>JAXCMG010000002.1:22553945-22584130 GCA_034642415.1 Podarcis siculus
AAGAAGAAGAAGAAGAAGAAGAAGAAGAAGAAGAAGAAGAAGAAGAACAGCAGCAGCAACAACAACAACAACTGTTGACTTTGAATCATAGAATCATAGAGTTGGAAGAGACCACAAGGGCCATCGAGTCCAACCCTGCCTATTGGATTCCTTACCTGTCTTTCACTATAAGGTTCTAGGGTGAGTTACATCCATCTAAAAATACAATATTAAGATCAGCTGGGACAATTTACAATCAGAAGACTAGGGTGACAAATGAGGCTCATTACAAACCATAGTATAGGTGTGCACTTTGGGGCAGTTTTTGCAACTCCTGGGAGCACCACCGGCCCTAATAGAGGGAATATACCCAAATGGTCCACCTTATCTACATGATATAAACATTCATCCATTAAAAGGGCAAGATAGCAGCCAGTAGGACACAGTGAGCCTTATTTCTGAATAAATTTATGAAAGATTGTGCTGTAACATGTGTCTGAGGTCGAATGTGCATCTTGGGCTCTCATTACCTCTACTTTTTGTATACCTACAGAGGCTTCACTTACATCTGCACAATAACTGATCTCTGATATACAAAGGGTGAACTACAGTTTCTGATTAATTAAGTGACGCAATTCACTGTGCGTAAGTGTATTGGGGAGAAAGATAGGCTGGAGCTCTTCTTCCTGACATTCCAAATTTCCACACTTAAAGGGACACTGTTTTCTCCATAGGATTGGGCAGATCTGTCAATTCTGTTTTGTTCTGTTGTTGTTGTTATTTTTAAAAAATCACTTTTCCCATCTGAAATTCAGTTCTCACCTTTGTTTGAAAGTATGTGTATTCCTCATGAAAATTTGTGAACATGATAGTGCAAAAGTCTCCTAATATGCACGTTGGACGCAATTTTGCCTCATATTAAAATTTTTGCAAGGCAATTTCCCCTCCTAGAGCACATTTTTAATGGTTTAATGGATGGCATTTTCACTAATGCATGTGTTTCAAAGCACTATTTTATCCTAGTATACGCATCTCTGCACATATTGTTTGGTTGGAGAACTGCACTGAAAAATTTGGAGAAGTGCGAATTTCAAAGGATGGCTGTGTTTCGATTCAGGTATTGTTTTGGAAGGTGTGAATTAGGTAGGTTCATGTATAAATTCAAACTGAATTGACTGAATTGACTTCCCTGAGCATCCCTAGTGGTCGGTGAGCTGCGCAAGTGATTATGCACCTGTAGCTCTCCATTGCTTTAAACACAGCCCTCAATATTTACTGCATGCCTCCTGCAGCTTCCTTGCTTTCACATCTGCCTTGCAATGAGCATGCATTATTAAAAGATGCCTGCTCAGAGGAACCCCATGATTTGAAAATAGTTTTCATTACAACCCTGCCAGGATACTTCAGAAATCTCATTTAGTTTTTCTTCGGGCTTAGCCAGAGGGTGGATTCTGAATGCACTGATTTGTAGCCCAGGGTTTAATTTTACTAGGTGGAATTCGACACCGTGCTAAAGTGATTGTCCCATTAGCACAAGTATTTCTCTCTCCACCTGTGCACTCTTTTGAGGGGTCTCTTGACATCTCCCCTGAGCCAATTTTGGGGGTGCAGGGAGCACACAGGGCGTGTGAGAGAGGGAGCCCTAAGTGAGAGGCAGGGAACTGAATTATCTCCAAAGGTGAGAGACTGGGAGAGGAAAGGCAAAGCACCCAGGTGAGAGGTGGGTGAGTCTGTCATTTTCTGTGGGGGCCTAGATTAAGAGCTACCTTTGGATAGGTAGAAAATTCTGTATTTGTGCACCGTTTTTGTATCTTAGGTATCCTGCTGCTAATTTTCTCCTCCCCCTATTTTTAAAGCCATTATGAGAATCTAGATTTTAGTGTGTATTTCTGATTTTTATAATTGAATAAATATAACCCTTTGGATTCTTATATTTCATAGAAATTATGTTGAGCATTGACATCTGTTTTCCACTTGTAGGCTGTCCTGTGGTCTTTGGATGAAGGGCAGGATAAATCTAATAAAACAATAATAAATGTAAGATTTGGGGCTGACTTTCCTCTGCTCTGTATTTTACATTATTTTTGTTTAGATAGTAGACACTGGTCGCATAAATGTTCCTACAATGAGAGAGTTTCAGTTTCTATTGTGGTCAAAGCTGGTGGCCAGTAGCCAGAGTGGGTAATTGGATCAATAGCTATCCTTGTGCCTTTAAAGCATGCCAAGATTGTTATTATGCCTAGTTGAGGTTCTATTATATGGAGGTAGCTGAGGTTGCCTGGGAGAGTATATGTCAGCTCCTAAGGACATGTGGATCCAGAATTGGCCTCCACAGTCACTTCCGGACTCATTGTTAAAACTGTGTTTATGGAATTCAATCTTACTTGGCTACAAGTGATAGAAGAAGAAGAAGAAGAAGAAGAAGAAGAAGAAGAAGAAGAAGAAGCAGCAGCAGCAGCAGCAGCGGCATTTGCACAGTGACCTAATGCCCCCAAATGAATCACCTTCCCCAGACTGAAGCCATCACTACCAAAAGCAGCCATCCACTAATGGCATCGTTTCACTTTTTCGTCGCCCCACTCCTTGCCAGCACATGCTTTAGAACCTCCTGCATTTACTCCATTTCGTAAGGCTTTATGATGAGCAGATATGTAAGCAAGCCTTGGGACACCTGCATTATGTATATAGGATTAACTTCAGGCCCTCACCGTCTCTGGTTTTAATTTCGCATGCAGCAGGGAGCCAGTTGGAGTTTGGACGGCAAGGTATGCAACTTCCTTTATATCTCCCCAGTCCTCAGATTTTGCCTTTGAGGAAGATTATCCACTCTCAGGAAGACCAATCATAGGATATACATTTCCCTGCAGCACCAAAACTTTGGCATCCGTGCTGAGCTTCCACCACGCTCCTTGCACGGTGGCCTGGGACAGAGAAACACTCAGATGTTTCCATGGGTTCTTTTACAGCAGGTGCATTTTTGTTTTAAGTGCACACAGCGAAGAGGCTCTCTAGACCAGCAGTTAAATAAAAAACTATTGGATGTGGAAGGATTACCTGGATTTATGGCACCGCAGCAATTTGTCTGCTCTCCAATGACCCCTGTCAGAAAAACATCACCCTGACAGATGCTGAGAGGCAATCTCCTCATCTCTCTCTCTCTCTCTCTCCTTAAAAGCCCCCTTAGCAAAAGGAATGGCAGTTTTATACGATTTTCAGTGGTGGAGCCGTGCTAACTTGTTGTGACAAGACAACACCGGTGTAAAGAGTCTCACAGCATCCCTAAAGCCTAAACAGTGTGTTGTACCTATGGCATAAGCACACACTTGGTTCATACATTCCCTGAGGTAAAAAAAGTGGGGAGATTGAAAGAAAAAAGCCACACAACGCTAGTGATGTACTTAACCAGAGGTATGTCACATACATACTATGGGGAGTACAAATGATGCTTAAAGGTCTCCTGCTCATATTCCTAGATCAATTTGAACCCTGTGGCACATCCAACGAGTTCAAAATGGAGTCAGAACATCTCCCCCACCCCTGTCTACTAGGCTCCCAACCCTATAGTGGCAGAAGGACATAATCAACTTGGCTTGTAGCCATTGATAACACTATCTTCCATGAATTTGTCTAATCCTCTTTAAAAGTCAGTAGAATTGGTGGCCAACACTGCCTCTTGTGGGGGAGACTTCCATAGGGTGTGTGTGTGTGTGTGTGTGTGTATGTATATATATATATATATATATATATGCTTTCGTAGATTTTCACGGGTACAGGAATGCAGGTTTTGGTGTCCTCGGGTGTCTTCCCGTGTAAAAGTTGGGGTGTCTAGGCGACGTTTCGACGAGGTCTCACTCGTCATCTTCAGGCTGGTGCTTTCGGCTTCTTGTTACTGGAACAGAGTAACAAGAAGCCGAAAGCACCAGCCTGAAGATGACGAGTGAGACCTCGTCGAAACGTCGCCTAGACACCCCAACTTTTACACGGGAAGACACCCGAGGACACCAAAACCTGCATATATATATATATATATACACAGTGGTACCTCAGGTTACATACGCTTCAGGTTACATATGCTTCAGGTTACAGACTCGGCTAACCCAGAAATAGTGCTTCAGGTTAAGAACTTTGCTTCAGGATGAGAACAGAAATTGTGCTCCGGCGGCGCAGCGGCAGCAGGAGGCCCCATTAGCTAAAGTGGTGCTTCAGGTTAAGAACAGTTTCAGGTTAAGTACGGACCTCCGGAACGAATTGAGTACTTAATCTGAGGTACCACTGTATATGGTTCTAAGAAAAACAGTGCAACACAGAATCTGTGGCTGAAATTAAATTAACGCTGACTGTAAAGAGAAACAATACCAGTCATAACAGAATAAAAAAAATAATCGACTTTTTCAGGGAGACATGAAATAGCCACTCCATTGGGTGGTGGGAGTTGCCAGGGGACCCAGGATTTGAATTCAACCTATTAATGAAGCTCACAAAGGGAAATCAAATGTTGTCACGTTCACTGTGTTTTGCTGTGTCTCTTATGGCCCTGCATTGGCACATCAGATGTTTAGAAAGGGCAGAGTCCCACACCTTGACCACCAGTGTTCCTTACCAGGGTCCTCTGGGGTTTTCCAGCTTTGAGCAACTTCCAGGGCTTCGTTAAGAAAACCTTTCATTTGTATGACTCAAATCTTCCAATATCCAGCTCCATTGGATGACCCCGGGTTCCAGTGTTATCAGAGGAGGAGGAAAACATTCTCCATCCACTTCCTCCGCGTCCTGAATAATTGTACACACCCGTTTCTCTTCTTGCACACATTTTCTCTAAACTAAAAAGCCACAGACGTAACTTTTCCTCATAAGGGATTTGCGCCATTCCCTTGATCATTCCTGTTAAGTTGTGGGTGAACATATCAGACGACACAGCGATTCTTCAGACAGCTCTTGTTTATTCACAGGCCAGAACAGAACTGAACTGAAGGGTTCAGCCAGCCTGCTTATATAGAGCTCAACTACAAAGCAACAGTAACAAGATTCTGTAACTATCCAATCACTGAACGTCACTTTCAATTCCTTATCTGCATATGTGGACCTGAGTGAAAACTATCTACAGTATCCCCCTGCTGGCCCAGGGTGAGAACTTCAGTACATAACAATTTCGGTTGCTCTTTTTGAACCTTTTCCAACTCTACAGTACAGTGGTACCTCGGGTTACATACGCTTGAGGTTACATACGCTTCAGGTTACAGACTCCTCTAACCCAGAAATATTACCTCGGGTTAAGAACTTTGCTTCAGGATGAGAACAGAAATTGTGCCCTGGAGGCACGGCAGCAGCAGGAGGCCCCATTAGCTAAAGTGGTGCTTCAGGTTAAGAACAGTTTCTGGTTAAGTACGGACCTCCAGAACGAATTAAGTACTTAACCTGAGGTACCACTGTATCCTTTTTGAGGTGAGGCAACCAGAACTTCACACAGTGCTTCAAGTGTAGCCACACTGTAGGTTTGTATAATGCTGTTTGTATCTCGCCAGCTTTATTTTCAACCTCTTACCTAATGATCCCTAGCATGGAATTTGCCTTTTTGGAAGCAGCTGCACCCTGGGTCAAGATCTTCCTTGACTACGGCCCACAAGGGCTTTTTCTTGTCATTCAGCCCCCACGTGTGCCTATGTGAGATTCATCCTTTTTTGTGGGTTCTTCTGCTCCAATGTGCACCACTTTACCCTTGCTTACACTAAATCACAATTGCCATTTTTACTACCCATTCATTCTTTTCGGGCAGAACATTTCATAGCTTTTCACACCAGCTTTTCTTTCAACCACCCCGATCCATTTGGTATCATCTGGAACGATTGACACCATTGTATGCCATAGTCACATCCCCTGTAGGAAGGCATTGGCAAACTGGCCACATGGAACAGACTCTTCTGAAAACCCGAATAGAAAAACATTAAAGAAGTAGATTCTTTGCTGAGTGTTTTTGTCAGAAATCTGGTACCATCGCCACCACAGACATATTAGATCAGTTGTAGCCAAGATTTTCCTTATTTTGTATCATTAGTATTCCTGCTAATCATAATCATTATGCTGTTATATGTTTAATACTTAAGGCGGCTGACGTAAAAATGCAATGCAATAATAATAATAATCATAATAATAATAATAAAATTTTATTTATATCCCGCCCTCCCCAGCCGAAGCCGGGCTCAGAGCGGCTAACAACAATAAAATGATACACATTCTAAAATCATTTCATTATAAAATTAATTCAAATCAGATTAATGGCAACCAATTAGGCTAGGGTTCTGTGAGGATTGCCAAAGGAGGGAGTCAGGCTGTGCCCTGGCCAAAGGCCTGGTGCAACAGCTCTGTCTTGCAGGCCCTGCGGAAAGATGTCAAATCCCACAGGGCCCTAGTCTCTTGTGACAGAGCGTTCCACCAGATCGGAGCCACAGCCGAAAAAGCCCTGGCTCTGGTTGAGGCCAGCCTAACCTCTCTGTGGCCTGGGACCTTCAAGATGTTTTTGTTTGAAGACCATAAGTTCCTCTGTGGGACATACCAGGAGAGGTGGTCCCGTAGGTACGAGGGTCCTGTGGGACATAACAGGAGAGGCAGTCCCGTAGGTACAAGGGTTACCTTAGCAATATAACAATACAGCAAAAGCAGACTGAAGAATCAGCAAGCCACAACCTATTAAAATTGCTTTGAAACATACAGCAGCAGAAAAACAAATCAACTCAATAGGCCCAAATACTGCCCAAATAAAAAGGCAGAAGGGTTTCAGAGCAGTGCTAGATGGGCCTCCTTTGGAAGTTAGTTTTTGGAAGCCTGGGGATTGTCACCATGGAGGCCTTTTCCTAAGTTCCTGCCAAACAGAGATCAGATGTTGGTGGTCCAGAGACTATCCAGAAGATCTCAAAACCTGAACCGGTTTGGGGAAAGTTCTTCTCATTTAAACACTGATGCTAGCTTTTAAAAAGCCAGATAAATAAAGCTCGGATTTTCATACGGTTTGGGGCATTTCACTTATTCAGATTTGAAGCTTTTAGATTTAATCAGCAGAGCAGAAAGCAATCAACATTCCTATGCTAGTTGGCTGGTACATTTTTTTTAAGGGGGATTTTATTTTTTTTTACTTTTTTTGGCAGAGCAGCGCTTTCTGCTCTGATTTGCTGAACAAAAACCAAACTCCAAACTCCTTCTAATGTCATTACTTAGTCACAGATCTTATTAAAACATTTTTTTAAAGACAGCTGCATATGCAAACTGATTAAATTTTACATTTGCTTAAAATCAGTAATGTGATTTTAATTATAATGGATCAAGGAATATAAAGGCATTAGTCTGATGTAATCACGTGTGAGCTGATTGGATAACAACATTCCGCTCAATTGGTAGCAAGCTAAGCTCACATTAAAATGCAAATGAAGAGTTCCGGCGCATCCTAAAGACTAATATGACAGGCAAGGAGGAAATGCATTGTTGATGAGGATTTAATTTCCAGTGGAGAGTTCAGCACCATTTTGTTAACACCTCCTCTGCGATGGGTCCGTCCTTGCATGATAGGTTACAGGGGAAAGAGAGGGAAGGAGTAAAGCAGCTTAAAGGTAATTCAACTGCGTGTTTGCAAGGGCACCGCGGTGCAGACACGAGGGGCCTGGCATGAAGCTCATTAACATCAATGGGAGTCCATCAAGTCACTCTAATTAAGTGCATTTCCTTTGGCTTCTCTATTCCACTGTAGCTCCATGTAAAAGTCTCTCATTAACATACCGTCCACACACCAGATTAAAGATTTGTACTATTTCTGGCTCATGTTATCCCAGTTAAGTGCTAGTCTTCTTAATGCCCTCTGCTGATGCTGGAACAATCCCAGGAAGGCCTACCAATTAGATCCTGTCTTCCTCGGAAAACTATCACCTGCTGATACTTCACGATTTCTGGCATGAATCGCTTCCAGAAGTGTCTACTGCTTCCCTCCTTCCCTCCTGCTGAATCTTGTAAACGATCTATTTCAGAGTATTTAATGCATGGGATATTATTACACATATATTTTTGCTATTTCCTCTTTGTGTTGTGCTCCTGTTGTTGGGATGCTACTTCTTCCAAGCACCAGGTGTGCTATCCTTTCTACCGTATCTGCTAAGGAACACTGACCAGTAAGCTGTGGAACCAGGGGCGGAGGAAGGGGGTGTAGTGGGGGCGGTCCACCCTGGGTGTCACCACTGAGGGGGGTGAAGAAATGCCAGGCAGCACTCACTGTGGGGCCTGCAGCGCACCTGAGCCACACGTCTCTGCTGGGAGTGATGTGGTGGCTTGGGCACCCGCAGGCTCTGTTGTTGTTTAGCCGTTTAGTCGTGTCCAACTCTTCATGACCCCATGGACCAGAGCACGCCAGGCACTCCTGTCTTCCACTGCCTCCCACAGTTTGGTCAAACTCATGCTGGTAGCTTCGACAACACTTTCCAACTATCTTATCCTCTGTTGTCCCCTTCTCCTTGTGCCCTCCATCTTTCCCAACATCAGGGTCTTTTCCAGGGAGTCTTCTCTTCTCATGAGGTGGCCAAAGTATTGGAGCCTCAGCTTCAGGATCTGTCCCTCCAGTGAGCACTCAGGGCTGATTTCCTTCAGAATGGATAGGTTTGATCTTCTTGCAGTCCATGGGACTCTCAAGAGTCTCCTCCAGCACCATAATTCAAAAGCATCAATTCTTTGGCGATCAGTGTTCTTTATGGTCCAGCTCCAGACTGCCCCAAACAGACCGCCCGCCGCCTCTCCCTCAGCTGTAGGGCGGCTGAGTGGGCAGAGGCAGACAGACACCTCAGAGGCCCCACGGAGCATCCTGCCCCAGCTCATCCCACCCCCACAGGTGGCTGCCCCTGCCCCTGGGGACAGGGCATGCGTGCCACCACAGACACCCGATCAGCTTGCTCCGCCGCTGCGTGGAACCCTTGTGCAAGGCAGAATTTTCCAGCGCTATGTTTTAGGGTGCACATTCAGTTCATGCAGAGCCGCAGGCAGGCCTACAGAGGATCATTGTCCCAACCCGTGTGAACTACATGCAAGCTCTGCAATGCATCTGAACCTCCTCTGCATTCACACCTTGCGGGAAACAAATTGGTCGCAACGAGCAAGTTGCCATTCAAGAAAGCCCCCCTCTCGTCACTCCGGATTTTGATCATGGAGGAATTCTTGCAAAGCTTCCAGGAAACCAAAACACAATCTGAAAGCCACTGCCTGTGAGGAATTACCTGCTTTGTGGAGCCCACATTGATCGTTCTTCCACTTTCTACCTCCTCAGACAACAAAACAGCCTGACTCATTTTACCGAGGCAGGGTTACAAAGAAACTCTTTTGTTTCACTTCCCAGAGTACCAGAGTGTTGAAAATTCCGCCTCTTAATTTACTTACCGCTTTCAGTTGGTTATGGGCTATAATGGCACATATTTGTCATAGCTTGTTACAGCCTCGGTCAATAGAATAATGGAATAATCAATCACCTATATTTTAGGAGGAGGCATAATAAATAAAGTGCAGAATAGTCAATCAGGTTCCTTCTCAGGGAAAGTTGAACAAGTACAGGGGTTGTCAATTGTAAAGTGCCTTTGATAAGTATGCAAACATTGACCCCAAGTGTTACACTGGAGAACATGGAAATTAAAATCATCTATCTTATTTGTTCGGAAGCCCCTTGCATGGCATTTAAGGAAGAAGCTTGGGCTGGGCTCAAGATTGCATCTCCCAGTTAGCTCAAAATTAAATGAAGTCAAAAACTCGGGAAAATACGGGTTTAATTAAAGACATTCCGCCAGCTCATAAATTATACATTATCCCTCCCGTTGAAGAAAAGTCCAAGCAGGATATTAATTGTTAGAATTACAGAAAATCGCCCACCACCCCAATTTCTTCCTTTCCTTCCTCCCCCCCTTTTGTTTCTGCTACATGTGGCTTATGAAGCAGATGCAAGAAATGAATGGCTAATCGCTAAGAGTTTTCATATTAATGCCTTACTTCGTTTAGCGTGGCGGCGGTTTTTATTAAAAGAGCTGCCTCCTTCCGATTGGCAGAGTTAGATAACCAGTGGAGTTGCCTTGTTTCCTCATCTTCGCAAAAGCGGCCTAGTGGCAACAGGCAGATTCGCTGCCCACAAAGGGGATTATGGGCCTTTTCTGAGACAACTGTGGTTAATTCCTTTTCCCAGTTCTACAGGGCTAAAGGTATAGGTAAAGGGACCCCTGACCATTAGGTCCAATCATGACCGACTCTGGGGTTGTGGCGCTCATCTCGCTTTACTGGCCGAGGGAGCCAGTGTACAGCTTCCGGGTCATGTGGCCAGCATGACTAAGCCGCTTCTGGCGAACCAGAGCAGCGCACGGAAACGCCGTTTACCTTCCCGCCGGAGCGGTACCTATTTATCTACTTGCACTTTGACGTGCTTTCGAACTGCTAGGTTGGCAAGAGCTGGGACCGAGCAACGGGAGCTCACCCCATCACGGGGATTCGAACCGCTGACCTTCTGATCGGCAAGTCCTAGGCCCTGTTTAACCCACAGCGCCACCTGCGTCCCTATATGTCCCTATATGACTACAGGGCTAGCCTGTGCCATTTGGCTGCCTGAAGTGAAGCACAAGGTGTCGCTGTTGTTATGTTCATTCATACTCCACCTTTCTTCCTGAAAGGGACTCTAGATGGCTTACAGATAAAAATAAGAACAGTTAGAAGCATTGGAGACCCAGCCTTTGGGTCAAAGCCCTGGAGCAAATGAGCCATTGGCAAATCCTATGGACAAAAAAGAAAGGAATCGGAGCATTTGAAGACCTGTCTATAAGTAGAAGACTGTGTTTCCCCAGCTGTACAAGAAATAAAAGAGAGAAAGGAAGATCTATTTCCATCTGCTGAGCCCATAACAACATACCAGAAGCCACCCTTACGAAGCGGAGGACCTTTGAGGCATTCCATCTCTTCTTAATTGGACCAACACTGTGGTGGTGCCACCTTGATAGGACATCTTGCAGCCGGTGTACAGCTTATTGTCAACTCTCTTCTTCGGCCGAGCCTTTTGATCAGTGCAGCTTTGCCATGTCGTGGCAGCAACTGTCACTCACGACTGAGCAACAGGGAGAAAGCCCAGCCAGCTGTTGCTGAAGGAAGAGATGCATTTGGCTTTAAAATTAGAAGAGAGATAACTCTGGCTACAAAAAGATCAAGAGCTCTGAGAAGCGCAGAGGGGGGGAAACAGCACCCGTCTAAGAAGAGAGGACTGGATTGCCTGAACTGAGGGTGGGGAGCCTAGGGGGTTGAAAAGGCAACATTCCCATTCAAGGCAGGAAATGGACAAGGCACCGCATACCCATACATGCTTCTGCAGAACAACCATGTCAAAGAAAGCAAGCTTTAGAAGGAGAAAAGTTTTACCCTGTAAAAATCAGAAACTACTGTGGTTCAAAGGCTGAAATATTCCCCAAGAAGGATTCAGAAGAAGAGCTCCAAGTGGGAACACTTATAGAGAAAGCCACTTCCGAGTTAGGTAGGAGGTGGGGTTGTGGGCTTCACGCCCACCCCACGTGTGCGGGGGCTGGCTCACAGCCCCCGCGAGACTGGGGAATCCTCGGTCGCGTCATATTCCCAGCCAGCCAATTGGCTGGCCCGGGAGGCATGGCCTGCCCTATTTAGGGCCGGCACGGCCAAGGATTTCCCTCTTGCCGCGCTACAGCTGGTTAGGTTTTTTTCTCTGTCACTACAGGATTTTTTCTCTACAGGATTTTTTCTAGGTTAGGTCTTTGCTTCCCGCCAGCCTCGTACGCCGGATCAACACGTCATAGCTTGCCACCAAGTCGCCGCTTGCCTCTGGGAGGGCTGCCGCCTCTTTCCGCCAGCGCTCCCCCTACTGGCGGTTAACCCTTGCCGGTCTTCGAGCAATCAGGCTGAAGCTGGTTAATCGATAGTACCAATGCCTAAGCCAATAACGCTCAGTTCCTGTAATCAATAAAGTTGTGGCCTATTTCGCCCATTAACCTAAAATACTGGTGTCTTGTGCCTGTATTTCCAAGGGGGGAGGCAGGAACTCACCACGGAATACAAAAGGAGATGGTTATGATGGAGAAACAAAAATCAGGTTGGTTCACGGAGCGTAACCACCATCAGTTTTCTGTGTTGTTAGCAGCACTTTTCACAGGGAAACTTCCTTACATGGTTGAAACACCCATAAAGTACTATTACACAGAGCCATAGAGCCATGGTGCCTGTTCTCATGTAATATTTCCAGGAAGTGTTTTCTAACCATTGAATGGTCAAATAATGTTGATGTAACTCTGCTACAGCTCTGGATGCTTAACTCTACGTGCCAGAAACTGCATAAGATCTTTGGTCCATTTAGCTCAGTATTGTCTCCACCAGGCATAGGCAAACTTGGCCCTCCAAATGTTCTGGGAGTACAACTCCCATCACCCCTAGCTAACTGGACCAGTGGTCAGGGATGATGGGAGTTGTAGTCCCAAAACATTTGGAGTTTGCCTATGCCTGGTCTACACTGCCTGGAATCACCTCAACCTGGTTTGAGGCAGGAGCTTTGCCACATGCTGAGATCGGCTCTGCGGCAAAGGGGAAAGGGTTAAAACTGAGAGGGTGGGGGGAGTCCTCAGAGACACTCAAGAGATCTAGTGTAGTGCAGTGGATGAGAGAGAGCTAGCCTCGAACTGGGGAGGTTGGCAGTCAAATCCCCATCCACCTATGAAATCAAGTGGATTCCCTTGAACCTGTCACCATCTCTCATCCCAACCCACCTCACAGGGGTGTTGCGAGGGTAAAACAGGGGTATCATAGACACTGCTTGGAGGTCCTCAAGAATGGTTTAAATGCAATAAAGCAATATATCTAAGAGGTGTGGAAAACAGGGACTACAGTAGCTTAAAAGGTCACCCTACATGGTGACCTCCAGATGTTGTTGGACTACAGCTCACATCACCCCTTGACCCTTGGCCATGCTGGCTGGTACTGATGGGAGTTGGAGTCAAACAGCATCTGCCGCATTGTCTGTTTTGATGTAGTGTAAACCAGGGATCGAGACGCGGGTGGCGCTGTGGGTTAAACCACTGAGCCTCTTGGGCTTGCTGATTAGAAGGTCGGCAGTTCGAATCCCCGCCACGGGGTGAGCTCCCATTGCTCGGTCCCTGTCAACCTAGCAGTTCAAAAGCACCCCAAAAAGTGCAAGTAGATAAATAGGTACCACTCCAACGGGAAGGTAAAGGGCGTTTCCGTGTGCTGCTCTGGTTCGCCAGAAGCGGCTTAGTCATGCTGGCCACATGACCTGGAAGCTGTACGCCGGCTCCCTCAGCCAATAAAGTGAGATGAGCGCCGCAACCCCAGAGTCATCAGCAACTGGACCTAATGGTCAGGGGTCCCTTTACCTTTACCTTTAAACCAGGGGTCAGCAAACTTTTTCAGCAGGGGGCTGGTCCACTGTCCCTCAGACCTTGTGGGGGTCCAGACTCTATTTTTGGGGGGGGGGGAATGAACGAATTCCTATGCCCCACAAATAACCCAGAAATGCATTTTAAATAAAAGCACACTTTCTACTCATGTAAAAACACCAGGCAGGCCCCACAAATAACTCAGAGATGCATTTTAAATAAAAAGACACATTCTACTCATGTAAAAACATGCTGATTCCTGGACCATCCATGGGCTGGATTTAGAAAGCGATTGGGCTGGATCTGGCCCCCAGGCCTTAGTTTGCCTACCCATGGTGTAAACCAGGCATAGGCAAGCTCCAGCCCTCCAGATGTTTGGGACTACAATTCCCATCATCCCTGACCACAGAACTGCACAGAACTGATATGCAAAAGGTCTGTCTCCTGCGTTTTTGCAGGGTGTAGGTTGCACGGACAAATTTAAGGGCTTTAGCACATGCACTGAATGCAGAAAGTGCTAGGTTCAATAGTGTGATCTGCTATGTTCCCATGTACTTCACCCTACATAGTCATCTTCCCAAGGCTGATCTTCCCCATCTACTGGATTGCTTCTCCAGACACCGGTGCATTTTCTGTCCCACAAGCCTGGGCATCCTGAGCTGTGCTCTATCTCCTCATCTAGCTGAAGCTGGGTTAACCATTCCCCTGTTCATCCTTTTCTGTCCGACGATCCCTGAACACTCAGTTTTCACTACAGAGAGCCTTGCGGTAAACGTTGTTTATGCTCGCTGTGCCAGCATGCAGAGCTGGTTCCCCCAAGGTTATAAAACAGCTTCCCAGCTCTGCAGTTCTCTGGCAGGAGTCCTGTTAAGTTGGGCAATATATATATGTGAAAGGCGAGGGAATTTCTAACTTAAAAGAGAGAGCAAGCCAATGAAGTTTTTAAATTCCTGTTGGAAAAAGGTCCCGCCGTGGTACAATTAATGGGCGCAATCCAACTGAAGTGAAACATTCTCAAGTCCCATTGATTTTGGCGGGGAGACGGGATGGGGACGACATTGTGCATCTGGGTATTATTCTAGGAGCACTCTAGTGATGGGGAAGGCAGGAGAGCATGTTGAGTTTCACACCCTCTTAAGCCCCTTAAGCCCATCTACCCACACTTCCCAGTAATGAAAAATCAGACCGCAAAGTTGCTGGGGTGTGTTGATGTTTTGATTTTATGTCTTGTGTTTCATTTTCTCAGGTTGCTCTGAGACTTTTTATTATATAAAGTGACTGATAAATGAAAATAATGATGATGATAAATAAGAGAATCCATTTGTGGTGACGAGCCTTTGTATGTTGCAGCAGCCCCAGAGATTGAACTCATGGTGGGAAACAGTCCTGTGTCACAGTTGTAACTGTCTCAGAATGGGATCCTTTGACCCTGGGCACTTTTTTCCTTATGACCATGCAGCAAACTTCACTTTATAAGATATACAGGTCTCTTGTTGGCATCTGTCTGTCCCAGACAGCAATGGAGGAGTGCACCTTTGTGGGTAAAGTTCTAGCCCTTGGCAAATAGGACTTTTCATTTCTGGTGCAATAAGGAAATTGTGCAGTGTAGTCCTAAAGCAGGGCTGGCTTTTGATTTGAGCAGGGTGCCCTGCCCCATATTAGTAACCCCAGTGGGTTTTTCTAGCAGTGGCAACCAATGGCAGCAGTGTGGTTTGTATCAGGCAGCCATTTTGAATTTCCCTAATTCCACACCCCTCCATGGCATTGTGGGAAATTTAAAATGGGATCTCTAAGCTGATCGGCTGGGGATGTAGGAGAGTATCCTGGTTGATGCCCAAGAATGTCATGTACTGACACCAGACTTGATCCTTACTTTGATGGAAGTCCTAGCATGTACTGTATTTTTCCTTGTATAAGACTAAGTTTTTTTCCTTTAAAAAAGGTAAAAATTAGGGGGTGTCTTATACACGGATAGTGTCTCCCCCCATTTTCTTAAATCTGAGTCCCCCAAAATAGAGGGCATTTTATACATGGGGGTGTCTTATAGACGGAAAAATACGGTATGTTTAGGATGGCAGTCTTTACAACGGCAAAATAAAGTTACATTATTCAGCATGTGCACTTCATTCCTGTCAGTGAAGCTGGGGTTTCTGGTCACAGAATCTTTGATTCTATAAACATGTTGTAAATTCGAAGAGAGATGTCATTATTCACCCAGCCTCAGAAGCTTTCCTGACAAGAGTCCCATCAATTGGCAAGAATCTCCTGGCCCCTGAAATTTAGCTTGCACTCTTCTCCCGTGTTCAGATCTGTTTGTTCCTCAGCTGTTATATTTGGCTGATTCTTATCCAAATTGCTTGCTCCTGGTAATTTTTTAGGGAGGAAAAAAGACCAGCCAAGTGTACTGAGGCTTCCCAACTAGTTCTAGTGATTAATGGGTTGTTGTCACTGGCATGTTCGGTATTTCTCAAAACGAAAGAAAGAAGAAAGTCACAATGCATGTTTATTCCTCAAGGAAAAAGGGGGGGACCCCCACATTTCAATGTCAATATGCTGTAAGTTTCAAATTATTCTTTGTGTGCACAAGTCATAAAGTGAAAAGAACCATTTCCATAAAGATGAATGGACTACTCAGGGATGGAAACCCAGGGCGAGGCTAGGAAAGCCTGTTATGCCATAAATACTTATTAGGCTCTAATCAGTACAAAGTACAGCTCCGCTATCTCATATTTAAGGAAGCGAATGTACCTTTTTTTTTGCCCAGCCTTAGTTTGAATAGCTGTACAGGCCTCCCAGTTTAGCTCAAGGTCGTTCTTGCCAGATGGTATTGAAAGGCCTGCAACGTAAGGTTTGTTTCAGGCAGTGACACTACCAGGGCAGGACTTGGGGGCCAATGTCCAGGCCTCACTCAGCAGGGTGAGGAGAAGGGCCCACAATGATAGTAGGGATAAAGTTAAAGGGGACCCCTGACCATTAGGTCCAGTCATGGCCGACTCTGGGGTTGCGGCGCTCATCTCGCTTTACTGGCCAAGGGAGCCTGTGTACAGCTTCCAGGTCATGTGGCCAGCATGACTAAGACGCTTCTGGCGAACCAGAGCAGCGCACGGAAATGCCGTTTACCTTCCTGCCGGAGCGGTACCTATTTATCTACTTGCACTTTGACATGCTTTTGAATTGGCAGGAGCTGGGACCGAGCAACGGGAGCTCACCCCATGGTGGGGATTCGAACCACCGACCTTCTGATCGGCAAGTCCTAGACTCTGTGGTTTAACCCACAGTGCCACCCACATCCCAGGGCAGTAGGGATAGGGCTGCCATATTTCAAGACCCCCCTCTTAACCTTGCTGATGTAGTCCAAATAGGGTTGCCATTTGCGGAGCTTTTTTAAGGAAAATTGTTCAGCTTTTAAGGGAAAAACCGAAAGTTGTTGGGATTTTGTTTACAAAAAAACATGACTTTTTGATTGGCATACCTAAGATCCAGTGCCACATTTCAGAAATTCCCCCCAGACATCAATTCTGCCTTTGAAATGCTGGTAACGTCCAGGAAAATCCAGACGTATGACAGCCCTAAGTAGGGAAGGCTTACCATACATAAGGCCTGGAGTCTAAAAATGACCTAACTGCACCACTAGTTTCAGAATTCTCACTGGCACAGGCTGGATCTTACCAATATTTCTCCCAGTTGAAAGATCCATGTCCTTTAAGAACGATATGTACAAATCGATTCTGTGCACGATCCACCTCACTTATTCTGACAGAGGGCACAGCTCCATGTGTGCCAAACAATCTTCAAATTTAGGTAAAGCATTACCAGTGGCCGGAGAGCTTGGGGTTGCCAGATCGTGGTGGTGGTTGTATTTCTTTCATTCTTTAAACAAGTTTTAATTCACTTTTGCAAGCAGGGATTTTCAGCAAGTCTAACCATAAAAAATACAGCATGTGACAGAGTCATTTGTTGTTGTTTAGTCGTGTCCGACTCTTCGTGACCCCATGGACCAGAGCACGCCAGGCACTCCTGTCTTCCACTGCCTCCCGCAGTTTAGTCAAACTCATGCTGGTAGCTTCGAGAACACTGTCCAAACATCTCGTCCTCTGTCGTCCCCTTCTCCGTGTGCCCTCCATCTTTCCTAAAATCAGGCTCTTTTCCAGGGAGTCTTCTCTTCTCATGAGGTGGCCAAAGTATTGGAGCCTCAGCTTCAGGATCTGTCCTTCCAGTGAGCACTCAGGGCTGATTTCCTTAAGAATGAATAGGTTTGATCTTCTTGCAGTCCATGGGACTCTCAAGAGTCTCATCCAGCACCACAATTCAAAAGCATCAATTCTTCAGCGATCGGCCTTCTTTATGGTCCAGCTCTCCCTTCCATACATCACTACTGGGAAAACCATGGCTTTAACTATATGGACCTTTGTTAGCAAGGTGATGTCTCTGCTTTTTAAGATGCTGTCTAGGTTTGTCATTGCTTTTCTCCCAAGAAGCAGGCATCTTGATCAAATTGCAACTGATCATTAAAAGCAGGAGTGGGTGGCAAAAATACCCCTCAATGGTTCCAATTAAATTGGGACATCCTGTTTTTGAGGGGGGGCGTGCCTCCACATGACAGCATGGCTCTCAAAAAACATGTGAGACCACAGAACCCAAAATTGTGCAACACTGCGATCTTGCAAGGGAGCATGGTGCCCAAAGACATGTGTCTTCTGTGGCCATGCTCCTGAGTGAGTCATGTGACCCAGAGAAGAGCATGGTGCCCAAAAACATGTGAGATTGCATGATGCCCCAAAACACGCATTTTGGGGCACCGTGCTCTTGCACATGTGATGTGACTCAGCATGGTCCCAGAAGACATGTGTCGCAGTTTCCCACTGAAACATGTTAGAAGGGATGTGGTAATGGTGGAGAGTTGGTGCTCTTCCAATTTCTGAGTCACAGCTACCTATTGAGAGGGGAAATGTGAGGTGGCAGGGACCCGGCGCTGTGGAAATGCAACAGAGGAGTAAATATGGTCCTCAGGCTGGTGCATTTGTACCATGGCAACCTCCCTTCTGCCTCTCCCTTCTCAGTCCCCCTCCCGGTAGACAGCAGTGACTCAGAAATCAGGAGGTGAGGAGAGCATCAAGGCCCCACCATACCATCCACTGCTGATCGCAAATATCCTTAAAAGAAGAGCAGAGTTAACCATCTATTATTTTAATAATTATTATGTATTTATTTATACCCTGCCTTTTCTCCTGACAGGACTCAAAAAAAGCTTATGGTTAAAAAGAATAATTGCTAAAAAGATAGAAAAAACAAATAATTAAAAAGCAATTAAACATTAATAGAATTTAAACTACACACGCACATATATACAGAGTCGTACCTTGGATCGCGAGTGCCTTGTGAGTCAAACGTTTTGGCTCCTGAGCACCGCAGCCAATCGGAAGCCGCACCTTGATTTCTGAACGCTTTGGAAGTCGAACGGACTTCTGGAACAGATTCCTTTCGACTTCCAAGGTACGACTGTGTGTGTGTGTGTGTGTGTGTGTGTGTGTGTGTGTGTGTGTAAAACATACAGATACAATAAAAACAGCACAGCACCAGCCCTTTCATTCAAAGCAGTCAATTCCCAAAAGCTGGTTGGAACAAGAAGGATCTCACCAGCAGGTGGAAGGACAGCAAGGAGGAAGGCAGTCTAGCTTCTCCAGGGAGGGAGTTCCAAAGTCAGGAAGCCGCCACTGAGAAGACCATGCAGTCCAACTCCTTACTCAAGGCAGTGAATCCTGAGCTAAAGCATCACCCAACAAATGGCTGTTGAGCCTCTGCTCGCACCCTACTGGTTAGTGTGTTTAAAGACTGTAGCCTTGCAAGCTCTTTGGGGGTAGGAATCTGTCCTCTTCTACTTGGTGAAGTGTCATAGAACCATAGAGTTGTAGAGTCGGAAGGGACCCCAAGTCCAACTCCCTGCAATACAGGAATGTCAACATGACAAGTGGCCATCCAACCTCTGCTTTGAAAGGAAGGAGAATCCACCACCTCGCACGGGAGTCTGTTCCACCGTTGAACAGCTCTTACTGTCAGAAAGTTCCAATCTCCTTTCTTGTAACTCGAATCCATTGGTTCGAGTCCTACCCTCCAGAGCAGAAGAAAACAACCTTGCTCTGTCTTCCATGTGACAGCCCTTTAGACAGTGTCATCTACACTGATATCGCTATACAGTGGTACCCTGGGCTACAGATGCTTCAGGTTACAGACTCCAATAACCCAGAAATAGTACCTCAGGTTAAGAACTTTGCTTCAGGATGAGAACAGAAATCGTGCGGTGGCAGTGGGAGGCCCCATTAGCTAAAGTGGTACCTCAGGCTAAGAACAGCTTCAGGTTAAGACTGGACCTCCAGAACGAATTAAATTCTTAACCCGAGGTACCACTGTATATACTGAGCAGCCATACAAGTACAGTTAATATAGAAAATTATATACATGATTTTTTTTTGTTATAGCCACACAATTCTAATAATTATTTCTTCATTGCCATACCTGCCCTTCACCATAAGGTCTCAGGGCATACTGCAGCAATTTAAAAATACAATATTGGCATCAGTTTTTCAAAAATTACATTACTACCGAATGCACCCAGTATTAATGCAGATATAATTAGACCTAACTCTGGTCTTCTTAGGATATTGCTATATCAGATTCCAATTGAAATATGTTTTCCTAATACTTTTCGGTTCTGATCTGTATTCCTAAAATTCCGCAGAAACATCTACACTTTGGTTCAGAGCGGGGTTAACCCGCCTCCCCCCTTTTAATGTCAGGTCTTAATTTAATATCAAAGATGGATCAACACTTCAGTCTGGGGAGCAGGAGCGCTGGAGCTTAAAAAGTCTTTGCTTATACACATGCCTTTTGTGTCAGTGATGGAAATTCAGCATGAGCCTTCCGAAATTTACATAGAGGGATTAGAATGCCAAGAGTGTCAGGACAAGAGATTACCAAGGCTCTTAGGATGTGTGATTAAGAGACCAGCAGGAGTTTATGATTCAAGTCATGCAGTCCAAGGAATTTGGAGCCAATTCCCAGAATACTGATAGGACATATTTTAAGAAAAACAGAAGGGCCCATGTCTTCAGGCCTTCTTTTAAACCATCCATTGGCATCTGTCAGGAGAAGGTATTTCTGCATCACCTGAATGGGAAGCAGTCAATAGTTTTCTAAAAATCAGGGTGTTACTTTAAGAAGAGTTTGGATTTGATATCCCGCTTTATCACTACCCGAAGGAGTCTCAAAGCGGCTAACATTCTCCTTTCCCTTCCTCCCCCACAACAAACACTCTGTGAGGTGAGTGGGGCTGAGAGACTTCAGAGAAGTGTGACTAGCCCAAGGTCACCCAGCAGCTGCATGTGGAGGAGCGGAGACGCGAACCCGGTTCACCAGATTACAAGACCACCACTCTTAACCACTACACCACACTGGCTCTCACATTTAAGAATGGTAGCCTGTGTAACTGAAGTGGGAGGCTGAAGATGTTGTTTATGTGACATAACACAATGGGCCTGGTGCCAGAAGCCAGCTGCCCGTAGAGCACATCCTTGGGGAACCTGCCATCTTCCATTCTGTGGACAAGACCAAGCCAGCCTAGACGTCACTGAAACAGAAGTATGAACATGCTGGAAATGTGGGCTTGTGAGAGCACATCTTTGTTTGAGATTCTGTCCTACCATGTGATGCCCCAAATCTTCCTGACACAGAGCATGTAGAAGGTGTTGAGGCTGTAAACAATAAATAAAACATAACAAAATCAAACAATAATCACATTAATCATAATAAGAACTAAAATAAAGATACGAAAAATTATTGTCGATAACAGCAACACCACCATCACCCCTAAAAGACACATATCCTGCTAAACAATACCCTAGATCTCTTGATGAGCCTGTGGTCTTCAAATTTAGGGTACTTCCAGACTGTTGCTAAATTCTGACGACACAATGACAACAGATTTGGAGCTATTGCAGAAGAAACTCACTTCCTCAAATGGTTAATTTCTTTTCCAGTATGGAAAGTGATTGGAAATCAAGCTAAAAAGTGTAGATAATACTTGCCTTTGATGCAACTTTCCCGCAAACAAATCAGAGTGGATGCTTTTTAGGCCAAGTTCATCAAATCTCCCCGCAAACAAATCAAGGTGGATGAATAGACCCTCTGGAAGTGCCCTTAATCGGTGACACCCTTTACCCCTCTGGATATTGCTGGCCAAACAGGAAAACAATACCTCTGGAGGCACCCACTGTAGGTGTGTTCACCTAGGAATGTATTTAAAGGTAAAGGGACCCCTGACCATTAGGTCCAGTCATAACCGACTTTGGGGTTGCGGCGCTCATCTCGCTTTATTGGCCGAGGGAGCCGGTGTATAGCTTCCGGGTCATGTGGCCAGCATGACTAAGCTGCTTCTGGCGAACCAGAGCAGTGCACGGAAATGCCGTTTACCTTCCCGCCCGAGTGGTACCTATTTATCGACTTGCACTTCGTGCTTTCGAACTGCTAGGTTGGCAGGAGCAGGGACCGAGCAACGGGAGCTCACCCCGTGGAGGGGATTCGAACCGCCGACCTTCTAATCAGCAGGTCCTAGGCTCTGTGGTTTATCCCACAGCGCCACCCGCATCCCTGGGAATGTATTTACCAGGCTGTTAATACATCCCCTCCCCAACGATGTTGAGTGTCTGTTGGGGTGGGGGAACCCTGGAAAGACAGGGGTTTTAAAACAGTAGCTGTATCTGTATTTTGTACGGAAAAAAAGAAAATAATGCTTTGTACAATTATGTGGGAATAACCCCATCAAACCAAGTGATCTGAATAGTTCTGCAGAGGATTGAAAACGTAAGAACAGCCTACTGGATCGAGCCAATGGCCCATTTAGTCCAGCATCCTGTTCTGGCAGTGGCAACTAGATGCTTGTGGGAAATCTGTAAGCAGGACCCCAGTACAAGAGCAATCTCCTCCTCAAAGATCTACAGTGCCCAGAGTTCCCTGGGAAATATGGATTGATTGTTAAAGCACTCTGAAAATTGTAGCTCTGTGAGGTGAATAGGGTTCTCTCAACGATTCTCAGCACCCTTAGCAAACTACAGGTTCCATAATTATCTGGGGGAAGCCGTGACTATTTAAAGTGGTGTCAGAGTCGATGGTGACAGCAGTCACGAAATTAAAAGATGCCTGCTCCTTGGGAGAAAGGCGATGGCAAATCTAGACAGTATCTTAAAAAGCAGAGACATCACCTTGCCAACAAAGGTCTGTATAGTTAAAGCCATGGTTTTCCCAGTAGTGATGTATGGAAGCGAGAGCTGGACCATAAAGAAGGCTGATCGCCGAAGAATTGATGCTTTTGAATTATGGTGCTGGAGGAGACTCTTGAGAGTCCCATGGACTGCAAGAAGTTCAAACGTATCCATTCTTCAGTAAATCAGCCCTGAGTGCTCACTGGAAGGACAGATCCTGAAGTTGAGACTCCAGTACTTTGGCCACCTCCTGAGAAGAGAAGACTCCCTGGAAAAGACCCTGATGTTGGGAAAGATTGAGGGCACAAGGAGAAGGGGACGACAGAGGACGAGATGGTTGGACGGTGTCCTCGAAGCTACAAACATGAGTCTGACCAAACTGCGGGAGGCAGCGGAAGACAGGAGTGCCTGGCGTGCTCTGGTCCATGGGGTCACGAAGAGTCAGACACGACTAAACGACTAAACAACAACAACAGAGTGCTTAGCTGTATGGTGTCAGTGTAGCCCGAGTCTGTACCATTCGAGCTGTGGATGGGAGATAACACCACTTAAGGCATCCCATTTTTAATGCAACCACTTCACACTTCAAAAACTAGCCTAGGTTGCTTTCATATCTGTTCATGTTCTGTGTGTGTATGTGTGGAGAATGTTTTATGTTGGAGAGAAGTCACTCATGCAGTTTTCCCCACCTGGATTCTGCAATGGTACAGCCCAATAACGGTTTCGCTCATGTGATGAACTGTTGGCCTAGAGCAGCTGTTCTCAACCTTGAGGCCCCAGATGTTGTTGGACTACAACTCCCATCACCCCTAGCTAGTGGGACCAGTGTTAAGCATGATGGGGCTTGTAGGCCAACAACAATAGAGGACCCAACTGGCTGGCTTAGAGTGATTCTACACCCCTGACTGAGATGGTATTTCTTTTGAAAATACCCACACTAGTTGTTAGTGCCCAGGATTCCAATAATCAGCTGAATTAGATATTTCTTTTCGCTAAAGATGTTGGGCAAGCTGGAATAGCTATTCCAGCGCCGACTTGTAACGGCGCCAGCTTCCTGTTCTGCTGAAGCTGAATCACCACTGTTTCATTTACGGCTTTCCTAGAAAGAAACCCACAGTTGCTCCAGACAGAGCACATATACACAAACTCTGAGGTATTTTGCCAACCGAATGTCAGCTTCCCTCCTTTGTTCTTCGGGAAGCAATCATCTCCTGCTGGGACTTTATGTGCAGATTGCTAACCCGCCTGTACCTCCCTCCCCCCAATACACTAAATAAGCATTAGTAATTTGAATAACAAATGCTGGAATTGACGACTCATCGCTGAATCAAGAGGCATTTGTGGAATTTATGGCAGGGTGAACAAGCAGAACAATTTTCTTCTAAAGAGCCTTTGTTCAAATGCACGGCGCGCTGTGCGATTGCCAAACCTTATCCCGAGAGTTTCAACTGATCATGAACTTAAGAATGAGCATCTTTGAATTGTGGGCCACAAGATGCAGGAGTGCATCCTTATCTTCTCAAGGGAGCACTCCTGTTCAGGGTTCCAGACAGCTACTCTACCCAAGCAGGGAGGGAAAGCAATTCATTTATGAGCTATACACTCATTCTCTCACACATGCATGCATTTAAAGCACATGCACCCCCCCCAAATAATCCTGGGAACTGTAGTTTGCCCACCAGAGCTACAGTTCCCAGCACCCTTTACAAACTAGAGTTCCTAGAGGGTCCAGTGATCTGACTCAGGATAAGGCAGCTTCTTATTAGGAAAAGGACCAAATTTCAGAGGAAGGTCACATTCCCAAAGCCCCTGGTTTAGTCCCCAGTTGACGCAGTAGAAGACAGCTTCCTGTGTTCCTATATGTGTGTGTTTTTGTCTGAAGATACATACCTCCTCTTCACATGTCGCGGTGTTTGTCATAAGTGCTGAAACACCTCTTTTCTGCATCACATGAAGTCATAGCTGTCAACTTACAGATTTGAAAATAAGGAACCAGCAGCCTCGAAAATAAGGGATCAGCAGCCAAAATAAGGGATCAACAATTACTTTGATAAAATACATATTTTGTTGCGTGCAAATGGCTTTAGATAAGGTCCATATTAGGTCTATAAATTACCATATAGCATATATTCAACACAAAAAAAACAGCAACAATTTGTTGTTGACAAAGGACAGCTGGACATAGAAAGGGCCCCATTACCTTCAGTAGCTTATTTAAGGGACATCATCAATAAGGGACAGCAGTGGGACATGGCGCTGGGATAAGGGACTGTCCCGCCAAATAAGGGACGCTTGACAGCTATGCATGAAGTGCACATTAAAATCACCAATGAGACTGCAGAGCTTGAAAGAATTCAAAAGACAGGAATTCGAAATTCCTTTTGCTTGGGCAGGTTATGACTCCTCCCTCTCACCTGCATCTTTGCATGCTGATTGGGCTTGGTGATTTTATGCCTCGTAAGAATATTTGTTGTCATGTTGATTGATGCCCCCGGAGCCCAATGACACACCGCCTTATCTTCTACCCATTTTATGCTTCTCCACGCCTGCTCCTCGGGGGAGAGGAGGAATGCAATCAAATGGATTTGTGCATTAGCAGCAGGCCAAGAATAACTCCTGCTTCTAACTAACAGTAATTTCCAAGATGCTGATGCATCCAAGAGAAGTCAATAGAGCTTCACCACTCGGCAACAGGTTGCCATTTCCTGAGCTGCGGCTTGGCTCCTTTTCTCTGATCTATTTCCCCGAAACCACGGCGAGCAAAGGAATCCCGAGTTTCAGTCCTGCAACCTGGAGAGCCAGAGGTGAAACAATTATTTTTCTGTATTTTAATTATCTTTTAATTATAGCCCGTGTCATTAGTTCGGCGAGAGCCGCTGGCTGTGTTATTATTTCATCGTCAGGGGCAAAGTCAAAGAAAAGCTGTTTCCTTGCAAATCCCTCGTCCGCCGTCTTGTTGTGAACCCGGGAAGCATCTTTTAATCAATTGATTTGTGCATGAGAGGACAGGAGAGATTGTCCTTCCCTCAAGGGGCCCTTTCAGCCGAGCACAAGAGCTGGAGGCCTTGCAAAGAGATGGTAATTCAAAGCAAGCCCGACCCTCAAGTCTCAGCAGCCCTCTAGGCGTCCATGTATTTTTTAAAACAGCTGCCGCTCCCTTGATTTCTCCCCACCTCTCACCCTCCAATGCTCTTGCAGCCAGAGCTGTAAAGGCAGCCTGGACATTTCAAGCTGGGAAAATATTTTCAGCACAATCTGCTCTCAGAATATGAGCAATCTGCACGGAAGCTCCATGGAGTACTTGTTTTGCCCTATGCAGGCAGGCATCAGATTTGTTTCTAGATGTAAGAAAAGCAGGTAATGGATCATGGTGATATGAATAGAGTATGTACATGATACAGTGAGAGCTAATGCCAGCAGAATTTTCCACCTGAGAGAGGCACTGGGTTTTTTTTTTTTTTTTTTTTTTTTTTTTTGCACTCCCAGGTGCTATTCAGGAGCCTGCCTTTTCTGAGAACAAAATAGCATACGAACTGGGAGTCCCCAAAACACAGTGGCTTTCTAATTCTAAGATCCCAGACCACTAAGTTGAAAGCAGGTAGGTGTGGCCAGGTACAGAGCAGGCCAGTGCAAGACATTTTGCTGCCTGAGGCACAAAACAAAATGGTGTCCTTCTGAGAAAGAAGCCAGGAGGAATGGCTGTTGAGTCTCTGTGGCAGCACTTTTTCCTTGACATTTAAGAGAAGCAGGCAAGCTTAGAGGGTACACTACAAGCCATGCCACATGCACAACTCTATCCTTCAGTAGTTTGCCACCACTCTATCCACCAGCTTCTGCCATCTGAGGCAGCTGCCTCACTCTGCCTAATAGGAGGGAGACAGAGAACCGTGATAGATGGCATGAGAATAGCTCCATAAGCTATATGCATTTTAAAAGCCCTCCCCCCAATAATTCCTCTAATTTTCCCTGAGTTCCTGGGGAAGAGGAATTGAACGTTAAACCACAGGCACCTCCCCACTCATGCATGTTCAGCACACACATGGCTGCTGACATGCATGCCGTTTTGGGCACCGAAAGGGGCGAAGGCAGGACATAGTGGGGCAAGGCAGAGCGGGGCGGAACGGACTTGCACATATAAGCAGGGATTCCCTTGCAGTGGCCTAGCATGGGTTGCCAGTTCCCAGGGCTGCAGGGAGGGAAATAGAGGGAGTGTGCATGCACATTTGACTACCTAATGGTGTCCATGTCACAGCTGCAGAGATAAGAAATTGATAAGAAAGAAGAGCTGTTGTCAGGAGAGGTCACTTCTTGGTTTGCATGGAGAAGTCATTTTCAATGGAGCCCAATGATGTCAGTGCACAGTTATATTGAGGCAGCACCAGGTGTTGAAATTCTGTGCCCTCTAGCAATATTGCGCCAGGGCAACTGCCCCTGTGCCCCCACATGGTTCCCTCGTACTCTCGGAATTGTAGCTTGTTAAAAGGTAAAGGGACCCCTGACTATTAGGTCCAGCCGACTCTGGGGTTGCAGCGCTCATCTCGCTTTACTGGCCGAGGGAGCCGGTGTACAGCTTCCAGGTCATGTGGCCAGCATGACTAAGCCGCTTCTGGCGAACCAGAGCAGCACAACGGAAATGCTGTTTACCTTCCCGCCGGAGCGGTACCTATTTATCTACTTGCACTTTGACGTGCTTTGGCAGGAGCAGGGACCGAGCAACAGGAGCTCACCCCGTTGTGGGGATTCGAACCGCCAACCTTCTGATCGACAAGCCCTAGGCTCTGTGGTTTAACCCACAGCGCCACCCGCGTCCCTTTTAGCTTATTAGGGGTCTCCAAAAACTCACGGTACCTTTTACAAACTACAGCTCCCAGGATTCATAGCGGGGAGCCATGACAGTTAAAGTAGGTTCAATAGTGCTTTACAGGTATGGTGGCCTAAAAGGTCCATTTAGTCCTGCATCATGTTTCCCACAGAAGCCAGTCACATGCCTTTCTCTCTTTCCCCCTGTCTCTCTCTTTCTCCTATATTGTCTGGCTTCATAAACTATTCATTTCCAACCTTCTTCCTTTTAGAACCATTGCTCCCTCACAGAAAGTGCACGGGTTATGAATAAAATAAATCAGCTAAGTCTTGCTCACACTGGAGTGACACCTCCCGCCATCCCCCTCCCCTCGGGCACTTCAAATGTAAAACAGAGCAATCCGACTCTGTTAGCAGACTTGAATGGAGCTCTTGCCCTGTAAGCGAGCTTGGCTAAAAGTCCAATTTGTTCATTTGTCTAAATGTACTCAACCTCTCACTCCTGCTCAGAGCTGAGAGGATGCAGTCCGATCATAGCAACATGCGAGAAACAAAGAAAGATGGCCAACGTCGGGGAAGTTGTGGAGCGAGCCTGCATGGCTGCGTATTTTTTGATTTTCATGTCTCTGGTAACCCACTGCGGTAGTACTTAAACCACCACCCCAAAGCAGGTGGAAGTTTGAGGACCATTGAGCTCTACAAATTCTCCCAATGCATCACAATTACCCAAACACCTGTGCTAAATAACTTTGCACTGAGCTCCTGTGAAAATTCACAGAGCACTCAATAGCCCTTGAAATTTCTCATTTTCAACTTCTGGCAGAACAGCTGAGTGCTCCCACATATATGGCGCCATGGACGAAGCATGTAAGGAAATTGGTTTGACCCCTGCACCCCTTTTCATTGTCCCAAAGCTGGGTAGACCCTCAGAAAACCCATTTCTTTCTTTTGTTCTCTAATTGTGAGCAATTCGGCCTGTGGCTGGGTCTGAAACTGAACACACCATACTTATTCGGATAGATTGTGACATTTTTTTGAAATCTCTTCAGCTCTGCCTGTGCTTTCAAAATTACTGGGGCTGTGATAGTTTACTGAGGCCTGGAGTTATGGTGGAGAATGTTTTGTATCTCACAAAACCACATTCCTTGGGGGACGGTTTGCCACAGTCTGCATGCTGTGGCAGTGGACATGGGGGATTTTCGAAGACCTGGGTTCAAATCCCCACACAGCCATGAAGTTAAGTAGCTGACCTAGGGCTATACACTCCCTAAACTTAATCTACCCTGCAGGGTTGTTGTCATAGAATCATAGAATTGTAGAGTTGGAAGGAACCCCTGTTTCTTTAATGCTTAAAAAGCTGGGTCAGCATGAGTCAGCGGCCTGCACCGGGTTGTATATAGAGAGTGAGAAATGTTAGTTTGGTGTTGGGTTGGTTGCTTGGTTAGTGAAAGCTGGTAGTGTTGATGTGTGTACAGTTGGTCAGTCGTGTTTGCAGAAAGACTTTTAAGAATAAAAGCAGAAAGTACTCTGCAAGGATACTCTTTGTGGACTTTTTTATGCCGACAAGGGTCCCAGGCTGAGGCAACAAAGGGAGGTCAGAACCTTTTTTCTTTTTCTTTTTACAAACACTGACAGGGTCATCTGGTCCAACCCCCTTCAATAGGGGAATCTCAACTAAAGCATCCATGGCAGATGGCCATCCAACCGCTGCTTTAAAAAACCCAATGAAATAAGGAAGAAATAATGGTGGCAGGAGGGGAGTCAGGTATGCCACCACCATGAGCTCCCTGAAGGACAGGTAGGATAGAAATGCAGTAATAAAAATAGAAATAATAGACATAAATTACTGCCTGAGGATGCTTGGGCAGGATGGCATTCACCCGATATGCTTGGTTTTATTTATGATGAAATATTTATATGCCACCTTTCCCAGTGCATCTCATCCAAGGCAGCTCACATAATAACAATTCAATACAGTATTGATAATACAGTAGCTAAAAGGTCAGGCCTGCGGTTTGGGGTGCTGCTAAATCCATATACTGCTCTTTCATTCCTGGTTCCTCCCATATTAAAGAGTGACCAGATGACAGGAGGCCAGAAGAGGACTGGGCTCCTGCAGCTTTTAATAGCTAAAGAGGGAGTCTCAGCAGGTGTCGTTTACACAATGAGTTGAAATTCCCTTTTCTGCTCTGCTATTCAAAGTGCCTTTGCCTTCTTTTGCATCTGGCTGTCCTGATTCTCTGCAACTGCAGAATTCCTGACACAACCCAGCCTTCCAGTTGTCTTGAACAACAATTCCCATCATTTCTGATACTGGCTGGCGCTGATGGAAGATGTAATCCAAACATCTGGGTAGCCATATTAGGGAAGGTTGGAGTAAATAGATGGACAGCTTCCCATAAGCCATAGAAGGGTAAAGAATTATTCATACTCGAGTAGCAAGCACAGAAGACAGCTATTGAGAGATGCTTGCCACCTTTGTGAGCCAGTGTGGTGTAGTGGTTATGAGCGGTAGACTCATAATCTGGGGAACCGGGTTCGCGTCTCCGCTCCTCCACATGCAGCTGCTGGGTGACCTTGGGCCAGTCACACTTCTCTGAAGTCTCTCAGCCCCACTCACCTCACAGAGGAAGGGAAAGGAGAATGTTAGCCGCTTTGAGACTCCTTCAGGTAGTGATAAAGTGGGATATAAAATCCAAACTCTTCTTTCTTCTTCTTCTTCTTCTTCTTCTTCTTCTTCTTCTTCTTCTTCTTC
>JAXCMG010000002.1:22584140-22644572 GCA_034642415.1 Podarcis siculus
CTTCTTCTTCTTCTTCTTCTTCTTCTTCTTCTTCTTCTTCTTCTTCTGTTTATAAGCTTACCTGTCTTTGGCCAGATTCACACCAAACATTTAAAGCACCGTGATATCATTTTAAACACTTGTGGCTTCTCCCACATATTTCTAGGAAGTGTAGTTGGTTTAGGGCAGTGGTGGCCAAACATGGCCCTCCAGCTGTTTTGGAACTACAATTTCCATCATCCCTGACCACTGGTCCTGTTAGCTAGGGATGATGGGAGTTGTGGTCCGAAAAAGCTGGAGGGCCAAGTTTGGCCACCACTGGTTTAGGGCATTCAGAGACCCCTAGTCCCCTCACAGAGTGGTTTAACAATCACTCACTCTTCGCAGGGAACTGGGAATTGCAGTTCTATGAGGGGAACAGGGATCTCCAAACAACGCCCAACAACCTTAACAAACTGCAGCTCCAATAATCCTATGAAGGAAGAGGTACAGTGGTACCTTGGGTTACAGACGCTTCAGGTTACAGACTCTGCTAACCCAGAAATAGTACCTCGGGTTAAGAACTTTGCTTCAGGATGAGAACAGAAATTGTGTAGCGGCGGCACAGCGGAAGCAGGGAGGCCCCATTAGCTAAAGTGGTGCTTCAGGTTAAGAACAGTTTCAGGTTAAGAACAGACTTCCAGAATGAATTAAGTTCTTAACCCAAGGTACCACTGTACCAAATTGCTTTATTTGTAGGATATGAATGTGACTTTTCTTTGTTGGAAATGGAATGGTTACAGTTGTTCTCTTTCTCAGCTATGCCCAAACCATCCTTGAAATTTCTTCTCAGTCCTTCTCTTCCCTTCTGTTTGTGCCCATTCACTTCCCCCCCTTTCCCCACAAAGGGAAAAGTTTCCCCCTCTCTAGCAAACCAGGGGGGCAGGAGCGGGGCAGGTCCTGATGAAAACAGAGGAAAGGGTCTCGTTGCAAGCCAGAACATTAGGTCGATAATTAGGTTGTTAAAGCATTTCCAGAGTAACTGGGGCATCTGATTGAGAAATATTAAAAGATCAGTGCCCAATCTTCTTCTTTTCGGTGAGTGAATGGAGCCAGTGTATGTAAGTGCTGTACCAAAGTATAGCCGCCGGAATGCAAGGGCCTGAATTTTGCGATCGGGTCACCTGTATTTATCTGACCAAGTTGGGGAGTTTAAATGTCCACCTCTTTCTTTAGCTGTGCCAACGTTTTGCTTCCAGAACCTTTATAATTCCCACAGAGAAGCAGCATTTCTCTGAATGGCCTTGTCAAACGATAAAAATCGTGACCAGCAGTTAGCAGTGGGGGAGGGCGCTATTAATTTGAGGAGCCGCTGTGTAAACCTTTTAAAAGTGATGAAAAAATAGCCTCTCGCGCGCGTGCTCTTTGTGATTGTGATGCTATTGATCACCAGTGGTTGAGAAAATGGTGTGAGAACCTGTTATAATGATGCATGGGGAACAATCAATATCGTAATAGACTGTTTGTTGGTTTTACTTCATTCACTTCACCAAAAAAAAAAAAAGAGAGAAAGGAAGGAAAGAAACGAGGGCCCTCCAGTCTTTCATGGTGTGTTTGTTTGTTTGGCTTCATACAAATGTGGGTCCATTTATTCATAGCTTCATAAGTGGGCTTGCCTGGTTGCAGCTAGTCCAGAGGCATGCAGAGGTTTAAATTCTCCAAAACTGTGGGAGAAAACCCAGCTGTGGCTTCTCCTACTTCTTTGTTCTCTGGACTCAGCTGCCCCCTCCTCCTCTGCCAATCTGTGGTTCAGACACACCCAGCTCAGGATGAGGGTGAAATTCAATTCAGTTCATAGTTAAAAGGCAAACCCACCTAATTTACACTTTCTGAAACAATGCAAGAACTGCAGCAGCCAAAAAATGCTATTCTAGGCTACACCAACTATTACTGTGCTGATCAAGGGAAGTAATAGTCCCACTCTATTCTGCCTTGGTCAGACCCCACCTGGAGTACTGTGTCCAGTTATGGGTGGCACAATTTAAGAAGGATGTTGACAAGCTGGAATGCTTGCAGAGGTGGGTGACCAAGATGATCTAGGGCCTGGAAACCAACCCTTATGAGGAACAGTTGAAGGAGCTGGGTATGTTTAGCTTGGAAAAGTGTCAATGGTAAGGCTTAGGAAAGGTGGATGAACCTAACAAGCCTATGAAAAATGCCTGCCAGTTGCCAAACTAATTGCATCTTCTCCACTTCTGGATGATACATATCACAAAAATTAATTTGTTGCAAAAGATGATTTGACGAGAGCAGTGGTGGGCAACTTGACATTCTCCAGATGTTCTGGAATACAACAAACATCGACCAAAGCCAGCTTGGCCAGTCTTCAGGGGTGACGGATGTCATAATCCAATAACATCTTTGGGCGTAGAGTGAGCCTGTGCCTGGGTATACATGTGGCAGGGGATGCACACAAGCACATGAAATTTCCATGTAGCAAAGCAATCTCACTTGAAATGGCCTTAACTAGCATCCACCAGTGTGGACTTCGTATGAGAAAGCAAAGGTGCACAATCTGCGTTGATAGTTTGTTGTTGTTGTTTAGTCGTTTAGTCGTGTCTGACTTTTCGTGACCCCATGAACCAGAGCACGCCAGGCACTTCTGTCTTCCGCTGCCTCCCGCAGTTTGGTCAAACTCATGCTGGTAACTTCGAGAACACTGTCCAACCATCTTGTCCTGTCGTCCCCTTCTCCTTTTGCCCTCCATCTTTCCCAACATCAGGGTCTTTTCTTCTCATGAGGTGGCCAAAGTATTGGAGCCTCAGCTTCACGATCTGTCCTTCCAGTGAGCACTCAGGGCTGATTTCCTTCAGAATGGATAGGTTTGATCTTCTTGCAGTCCATGGGACTCTCAAGAGTCTCCTCCAACACCATAATTCAAAAGCATCAATTATTCGGCGATCAGCCTTCTTTATGGTCCAGCTCTCACTTCCATACATTACTACTGGGAAAACCATAACTTCAACCATACGGACCTTTGTTGGCAAGGTGATGTCTCTGCTTTTTAAGATGCTGTCTAGGTTTGCCATTGCTTCCTCCCGTTGACAGTTTACTTAACGCCAACTTGCATTGAAAATTATTCTGGAAATAAATTGCTGCTTTTAATTTTTCCCTTCCCCTCCACAATTTAAGCGAAATAAGGGGTGAAGCAGGTGACCCGCATTTAGTTTCCAAGTGCAACCACAGCTTGCAAGGTTTTGTTCATTAATTCAGCAAAGGAACATTTCCAGTGTATTTTAAATGGTTTTTCCTCCTTACTAGCTGCCTGCAGTGCCTTCCAGTTCCTGATCTGACGAGTGATCCATAAACAAGTGCCTAATGTCTGTGGGGGCTTTCAGCTGTTCAATTAGAAATGGGAAATTCAACGTGCTGTTTTATTGTATAATGACAGCAGTCAACTTTGGCTCGGCGCTTGGTCTCAAATGCTGATTCCACCTCCACCCCCAGATGCTTGCAGGCTTCAAAACAATGCAGTGAGGGCCTGGGAAAGGCATCAGGATTGCTCTGGCACAAGGCTTCCTGCAGATTATCTCCCAGGGCACTGGAGTTCCTATTTCACGAGGCTGCAGTGGCCAAATGGTGACAAGGCAGAGGTCGTGCTTGCATCATTATCACTCCCATCACCATAAAGGGCAGCAAGCAGTCTTGTCAAAACATTTGTAAATTGAGAGAAGTTATTAACCTCTCCGGGGGCTTGTTGCTGAACTGCTCGCAAACAACAGCTGAATGCGGCACACCTGGTGTGGAAGCATCATTAGGCCAGAATCCACAACAGAAGAAGCCGCTTGGCATGGGGGGACGGAGGGGGAGACAGAGACATAGAGAAGATTTGCTTGGTGGGTGATATGTCAGAGGCCTGATTGGTAGCACCAGTTTATATCACCACTTTCCTAATAACTGCATCTTTCCCCTCAGCCAACGTGTCCTTTGGTCACATCACAGGAGGTCCATAGACAACGGCAACAGCTGGGGAGGCAGCAGCGCAACCTCCCCAAGGCTTGGTGTTTGGGGGGGGCACCTCAGCAGGGGTTTGCTTTATTTAAAAAGGCCCATGTCTACTGAAACCAGGAAGGGAGCACACCCCAAAACCTAGCTCTTCAATCTCCTGAAGAAAAAGATAGAACAGATACTTCTTTAAATGTTACTTTCAAAGTATATTTTAATTAACATTTTAAAACGTATTAACAGATCCCATTCTTGACAATAACAAACCGCTTTATGCTAAATAATAATTATATGATGGGGGGAGGGATTTGAGACTCTGATAACTGCTGATAGGGAAGGCTGTGTAGAGTTACAAAACCAATAAATTAATGAATATCAGACTCTAGCTAATATTTGGGATATTGAAGGGGGAAATGCAGGCTTCAGCAGTTCTCCTGAACTGTGCCAAAGGAAATTCCTGTGTTTTACCTAGGCAAACTAGACTAGGTAGCTACACATCAATGGCCAGGTATCTACACATCAAAGGAGGTACTCAGGTCTGCAAAACACAGGCTGCCAAGGTGATGGACAGGGGTGTGAGGTGATAGGGGAGGAAAAAGTTTTGCAGGAAACTTGGGTTTTGGGCAAAAGGTGTGCTGGGAAGGAGAAGGAGAACAACGCCAAAACTCCATGACTGACTGCTGTTTTGGACCCAAGCTTGCAGAAGCTATGGGAGGGGCAATGAGAGATGCTCTTGGAATATAATGTTCTGCACCCCCTCCATTGCAGACTTCCAGGTGTATATATGGGTTGAATGAATGAATGAATCTTTATTGCTAAAAGCTATAAGCTATCACAATTGGTCACAATGCGTAGGATACAAATAACTGATTTACAACTCAACAACAACAACAACAAAGTAAAGCAAACATACAAAAATGCAGAAATCATTGTGCAGTCAGGCGGAGTCCCCCAAACCCTTGGGGGCCCCTGTGTGGAATAACGACTCAAGACAATGTGCTATGGGATTAAAAATTGGCCACAACTTTATTATGTTTCAGATGTTTCAGATGTGGGTAGGCCTTGGCCCAGGCATTGGGCATTTATCCCTCCCAGTCCCCCGCCGGGGATCTGAGGAACATCAGGGTTACCCAGAGTGGGGGGGGGGGGGTGGGCTGGCTCTGGAGAACATATGTTGAAGCAGAGAGAGCCCGCCCCCATTATGCCGCTGCCGCAGGGGAGAGCAATGACAACCTCTAGGCGTATGGCCAAAGCCTCCCCTCAAAGCAACCCCTTTAACGGGGAACCCTTGGATCGCTGCTGCAAAGAGAAGGGGGGAGTGGGTCACAGCTACACGCCCACTCCCATTTAGGGAAGATAGACTAAAGGATTCCGCCCAAGGCCTGATACCGCCAAAGTTGTGATGTTTTGCTATGGGAAAGGCAAACCTGCCAATGCAGGATAATTCCTTTCTGGCCCTTCAACAATGACCTTGACGTAGCAGCGCCCGCGTACCTGTGGAGAAAAGGTTAACCTGGAAAAGAAGTCTTAACTGTGGGAGAAGCTCTGGAGCCGACGATTCCCAGGTAAGATCCTCCCCCAATTGTGTGGGCAGGGTGGTCTCTCCCCCTACCTGGCCTGATCACCTTGGCAACGCCTCCCCAGGCGGGATTGGGCAACTGGCTGAGGTAGGCAGAGACCTCCAGGTATCCCACCTGGGGAAGGCGAAGCCAAGCCTGTGCTAATGGTGCTGCATAGGGTCCAGGGGGCTGCTCACAACCACGCAAAGGGCGCTCCTCCATTTAATGTGGGAAATGGTCACTCTTGCATAAGTTAAGCACTCCACGTCTCACACTCCCCTTTATGATACTTGTCTTGGCGCCTAGCTCTCAACTTACTTGCAGCCAAGGCAAATTTTGCAACCCGCACAGTAGTAAATACATTATTGCCAGCCAGCAAAATAGATTTACTCAAGGTGAGTTCTGTTGAAAAGAGAGCAAAGGATGTAATCGAGGAATTTTTGTCTATGTGATGTATGTAAAAGGCATCGTAACAAATAGTGTTGAATGTCCTCTACATCTCCTGACTCACAGATGCAGAGTATTTGGTGCACGGGGGTGTTATTGAATCTTCCCATTAGATATGTGGAGGGCATACACTGAAGACGCAAAGCTGTAAATGCTTTTCTAAGTGGTGTATATATGGGTTAATAAACCATATTTCTTAAAGACACTCGCCTCCACTGTGCCTCAATCTTTCCAGTGGAAACACAACCCCTCTGTAAGTGCCTGGAACCCCTGGAATCTCATTCAGAGATTGGGGTGGCATGTAAAATACTTTCTCATAGTCAGACCTTTCCCCTTCTTTACTGTTCCAACCTTCCTTAAACCTCCAATCTTGTTCAAATTTGTCTCTCTTCTTTTCCCTGTTTTTAGACCAGTTTATTTCTAAACGCGCATCTTAGCTGGATGATGTCAAGCAATGGAACTCACCAGAATGTGGAAGATTGTTGCCGGATGTGTGTGTTCCTATTTGGGAAGCAGCAAAACGGCAAAGGTGTGCATCCTTAAGATATCCACCGGGATCCCACTGCCAGATAATCATCACCACAACATCCTCAAGCCTCACAATTGTGGGGGCACCTCATCAATTATTTGTTTGCTTGTTTAGTATTAAAAATAATAAACTGTCACCTGTACGGAGACCATGGAGGTTGTTTTATTAGATAGGGCTGGTGCTTGTTGTCATAACCATAAGGGGATCCCAAAAACTAAAAAAAATATTTCTGTGCCATTTTTCCGGAGGGCATCACAACAGTGTACATGAAAATATTGAATCAACAAAGATTGATTAACCCTATATAAAAAAGCAGCCAAGACAAACTGTAAGGAGTGAAAGAAGAACTCCCCTCCCCTCAGGGCAAGATGGTCCACAGGTAGCCTTATGGTTCTAGCTGGGGTAGAGGGAGGCCACCACAGCACATTTGTCACGTTCAAGGCCAGCCTGATCTTGTTGCCACACTACTTGAGAACTTGAACTACTTGCAGCCACATACTTAAATTCAGACCACACCTTCAGAGAGATTGGATACTGAAGGTAATGGGGCCCTTTATATAGCAGGCGGGGCCCATTACTTACATCATAGGAGCCTACACAACACAAAACACTGTTGCTGTATGTAGGTTTTATTTTATTTGTTTTTTATCTTATATTTTGGAAATGTACATCCAGGGTTTATTCCCCTTTAAATTGGGGGGGGCAAGAGAGGGGGCCCCTAAGCTATAGCTCGTTTAGCTTATACATAAATCCAGCACTGATAACATTAGTGCACATTAGCACAGACTGTTTCTCAGGTACACAAGGAAGACCAGCCGTTGCCCATTCCAGGATTTCAGAGCCTGAGCCTTTTCCCTCTCCTGCTGTTGCTAGCGTCCCCAATATGCTAAATGCCCTTTATTTGAGGAAATTGATCTGTGTGTGTTGGCGGTGGGGAGGGAGGGAGCTTTGTGCCAAGGTCCTGGGTGATGATGTCCCTGTGAACCGTCTGGGAAAGTGCAGTTCATTAGAGGCCTTGCTTGTCCTGAGCTGACCTGCCCAACTCTTGCAGAAGGTCGGCTGGCCTGCTGTTATCCAGTGGTCCAGCATTGTCTCCAGGGACTCATTAGCCTGAGCAGATGCACTTTGGGTCATTGTGTCTGGTGAGGTAGAAAAACAAAGATGTACTGTTTCCAAGCTCCCTGAAAACACAAGGTCTACTTGGCCACAGAAACATACCCCTGCCGTATTACTTAGGCTGTGCTGTGCACAAAGCTTCCTATCTAAATCCACCTTGTAAGCAGGTGCCAGAAAATTAACTAGATCTGGAAAAAGATAAGATCAGAGAACTGCATCTCAGACTCCAACCAAGCTAGAACTTTAAAGCCTCTTCATTTTTCTACCTCAAGTGCGGAGGAACAAACCCAGTGGAACTGGTCACATGTCACAGTTAATAGTCCTAATTGATCCTAAGAGACTTTTTTGCTCCTTCCTGCTCGCATTGAGTGGAAACAAACCACAATCCCTGAGCTCTCATTATGTCCAAACCAGGGGTGATGGTCTGTCTTGCTCCAACACACCGTGATCAGTAAGCCAAGAACAGCTCCAGCCGCGAATCATGTATTGTTAGATCTGAAACAAGCCATGATCTCTGGCTGTGTTGTAACACAAAGCCTGGAGTCATGGTTTGTTTCATCCCAGCCAAGGCTGCCATCTTGAATAAAATATTTGGGGGTGACCAGGTAAGCTCCATCTCCCATAATCCATCACATGATATGGCACACACGCACCATTTGAATGGCAAAGCCCATCAACTGGGGGGTGGAGTGGCCCCCTCAAATATTTTATTAGGGAGGCTCCTATGATCCCAGCATAAGTGGGGAGGTGTGGAAGAGTGTCCATAGACACAATCATATTAACCATAGTTTACCATGATGTGCAAACTGGGATGGTGTATATGTATTGTTGCATGACACCCCAATCTACAAGCGGTGTGAGGAGAGGTTCCAGGGGCTCCAGGAGCTTTTTCAGGGTTTGGTTTCCTTGGAATGAGGGACAGCAGAGACTGTATATACACGTATATACAAACTGAGCCTATGATGGAGGAGCTTACAGCATCAACACCCCAGAAAACCTTCCTTCTCTCATAGCCACAGCCTTGGCACCAGGAAGAAATCAAGCATGGCTCTCACTCTCTGGTTTCTGCTTGCTTCTAGCCCAGCTCTCTCACACTGGCTTTTGTCTTTCTCACTAACATTTGCCCTCTAGCCCAGAGCACCATCTTTTATCAGACTAATAAGCATACTTAGGTGGTAATTATGGTAGGGTTGCCATATTTCAAAAGTTGTTGAGCTTTTGAAGTTTTCCAGTCGACATTTTCCACATGGGGTGCCATACGCCCGGCTTTTGCTTGGCTAACTCAACAATGGAATTCTCCATTAGATTTTAACCCTTGCTAGACCCCCAGAATTACAAGGAACTCTGGCATCATAGAATTTTAGACTTGGAAGGGACCACGAGGGCCATCTTGTTCAACCCCCTGCAATGCAGGAATCTTTTGCCCAACATCATGCAAGCTAACCGCCCCTCGCCCCTCAATGTAGTATATTATTTGATACATCCTATGGCTGCACATTCATTGTGCCCAGTGAGTTACTTGCCAGTCAACAAACTGATCGATCCTAAGCTGTAGTCGCATCCTCACACGTAGTCACAAGAAAGGAAAATAATTCTCTTCACAATTTCAGGTCCTAAACTGGTTTGAATGTCAAGTAAGATCAGGAGAAGTACATTGAGTGATACAGAAGGAGGCTGAACTATCAAGGTAAGCACTGACTGATAAGAATTCCTTACTGATGAGGATTTCATGAGGAAATCTGCCACTTTATTGACATAGTTCAGGTGTGAGGAACCTTTGGTCTTCTAGCTATTGCCCAACAGAATGCCCACAAGCACCAGAAAGCCTAGCCAATGGCCAGGAATGAAAGGAGTTGTTCAGCAACACCTGGAAGGCCAAAGTTCCCCACACCTGACATATCTCAGCATGATACCTCAGATTGTTAGGAGGGTGGGATCCACACCTTGATTTGCATCTAGACATGCCAACTATTTGTTGGCACAAATGGGGGCAGGGGCAGGAATTGTTTCTGTGGCTACAGTTTGCATTCTCTGAAGTAGACCCGCTTCGTTTTCAATGTGGCGTTTTTGGAATTAGGCTGAGCTAAACGCAGCCTCTTCTTGTTCAGATGATCCACGAGAAGTGCTCAAGCTGACAATTTCATTTAAATTCCCAGTCTTCCGGCCAGCTAGTAATTGCATCTTGGAGAAAGATCAACTCCGCTAGGACGCTTGCTCTGATGGTCTGATTTCCCTTCATTAAAATGTATGCTCACTTCCCTCCTCAGTGGACTTCCTCCAATAATTAAATTTCCTTGCCTATTGTGTGCATGTTTACTGTCAAGAGTAGCTGGGTTTTCATTCTTAGGTACTCTGTTTTGGTTGCAACTTTTCTGCCGTGGTCAGTATTCTGATCTGTTTTGGAATGTCTACTTTGGAGCAATTGCAAATCCCCCCCTCTAGGGTTGTACAACAGCCAGGATGGCAGATGTAGCCAAGATAACAAGCCCAAAAAGTTGAGCAGTGGCAGATGGGCACAGAGGATGTAATTAAGGTAAGGAACGTACCACCCCGGATAAGATACTGGAGAATTTAGCACATAAGAAAGGGAAGAAGTCTGTGTCAGCCTGCGAACAGGTTGGGAGGTGGAGATTTGGTGTATGCAAAAGAAGACAGCGCATATCTTAATAAGCAAAAGCAAAGCAAAAAAAACCAACCACACAGCAATTTTTCCAAGAGTAAAAAAACTTAGTCAAACTGGGGCTTCAAGTTACAGACCTTGCAGTGCATTTTCATTTTCAAAATCTTTGCACTGAAGTTCATATAGTTTCATGAATATATTGCACGAAATAGTATAATTTATTTATTTATTTTAAAATACCCAGATAAAATCAGCAGATGCTAAGAACAAGAATGTGTGACAAAACTTCATTTCTGGATAGGCTCGTCCGAACAAGTAAGTTTTTATTAGATGTCGAAAACGGTGTGGCAAAGGTGCCTCCCTGATATCACTGGGAAGGAAACTGCTGTGCAAAAAGAGAAATCCTTCGCAGATGCAGAAGGAACATTATATGGCACTTGTAAAAGTGCAAGTTCCAGAGATCAAAGCCATCAAGTGGGTACGGACGAGGTAAAAGCATCGCTCAAATAAAACTGGTCCCAAGCTGTTGAGTTTTATATTGACTAAAAGCTACACCATGACCTTCGGCAACGGTCTTAGGCGGCAAAGGCTGAGTGCTGTTTTGAATTCGGATTAGTCTGGAAATAAGTCCAGTCATTTCCTAATTATAATTATTATTACATTGGTTAATGGCTCAGCTTATTTCCAGGCTAATCCAAGGTAAGCCATGGAGGGATTTGAAGCTATGTGAATAGCTATAGTTTCCCGAAGTTGTGAATAATCAGAGGCTGGCATGTGAATAATGTGGATTGGGCAGGAGGACAGACAATAGCAGGAGTGGTGGAACCCAATCGCTACTAGTGATGGGTGACTCTGCAAATTCTGGTTTCTCTCAGTTTCTCAATTTCCCAGTCTTCAGTTCAGCTCTCCACATTTCTGTATTAGTGTGTGGTGGGCTTTTCTTCTTCTCCTTTTACGTTCTCATGAAAAATCATCAACATTTTAGTGGGGATTGCTCCCAATTTGCACATTTTTAAAATGTAACTTTGCCATGTGTACACATTGCTGCAAAGCAATGTTCTGCTATATCAGGCATATTTTCACACATCTATGCATTGCCTTCCACACTTTATCCTTGCATATGCATTTTTCATTGCTTGGCTGGCGTAGTACATTGCAAAATTTAGAGAAGCGTGAATTTAAAGAATGGCTAGGTTTTGGTTCGCATGTGGTTGTTGTTGTTGTTTAGTCGTGTCCGACTCTTCGTGACCCCATGGATCAGAGCACGCCAGGCACTCCTGTCTTCCACTGCCTCCCGCAGCTTGGTCAAACTCATGCTGGTAGCTTCGAGAACACTGTCCAACCATCTCGTCCTCTGTCGTCCCCTTCTCCTTGTGCCCTCCATCTTTCCCAACATCAGGGTCTTTTCCAGGGAGTCTTCTCTTCTCATGAGGTGGCCAAAGTATTGGAGCCTCAGCTTCAGGATCTGTCCTTCCATTGAGCACTCAGGGCTGATTTCCTTCAGAATGGATAGGTTGGATCTTCTTGCAGTCCATGGGACTCTCGAGAGTCTCCTCCAGCACCATAATTCAAAAGCATCCATTCTTCGGCGATCAGCCTTCTTTATGGTCCAGCTCTCACTTCCATACATCACTACTGGGAAAACCATAGCTATAACTATACGGACCTTTGTCAGCAAGGTGATGTCTCTGCTTTTTAAGATGCTGTCTAGGTTTGTCATTGCTTTTCTTCCAAGAAGCAGGCTTCTTTTAATTTCGTGACTGCTGTCTCCATCTGCAGTGATCAAGAAAGTAAAATCTCTCACTGCCTCTGTTTCTTCCCCTTCTATTTGCCAGGAGGTGATGGGACCAGTGTGCAAATGAGGTGAGTTGGTTTTTAAATGCGAACTTGGTCAGTTTTCTCCCCCTGTCCCTAACAGTCGCTGCCATTTGGTAACCCCTGATACGCCACCAAATGGAGGGATCCAAATGTTCACCGTAGATCAAGTTTTCAAAAAGCAATCCTATGAAAGCCCACCAACATTTCGATGCAAATGCCTCCTAATATGCATTGCGATGGCTCAGCTGGCAGTGTATTTGGACTGCAAAATGGATATTATTTATGCAATTTGCACTAACAGCAGCTGGATTGGGTAGCAATTATACCCAGGCTCTCTTATTTCCTACAAATGTAATTCTCAGTCCTGGTTGCTCCCATGCTTTCGGAAACCTTAAATGCTAGGCTCTGAACAAGCAACAGTGGTAGCCAAATACATGGGAATGCTACCACCCAGCCATCCATCCTCATCCATGCTCTCCAAGGTATAATCATGCATGGTTTTAACTCAGTCCTAAGTGTTTACATCTCCCCATGGTGCAGAATCAGTTCCTCTGCCACAAACCATGAAAACAATTGGTTTAGACCCAGAGGCTTTTGGACTGTGAATTGTGGCAATTGCGGATTTTTGCCTCAAGTTTATTTTGAGTCTTTTCCAGAAAACTGGAAGGCTGAGTGTTTGTGGTTCTACCTCGGGACCCATTATGAACTAGGCAGCTTTATACAAGTGTGTCATTTCTGAAAGCCAGGATTGCTTTCTGGCTCCTGTCCTTGTGATCACAGGTGCTTGAATGTTACTATTCCTCACTGTTCGCAGCTGCGATCCCCTCAGCGAAACGACTGGGCTGCCACCCTCGGGCTCCATGTCTGTGCTGCAACATTATACTGTCAGGTCCATTTCCCAGCTCAGCTCTCTGCATTTCCTTGAACAAAACACGATCTCTCAGTTCGTCGTAGGGTTTCATCATTGCTCGTTGTAATAACCTCCCTAGCCATTGATGGGCAACAAATCTCTTCTGTATCTTCTTCCTCTCCACCATTGGACGTTATAGGAGAAAGGTTTATTAGCCAGGATAGCTAAAGACAGGCATAGGCAAACTCGGCCCTCCAGATGTTTTGGGACTACAACTCCCATCATCCCTAGCTAACAGGACCATTGGTCAAGGATGATGGGAATTGTAGTCCCAAAACATTTGAAGGGCCGAGTTTGCCTATGCCTGGCTAAAGAGAAACTCCATTCATGGAAACAATGCTATTCTGAGTGACAAGCACTGGAAACAAACATGGCTGTTTCCTTCAACCCCTTGCATGTGGTCTTCCCAGAGGAGGCATCTCACCAGGAATGGAATTCAGGGGGGCGGGTGGGCCAGCCCATCTATAAATTTTTATCTTGGGGTCTCCACATTATTAGAAAATGTGAGTTTTCTAAAAAACATTTAATAATCTTTTGGGTTTTCTAAATTTTTAAACAATCCTTTTCTTAGACAGGAATAGCATGCCCACCATGACTGATGGGTTGGTAACCTCATGGTTGGAGTCATGTAATGTCCTCTATGCGAGGCTTGCCTTGAGACTGGTCTGGAAGCTGCAGCTGTTTTTACAGGCCTCCATGGGGGATGTTTTCACTTGGTGCCTCTCTCTGGGGAGAGCATTCCACAAATGGGGAGATATTAGAGAGAAGGCCTGTTCTCGTGTTGCCACACTCTGGACCTCTTGAGGAGGAGGCACACGAAGAAGGGCCTCAGACAAGGGCCTTAGATGATTAAAAATTTTGTTGATAGAGGAAGGCCTTCAGTAGGTGCTGAAAAGACAACTGAGGTGCCACTGGGTGCCATGACACTAGAGGCCCGATTCCTATATTGTGCAGAATGGACCTCCTGACAAGACAGGTTTCCTCAGGAGGCTCCCCAAGCAGCTTGGGCAGCAGAAGTTCACCCTGGTGCCACGGACCTGTTTACTGCTTTTACTCAAAGTTCGGGATTCAGTTGTCAAGGCCGTTCCGCATCTAACATTCTGCAGCAAAGTCTGTTCCCCCAAACAAGCAAAAGAGCCAGATGGAAACAAGTCAGGTCAAAGGGAATACACGATGAAAAGGGGGGAGGCAAATAAGAGTTACGAAGCAAGGCTCCAAAGACGGCTTCTGCCTTCTTTTCTGCGCTACCCGAGGGAAAATAAAAATAAAAATCATCACGGCAGCACATTACTGGTGTTTCGTGAATGTGGGATGGGAGAAACAAAACAGCCTTCATGAAAGGGAAACTCCTTAACAAACAAGAGCAGGCTCAGAGGATGACACATCCACCTCACGCACTGCGGGGGACTCTGAGGGGAAACTGGGACGAGGAAGCTCTCAGAATGCTGAAAGGTACCCAGGTTCTCCCCTCCTGCAGCATCCAGGCAGACATATTGCATATCACAGAACAGCCTTAGGGGGGGAGCCTTTGAACAACCTGGCATGATAGAATCCTGCTTGCAACAGGAGAGAACTTGTCTTTTAACGCGTCTTCCTCTTGACGGCTCCGTGCTGGTAGCAAAGTATGTCAGGTTTGTGCTGCTTACTATGGGGGAGGGGAGGCTGCTGCGGGGGCGGGGGCGGGAGGGAGCCATCTGGGATGCTCTTGCTTAGCATGCCCATTGCTTTTCGGAGGCTGGGGTTCAGTCTTTAACCATTTCCCAATTTTAAGCTGGAAAATCGACGGGACGCTTGTTTCTCGGAGACTCCCACGTTAATTTTATTATTACAGTGGTACCTCGGGTTAAGAACTTAATTTGTTCTGGAGGTCCATTCTTAACCTGAAACTGTTCTTAACCTGAGGTACCGCTTTAGCTAATGGCACCTCACGTGATTTCTGTTCCCACCTTTGAAGCAAAGTTCTTCACCTGAGGTAATATCTCTGGGTTAGCGGAGTCTGTATCCTGAAGCATCTGTAATCTGAAGTGTCTGTAACCCAAGGTACCACTGTAATTAAATTTCTTTACTGCCCTTCATACAAGGATCGCAGGCCGGTTTGCAATATAGAAACACAAAGATACAGAACATAGTAACAAACTAAAACAACACCCCCACCCCAGCTTAAAAAGCCATAGATGGCTTAATTAGCCTAAGGCCTGGGAGAAGAGCACTTTCTGACCATAGGAGGAACTTATTGGATCAGGCCAATGGCCCATCTTGTCTAGCATCCTGTTCTCACAATGGCCACCCAGATGCCTATGGGAAACCCTCAAGACCACATAACACCGGTCTTGAAAGACCTACACTGGCTCCCAGTACATTTCCGAGCACAATTCAAAGTATTGGTGCTGACTTTAAAGCCCTAAACGGCCTTGGCCCAGTATACCTGAAGGAGCATGTCCACCCCCATTGTTCAGCCCGGACACTGAGGTCCAGCTCTGAGGGCCTTCTGGTGGTTCCCTCACTGCGAGAAGTGAAGTTACAGGGAACCAGGCAGAGGGCCTTCTCGGTAGTGGCACCCGCCCTGTGGAACGCCCTCCCACCAGATGTCAAAGAGAAGAAAAACTACCAGACTTTTAGAAGACATCTGAAGGCAGCCTTGTTTAGGGAAGTTTTTAATGACTGATGTTTTAATGTATTTTTAATATTTTGTTGAAAGCTGCCCAGAGTGGCTGGGGAAACCCAGCCAGATGGGTGGGGTATAAATAATAAATTGTTGTTGTTGTTGTTGTTGTTGTTGCACAAGAGCACTCTGCCCTCCTGTGGTTTCCAGCAACTGGCATTCAGAAGCATTGCAGCCTAAGACAGTGGAAGCAGAGCTTAGTCATTGTGGCTAGTAGCCCTCAGTAGCCCCTTCCTCCATGAATTTATCTAATCCTCTTTTAAATCCATCTAGGTTGGTGGCCATCGCTGCCTCTTGCGGAAACGAGTCCCATAGTTTAACTATGCACTGTGTGAAGAAGCACTTTCTTTTATCGTTTCTCCCACCTTGGTGCCCAATTCAGAAGGAAGGAGGTGATGGTACCATTAGTAAGGGGCTCTTCCTTTTGCTTCTGTGTCTCTAAAAGGGAAGAATGCAGCAATGCTAGAGAACGCCATTTCCCTTCTTAAACCAACAGGGAATGACAAGTTCATTCCTGAAGTTCGATCCAATATCATTCTTCTGTTTTACCTTCAGCATATCTGGAACCCTCAAGAGAGAGTCACTGGAAACAAGGCAAAATCAATTGGTGACCGGCAAGATTATGATGCTAACTATGCACCAGGGATACTGCCTTCTGTCAGAGGATAAAACGTATTTATATAATGCTCAGCTAATGGGAGCGTGTCCACTGCAAACGGGTTTGCCTTCTCCTGAATTTGCTTCCTTTTGGAAGAGACTGAGGCAACTTTCTATTTAAAATGTTAAATGGATTTAATTTACCCTCAGATATCAGGGATACAGAGAACTTTTGGGATTGCAAAGAACTTATTCTTCCCCACCCCAGGAAATATAAATCTATATTACATTGCATTAAAATGAAATTGCTAACATCAGAAGAAGCGCAATGCCACACATACCTACTCAGAAGTAAGCTCCACTGAATTCAAAGGGACTTACAACCAGGTAAGCCTGAATTGGGAGGAATGATAGCATCAGAAACATATGAGAACCATGTTTGTAAAGTGTATATTGCTTTTCTTTAAAAAAAAGAGAGAGAAGATTCTTATCTCTTAAATAATATAACCCATAGCCATAGTACAATGTCTGGTTTCAGAGAATTACAAGCAGCATGGCAGTTTATATGCCTTTTATTTCTAGCTGCTTCTTTAGATAGTAGCAAATGTTGTTTTGAAAGAAAAGTTGCAAGGCGGGCTTTTTACTCTTCACTACGTATAAAGACCACTATTCCAAAAAGAAAAGCAGAAAATAAAAGCTGGGGGAGAAGAGAGAACAGAAACACATTTATTCTTTTCAGAGTCTTAAAGAAAAGTAAACAAACTGGCAAATTGCTTTGCAAAAATGATCAAATTGTTTCCCCAGATCTGATAAAAATGTATTCCATTTCCCCATATTCTCTTGTACAATAGCTTTGTAGCAGGGGTAAAACATGGCAGGTGTTCTTTTCTTCCTTACAATATCTCTGTCATTGGAATTATTACTATTGCTCGACATACTTTCCAACAATAACATGAGTGGGCACATTAAATTGTTGCTAGCATAACTTTTTTTCAGGAGACTTTCCCCCACCCCCACCCCCCTCACAGTTTTAGCTCTGTTTCCTCAAAGTTCCCAACTGAACATGATGACGTTTTATGCAAGGACCTCAGAATAGTGTTGATGGCTGTCATCCCATTTGATCCTTACAACGGTCCTCTGAAATGGGCTAGTTGAAAGAAAGGCCCCACCAGCATACACTTAAAGCAGTGTCGTGCCCCTTTAAACAATCATGGCTTTCCTCCAAGGAATCCTGGGAACTGTGGTTTGCTAAGGATGCTGGGAGTTGTCATGAGACCCCGTTCCCCTCACAGAGCTACAATCCCCGGAGTGGTTTAAACAATCAATTCATCTTCCCCGGGGACTCTGGGAACTGTAGCTCTGGAAAGGGGTTGGTAGTGAAGTTATTAATGTTGCACATATGGAAGCAATAAGAAGAATAAAAGCCAACTCTTCTTGAAATAAAAATTGTCCAGTCCAAAAATATGGTTCCATTTTTTTCCTAATAGAACTTGTTTCAAAACAATAACGTTACATCAAAATAGTTGCGTAGAATCTTGTGCTTGCCCAAGCACAGGCAAAACATCTTAGAAATATGAAATTGCTTCAAACAGAGCTGAAAGCAGTAGCGCTGTCTCTGCCCAGCCTCCATTGTGTTCCTCCTGGAGAGAATCATCTGCACACCTTTCTTCTACAGTGCTTGAGAACAAAGGTCAACGCCCACAAAATGGTGATTTGCAACTGAATATCTTTCTCATGTGATCGAAGTTAAACCTGTGACAGAGCGGCAGAGATACATTAGCTGCTAATCATTAATCTGTTAGGCACCCAGAAAGCTTTCGTATAGCCCATTGGAATTCTCCAACGTTAGACCTTTAGCAATATACATACCGAGATATGTTCCATTTCAGTGTAGAACTAAACAACTATACTTAACAGCGGGGGGTCTCCTCAACCATCCTCAGCACCCTTAACAGACTACAGTTCCCAGATTCTTAGGGTGAAGGCATGACTGTTTGAAGTGGTTTGATACTGCTTTGAATGTATCATGTGGCTGTGGCCCCGGGTCATCAAGAAAGCTTCATGTCTGCAGCGGCAACACTGGTGGAGTTTAAGTGCCTCGTGATGTGCTAAATTTAGGTGAAACAAACCAGGCTTAAGCTATAGTGGGAAGTGATGGCATCTTAACTCCTGCTTTGCTTAAGGATTTTGTCTGTGCACAAGCAAATTGTACAATTTTTGTGTTGCATGCAAGGCTTCTTCCTCCATATAATCAGTTAATAAGATGCTATTAAGGTTCCCAGACAAAGATAAGCAAGTGAGTCCCTTTATGGTAATTTCCCAGCACCTCGTTGTTGGAGCAGGGAATGAATTGTATTAGAACACGGCCAGTAGTTCTTCCTGATGTACGTGATTTGCAGAAATTTGCTTGATGCCGTTTTGGAATTGATTACCACCTGCTTACTTGCAGGCTGCACCCAATGTTTATCGGTGTGCTTCACTTACAATGCGGCGCATTATGCGCCTCTTCCCCTTGGTAGGCTTTGTTCATGCACAGCATGTTTCACTCTTCCAGCCCACCCCCCCTTTTGCATTACTGGTTTGCCAGTTAAAGGGCTTGGAAATAAACTCTATATTTAATGTGTTAGAAATATGTGTGATAGATTAGATTGATGATATAGATAGATAGATGATAGATAGATAGATGGTAGATAGATAGATAGATAGATAGATAGATAGATAGATGATAGATAGATGATAGATGATAGATAGATGATAGATAGATGATAGATAGATATAGATATAGATATAGATATAGATATAGATATAGATGATATAGATATAGATATAGATATAGATAGATGATAGATGATAGATAGATAGATGATAGAGATAGATAGATGATAGATAGATATATGATAGATAGATAGATAGAGGACAGGACATGCATAATGTTATGGATACAGATATAGAAGTACTTAAAATCAAAATTGGGGGACGCGGGTGGCGCTGTGGGTAAAAGCCTCAGCTCCTAGGGCTTGCTGATCGAAAGGTCGGCGGTTCGAATCCCCGCAGCGGGGTGCGCTCCCGTTGCTCGGTCCCAGCGCCTGCCAACCTAGCAGTTCGAAAGCACCCCCGGGTACAAGTAGATAAATAGGGACCGCTTTCTAGCGGGAAGGTAAATGGCGTTTCCGTGTGTGGCTCTGGCTCGCCAGAGCAGCGATGTCACACTGGCCACGTGACCCGGAAGTGTCTCCGGACAGCGCTGGCCTCCGGCCTATAGAGTGAGATGGGCGCACAACCCCAGAGTCTGTCAAGACTGGCCCGTACGGGCAGGGGTACCTTTACCTTTACCTTTTAAAATCAAAATTGCCATCTATGCTTAGTCAGAACTGCTTGTCCAAAGCAGTGTCCGTAAACAGCAAGAACCTTGCCCTTAGCAATTATGTTCTTTAATAGGAGATTAATAGCTGGCCCGATAAGGAGGAGGAGGAAAACATATTGGAATGTAATGACAAGGAGTTAGCACAAGCAAGGAGAATTGCCAAGGACAAGTTTGGGAGGGATAGGTAACAGAATATGCAAGCCAAAACCTGCTGAAAATGAAAGATTGAGGATGACACCTTAATAAGATAGTGGGAATTTCTAAGTGGAAAACACCCCCAAATGTGGTGTGTCCAATTGGGAGGCCAGGTGTCCACAATCTGTTCATGCATTGCTTTAGGCAATAATATTGCATAAATGATACGGGCACAAGGATTGCATGTATTTACCTGAAAGAAGAGGAGTATATAAGAAAAGCCTAAGGGCGTGTACCATTGTCAGACTGTGCTTGTGGCAATAGCATTGTGGCTGACCATTCAGCATTGCCTTAATGATTAATAGATCTCTGTTGAGCCTACCTTGTGTGCCTGACTCCTCTTTCCTTTGAGGCTTTCGGCTGCCTACTCCAAGGAAGGAACCCTAGGAATTTTCCTAACAAATGCATTCTCAGAAATACTGAACAACAGCAACCAAAAAAGAAGGACGCCCTTATATATAGTTTATCAGCTCAACATCAAAAAACCGAATATCATGGCCACTGGTCCCATCACCTCCTGGCAAACAGAAGGGGAAGAAATGGAGGCAGTGAGAGATTTTACTTTCTTGGGCTCCTTGACAGGTGGTGACAGGAGTCACAAAATTAAAAGATGCCTGCTTCTTGGGATAAAAGCAATGACAAACCTAGACAGCATCTTAAAAAGCAGAGACATCACCTTGCCCACAAAGGTCTGTATAGTTAAAGCTATGGTTTTCCCAGTAGTGATGTATGGAAGTGAGAGCTGAACCATAAAGAAGGCTGATTGCCGAAGAATGGATGCTTTTGACTTATGGTGCTGGAGGAGACTCTTGAGAGTTCCATGGACTGCAAGAAGATCAAACCTATCCATTCTGAACGAAATCAGCCTTGAGTGATCACAGGAAAGACAGATCTTGAAGCTGAGGCTCCAATACTTTGGCCACCTTATGAGAAGAGAAGACTCCCTGGAAAAGACCTTGGTGTTGGGAAAGATGGAGGGCACAAGGAGAAGGGGATGACAGAGGACGAGATGGTTAGACAGTGTTCTTGAAGCTACCAGCATGAGTTTGACCAAGCTGTGGGAGGCAGTGGAAGACAGGAGTGCCTGGCGTGCTCTGGTCCATGGGGTCACAAAGAGTCGGACACAACTAAACAACAACAAAAGGCCCAGCAGCATCCAAGGTTCAGCATGTTAGGATGCTGAGGAGGTGGCATTCAGCTACTATGCAACATTTCAAGCCTGCCGTTCCATCTCACCACAAATTTTTCGCTTCCCTTACTTTGCTATGATGATAAACTTTGCATAAATGCTTACATGTTGTTTGGGAAAGGGCAGTAGCTCAGTGGCAGAGCATCCAGAACTTTGGATGCAGAAAGTCCCAGGTTCCATCCCCAGCATTTCCTCATAGGAATGGGAGGGACCATGTCTGAGATACTGGAGACTGCTGCCAGTCAGTGCTGACAATTCTGGCTTAGTATAAGGCTACTTCCTACATTCCTATGATGCTGCCCTTGAAATCTGTTCAGAAGCTGCATTCGTTTCCAGCCTGCTCTGCAGTGTTCACAGCATCTCGTAGTGAGGAAAAAAACAGTTGAAAACTTCATTTAAATACAACTGAAAGCAAAACAAAAAGAAAATCCAGACAACATACTCAGAAAATTGCTGCATCAGACAAATGAAGGGTGGTGAATATAGCTACATTTTCACATGGCATTGAAACTCCATCAGTGTTTGATGCTATAACTATTTCCTGATGTGACTGGCTGCAGGAACAAATTGAACCTCTCTTAGTCTGCCTATACCAGTTTCCTGTGTGAATCACACTCAGTGAAGGTAAAAAGGTAAAGATAAAGGACCCCTGACCATTAGGTCCAGTCGCAGACAACTCTGGGGTCGCGGCACTCATCTTGCTTTACTGGCCGAGAGAGCCGACGTTTGTCCACAGACGGTTTTTCCGGGTCATGTGCCAGCATGACTAAGCCGCTTCTTGCGAAACCAGAGCAGCACACGGAAACACCATTTACCTTCCCACAGGAGTGGTACCTATTTGCACTTTGACATGCTTTTAAACTGCTAGGTTGGCAGGAGCTGGGACCGAACAACAGGAGCTCACTCCGTCATGGGGATTCGAACAGCCGACCTTCCGATCGGCAAGCCCAAAAGGCTCAGTGGTTTAGACCACAGTGCCACCTGCGTCCCACTCAGTGAAGGTACTAGCTATTTATTTATGACCATTTCCGTATCCCTTAATACATATAAAAAAACTATAAGAGGAGGAGGAGGAGGAGTTTGGATTTGATATCCTGCTTTATCATAAGTGATGAACAAGTAAAATAACATAAGAAGAACCTGCTGGATCAGGCCAGTGGTTCATTTAAGCCAGCATTTTGGCTAGTTAAACAACCTACGGCCCTTTAAACTGTGTGCATGGGCGGTATTGTTTTGTTTGGTATTATGTTGCTTATTTTTGTGTTTTTCTATTGTAAACTGCCCGGTGATCCTCAAGAAGAAGAAGAAGAAGAAGAGGAGGAGGAGGAGGAGGAGGAGGAGGAGGAGAGTTTGGATTTGATATCCCGCTTTATCTCTACTTTATCACTATGGAGTCTCCAAGCGGCCAACATTCTCCTTTCCCTTCCTCCCCCACAACAAACACTCTGTGAGGTGAGTGAGGATGAGAGACTTCAGAAAAGTGCGAGTAGCCCAAGGTCACCCAGCAGCTGCATGTGGAGGAGCGGGGAATCGAACCTGGTTCACCAGATTATGAGACTACCGCTCTTAACCACTACACCACACTGGCTCTCAGAGAGTTATGGCAGTATAGGAATTTAATAAATCAACAAATTAAATAGATAGTGTTCTCCCAGGGGCCAATCACGTGCCTACAGGAAACCTGCAAACAGGGTTCGAGCACAAGAGCCCTCTCTCCTCCTGTGGTTTCCAGAAACTGGTATTCAGAAGCATTGCTGCCGCCAACTGTGGAGGAAGAGCATATAGCCACTGTGGCTAGTAGCCATTGATAGCCCTCTCCTCCATAAATTTGCCCAGTTCTCTTTTAAAGCCATCTAGGTTGTTGTACATCACTGCTTCCTTTGGGAGTAAAGTTCCAAAGTTAAACTATGCACAGCATGAAGAAGTGCTACAGTATTAGAACTATACTGTAAAACTATCAGGACAAATTGCTACAGCACCAGTAAGAGCATTGTAATATGCAAAATTAGTCAGGGAAAGCTGGGGCAGGGGGCAAGGGAAGATGCATCTTTAGAAGACATCTGAAGCAGGTCATTGATGGAGCTTCCTGTGTGATGGGAGAAAAAGAATCCCAAAGGACAAAGGACAAAAGCAGATAATGCCCTTTTATGGGTTCCTAACTCCTGACAAATAGGGACGCGGGTGGCACTGTGGGTTAAACCACAGAGCCTAGGACTTGCCAATCAGAAGGTCGGCAGTTCAAATCCCCGCGACGGGGTGAGCTCCCATTGCTCAGTCCCTGTTCCTGCCAACCTAGCAGTTTGAAAGCACATCAAAGTGCAAGTAGATAAATAGGTACCGCTCTGGTGGGAAGGTAAACGGCGTTTCCGTGCACTGCTCTGGTTCGCCAGAAGCAGCTTAGTCATGCTGGCCACGTGGCCCAGAAGCTGTACGCCGGCTCCCTCAGCCAATAAAGCGAGATGAGCACCGCAACCCCAGAGTCGGTCACGACTGGACCTAATGGTCAGAGGTCCCTTTACCTTTAATCTCCTGATGATCTATAATGTGCGGTTCCATTAACAAGAGCACCCCGGATGATCTGAGGTCTATATAGAGGCAGGCAATCTTTCACATGGTTCAAGGCTTTATATATTAATAGCAAGACCTTCAACATGGTCAGCGTGAACCACCCTTTTTGTTCTGTGAATTGCCCTGAGACCTCCGGGTATAGGGCGATATATAATTTCAGTAAATAAAAATAATGATAATAGTGTCTCAGTGGCTGACTGGCAGCCAGTTATGACCTTTAAAGTCCAATGCTTGCGAGACTATTTCCTGCCATACTGTCAAAGAGAGCCAGAGAGTCATAGCTAATGGACAAAACTAGATGTATGGACAGTGCCGGATTTATGTATAAGCTAAACAAGCTATAGCTTAGAGCCACACTCTCTTGGGGGGCCCAAAAAAAATTAAAGGAAAAAACTCTGGATGTACATTTCCAAAATATAAGATAAAAAACAAATAAAATTAAACCTACTTGCTGCAATAGTGTTTTGCATTGTGTAGGCTCCTATGATGTAAGCCTGCTAGCCTGCTCCCTAAAATATCACTGGTTTGCTCATTTCTATACAAAGTGGTACCTTGGTTCTGAAACTTAATCTGTTCCAGATGTCAGTCTAACAATTACTTTGAAAAAATACATATTTTGTTATGTGCAAATGGCTTTAGATGCCTATTAGGTCCATAATTTACCATATAGCATATATTCAACACAAAAAACAGTGACAATTTGTTGTTGACAAAAGACAGCTGGACATACGAAGGGCCCCATTTCCTTCAGTAGCTTAGGGCCTGTGTATGGAAATATACCAGAGCCCTGCAGAGTTTGGTTTAGCTATCAGTGTCTTTTCCCTGGAAACTCTGGGAATTGTTGCCCTCTGTGGGGGATAGGGGTCTCCTAACAGCTCTCAGCAGCCTTAACAAACCACATTTCCCAGGGTTCTTTGGGAGAAGCCATGTAAGCTTAAAGTGTTGTGATACTGCTTAAAACCTATAGTACAGGTGGTGGACTTAGTGAGGCCATATTCCAGAATCAGGCAGATCAAAAATTTGAGACCCGCCTGCTGTATACAGATCGCTTTGTTGCATCTTTATGTGATTTGAATACTATGTAATTATGTGATTGGGATATATCATCATATAAGCAGGCAAACAAAGTGGAAGTGAACTGCATGAGTGCTTCCTTTATCGCTTGAAAGACTCGGGCACAAACTGCAGCTCCCACTCAGCAGTCCAAAGCTAGACACAGGCTTTCGCTAGATATCTTAACATCAGTTTCATCTGACTAGCCTTGCTCTCCCCACCCCGCCTCCTTTTTTTGATAGCTTCTTGTTAGATAGCTGGAGTGCTTTGCTTGCCTGACTGGAGAATCTGATAGGGGCTGGGAGAGATCGTGTCTGATTGCATTCAAGATGGTTTCATGAGAATTTAGGGTGGCCGCATGCTGTGCATTACAGAGGGCAGTCCTCTATCTGAAGACATGCTCTGTAATTTACTTAAAAGTTTTGATAAGTTGCTTAATATTTCAAATACATCTCAAGTGTCGCTTATAATTTATTATTTGTACCCCGCCCATCCGGCTGGGTAGCCCTAGCCTCTCTGGGCGGCTTCCAACATATATAAAAACATAGGTAAAGGTAAAGGGACCCCTGACCATTAGGTCCATTCGTGACCGACTCTGGGGTTGCGGCGCTCATCTCGCTTTATTGGCTGAGGGAGCCGGCGTACAGCTTCCGGGTCATGTGGCCAGCATGACTAAGCCGCTTCTGGCGAACCAGAGCAGTGCATGGAAACACCGTTTACCTTCCCGCCAGAGCGGGACCTATTTATCTACTTGCACTTTGACGTGCTTTCAAACTGCTAGGTTGGCAGGAGCAGGGACCAAGCAATGGGAGCTCACCCCATCACGGGGATTTGAACCGCCGACCTTCTGATCAGCAAGTCCTAGGCTCTATGGTTTAACCCACAGCGCCACCCGTGTCCCATATATAAAAACATACTAAAACATTAAATCTTAAAAGCTTCCCAACATGGGGCTGCCTTCAGATGTCTCCTAAATGTTATATAATTACTCATCTCCTTAACATCTGGTGGGAGGGCATTCCATAGGCTGGGTGCTACTACCAAGAAGGCCCTCTGCTTGAAGGGTCCAAGGCCACTTTAAAGATAGAGAACCATGAGAAATCAGAGCAGCAGGGGGCTTGAAGTGAGCCCCCAGGCATTGGACAGGTCAACTGGTCTCCGGCTTCTCTGCTATGTGAGATGTATTGCATTTCTCTTTTCAATTATGGCAAATATTTCTAAATTTGCAGTTATACATGTACCTCAGTACAGTGGAACCTCTACCTGTGACCATAATCCATTCCGAAGGTGCGTCTGGAGGTCAAGATGGGTCGCTGGGAGAGGCGCCGTTGTGTGCAGGCATGGGTGGCGATTGCCCGCTTCTGTGCATGTGTGAACGGCGGCAAACCTGCCGGTTACTTCCAGGTTTGCCGCGGACATTGGGCGAAATGGACACAAGTGGAGGCAGACGTAAGAAGAGGTTTGACTGTATATACAATGGCCTTCCTCATTCTCTTAAAGGAGAAGTTCGATCCCTGCATGGGACAGCTGCATATTCCTGCATTGCAGAGGGGTTGGACTAGATGATCATCAGGGTCCCTTCCAACTCTCATGGGCTGCACTCTAGCCCCAGAAAAGTGCTTTTTCAGGGCTAGAGCGTGGTGTGGGTCATGTGATATACCTGAGAGTGCATCCCAGGAGACACGTGTCCCGGTTTCAGATCTGAAAAAGTTGGGCGGTATGGTGTGCTAAATGCATAAATGTGGATGTCATGGCTTGCTTTCCAATTAAAATCACCCCACATTTATGCATAAATATACAGAGAGAAAATAGCGATCTATGCCAGCACAGAGAGATGCTAAATCTAACTCTAAAGAAAGGCATCTTCCCTGATGGATACATCGGGAGATCAAAGTTGTGCTTTATTAGTTGTATAAAAAGTGTCTTTAGTTTGGTGTTGAAAGGGAAAAATTTGCATTTAAATAGAAAGATTAATGACTGCAATACATAGAGCTTATACTGCACAATCCCGCCCTCCCACCCCTCTGAAAATAATATACATTGTTTTATATCAGGGACGTCCAACTCCTAATAGACTGCGATCTACTCACATTATTAAAAATCTGTCAGTGATCTACCCATTGTCGTTGGATGGACCAAAGTTGAGCTTTTTTAAGGAAGCCACAGAAACTGAGGGGCCAAAGATCTACCAGGATCTACCAGGAAAACCCCCGCGATCTACCAGTAGATCACGATCTACCTGTTGGACATGCCTGTTTTATATAAACCGTACACCTCAAGACACTTTGTGGGGGAGAGAAAAGAACAGATAACAGCAATATTTCAAGAATTCTTTTTAATACATTATAATTTTGTTATATGATTACAATGCCCAGTTGTAAACATGGCATTTCCTGGTCAGGAAATTAAAAACAAAAACAGGAGAGCTTAATAGGCTCAAGGCAAAGGTTAGGGTCATCAGGAGGTGGTGTGTGTCTCTAGTAAAATTTTAGAAAATTTTGGGCAAAATACATTGAGAAAAACAAGACTCTGACAAGATGTGGTTCAAGAAGGAGGGGATGATTCCAGACAATTTCGTCGAGAAAGCACTGAGAAAGGGTCTTTTCTGCAGTGGCTTCCCATTTGTGGAATGTTCTCCTCATAGAGATTCGGTTGGCACCTTCAATATACACCTTTGAGTGTTCTTCTTTAACCAGGCCTTTGGCTGATTGACATCTGATGCCCTTTTAAAATGTGTTGTGGGGGGTGGGGGGGATTGCTGGATTGTCCTTGGTTTTGTTTTGTATTTTCTGTTTTTTTATATTTTATTTTTATATTGTGAACTGCCCTGAGATCTACAGGTATAGGACAGTACAGTGGGTTACATACGCTTCAGGTTACATACGCTTCAGGTTACAGACTCCGCTAACCCAGAAATAGTGCTTCAGGTTAAGAACTTTGCTTCAGGATGAGAACAGAAATCGTGCTCCGGCAGTGTGGCAGCAGCAGGAGGCCCCATTAGCTAAAGTGGTGCTTCAGGTTAAGAACAGTTTCAGGTTAAGAACGGACCTCCGGAATGAATTAAGTACTTAACCCGAGGTACCACTGTATACAAATTAAACAAACAAACAAACAAAACAGGACCTTTGGTGAGCTCTGGGGAAACCACTGATTTGATTTTTAATAGTCTAGCACCTCCACAAACTTAGGGCCTCATATGTTGTTGTACTATAGCTCCCATCATTCCTTGTCAGCGTGGCCTATGGTCATAGCTGGGATTTGGCTGTCTGGAAGAGCGCCTGGGCGAAAATCACTTAATTTAAATCCAGATGTATGGCAACCCATGTCTATATTTTGGCGAATTTTCCATTAAAATAGCTCAAAAACTTCTCTTTTTTTGGAGATTTTAAAAAAGAAAAAAGAAAAGTTCAACAGCTTTGGACTAAACTTTCACTCTTTGAAATATGGCAACCCTAGTATCTCCATTTAAAAGGATCAAGTTTACTGGGTACAGTTCTGGTTGCCTTACCTCAGAAAGGTAGAGTTTTAGAGTTGGCAAAGATTCAAAAAAGGGCAAAATGGTGAAGGGGATGGGACCGAGCTGAGACCGAGCAATGGGAGCTCACCCCGTCTCAGGGATTCAAACCGCCAACCTTCTGATTGGCAAGCCCTAGGCTCTATGGTTTAGACCACAGCGCCACCCATGTCCCTTCAACAAGTATCACAGGGCAATTTAATAGATCAGATACAGGCCACCATAACAGCAACAGCAGCAGCAACAACAAAGCATTTCACTCCAAACTGAAAATAAATCGCAGCAGTGGTTAAATGCACAGCTTTAGATTAAAGACAAGTGGAGCCATTCAATTAAAAGCAGATCTGAACAGCCAGATCTTTTAAACCCACTTGAAAGCAGTCAGCAAAGTGGCCAAAAGAATCTTCTGTGGAAGCGGGTTTTCCAGTGATGAGGTCAACACTGCATATCGTCAGAGTGAAAAGCAGAAAACAAAGATTTTTAAGAGGTGCTTTTTGACATGAACATGCAAAGTAGGTAAGCTTTGGCTCGGTTCTATGGCTATTAATGCAACACAGCACCCCTTGGCTAGATTTCCCTTCTGAGCAATTGTCTAGGAGTCACGGTTGGGAAGGGAGGGAGAGGCGGATGTAGAAACAAATGCAAATTTCGCCTTTTTATTGTCAGCTGATTTCTAGACACACCCACACATCTCTCTATCCTCCATCCACACAAAGAGAAGGCATTTCCAGAGTTGAAGGACACATTTCAGCCAGGACAAACACTCAAGGAATGGCCATGCAGGACTGGTGAGGGGCATGGCCTGAAGAGAAGGGTTGTGACTGGGTAGTGTTGGGTTTCTATTCCTCTCACTGTGCGGATATTGTGTAGGATTGGTTCATCACACGTCTGTGTTATGCAGTCCAGCACTGACTGCTGGAATCACGGGAGCAGATGTCTACTGTACTCTGTTTCCGTTTGTTTTTGCTTTCACTTCTGACTTCTCTCTGAGGAAGACGAAAGGAGACATGTTTTCTTTTGTTCTGCCTTTAGCTTAATAAAGTAGCTTAGTGCTTGCAACCCCAGCCTAGCTGTGATGGCCTGGAAATCTGATTCATAGGCTGAACTGGAGGAATCCCAGCCTGCACAGGAGTCCCCGCCTCCAGGGCCGGCTGAGCCAGGGCAGGGGCTTGAGCCTGAAGGGCCCTCACCTGTGCCGGATCCTCATGAGCAGACATCAGCTGAATCCACTCTGGCTCCGGAGGTGATTGAGGACCCATTGCCTGCAGGTGCGCCTCTCCCAGCCCTGTCAGGTGAGGCTGCCTCTGGGTCCAGTAACCCTCCAGCCTCTCCTGAGCTGCAAAGGCTCAGGGCAGAGAGGCGGAGGGAACTAAGTTCTCTCAGGAGGCTGCTCGCCTCCAGGCCAGGAGAGGAGAGTCACCTGTGGGCCAGGACCGCCCTAGGCCCCAGAGGAGATAAAGGCCAGTCAGCCCAGTCCCAGGTTGTGGGAGCAACACTGCTGGAAACCTGTTCCTGCCAGCACCCTGACCTGCTCTTCCGGAGTACCTGACCACGCCCGGCTCCTTGCCTTGGACCCCCCTTCACCCTTGACGGACAGCCTCCAGACACTTGACCCAGGACCGGACTCAGACCTCGCCGCACGGTAACCCTTCCCCCCCCCCCCCGGGACCAGCACACTAGCTCTGTCTGTGCTTTATCTCTGCTGGATGTGTGTTCAGTGTCTCCAAGACATGAGTCACTATAAATCGTCGGGCCAGTGTTTCGGAACTTCCTAGCTGCACGCCGATGGGACAGACAGGCTGGAAACGGTCCTGTCGTATGCCTGGGAGTTGTCCTAGCCCCCAGCCAACCAGACAAGTAGGGATGTGTGGTATGGGAATAGTCCTAAGGGCCAAGGACAGGGGCATGGGGAGTCACATTTGGACTCTGGGCCTGTTCTCCACCCCTTTTGTAGCAGTTCATGGTTGTCTCTGTACTCAAGAGGGCACTATTATAAATCCACGAAAGGGTGGCTTAAGATGTTGACAAGTTGGAACATGTGCAGAGGAGGGCAACCAAGATGATCAAGGGTCTGGGAACCAAGCCTTATGAAGAACGGTTGAAGGAGCTGGGTATGTTTAGCCTGCAGAAGAGGAGACTGAGAGGAGATACGATTGCCATCTTCAACTATCTCAAGGGCTGTCACATGGAAGAAGAAGAAGAGGAGGAGGAGGAGGAGTTTGGATTTGACATCCCGGTTTATCACTACCCTAAGGAGTCTCAAAGCGGCTAACAATCTCCTTTCCCTTCCTCTTTGAGGTGAGTGGGGCTGAGAGACTTCAGAGAAGTGTGACTAGCCCAAGGTCACCCAGCAGCTGCATGTGGAGGAGCAGGGAATCGAACCCGGTTCACCAGATTACGAGTCTACCGTTCTAAACCACTACACCACACTGGCTCCAAATACAGCAACCGTCAGTAACCATAGCAAGGTCAGGCAGAGTTCAAGGAGGCAAAACATGGTTAGAACAAGCAACCTAGAATGCAAAAGATGGTTAAACAAGATAAATTAGAGTAGCATGACAGGGAGGGAGGGAGTCTTTTGCTGACTGTCCTGAAGGTGTCAGGTACAGCCAGCCCGTCAGGGCAACTGAGAGGCTGGAATGAAAGCATCTGCTTCCAGGTCTGCCAGCAAGGCTCCGCCCCCTCAGGTGCCCATGACTGATCAGTTCAAATTAGGGACTTTAGCAGGCAGTCCCACCTTCCAAGGCAGCCAGCCAGAGGGTCTTCGTTGGCCAGTTGTGCACCTGAGTCTTGGCCGCTGGGAAAGGTGGCTGGCCCGCAAGGGGCCACAACCGCCGCCCACCTGGAACAGAGTAAGTGGCCATTCTCTCCAACATCCAGCACCTAAGAAGAGCCTTACTGGATCAGGCCGATGGTCCATCTAGCGTAATATCTGTTCTTCCAGTGGCCAATCAGATGCCTATGGGAAGCAGGACTTGAGTGCCACAGGACCCCCTCCCCCACTCACAATTCCTAGCAACTAGCATTTAGAGGCAATCAACCCCTGAGGTGGAGCATAGCCATTGCGACTAGTAGCAACCGATAGCCGTCATTCTCAACACATTTGTCTCATCTTTTTTGAAAGCCATTTGGGTTAGTGACAAGCGCTTATGGGAGCAAATTCCAAAGTTTAGCTATTCGCTGTGTGAATAAGTTTTCTTTTCGGTTTCCCATATGCAGTTTTAGGAACAAAAATAAAATCAAATTAAAATGTGTCATAAACATGTGTTGATAAGGGTGAGGGGAATCGCCCCCCTCCCCAATTCTCCTACTTAATTGGCTGTTCTTTTCTGTTTTGGTCTTCTGTTCTGGCTTGCTTGTTAGCTGCGCACCCTTCAATAATTGAATAAATGCAAAGTGTACAGATCATTGTGTGCAAATATATCATTTTATTCATATCATCTTATATAATTGGGATAAATCATGCATGCAAATTATACATTAGACAGGCTACAAGAAACAACAAAAGGAAGACTGCTGGGAGCCTGAAGGGCCCTACTCTGCTTCTCTTCACCTGGTTTGGGGTGGCGCCTGACAGGCTCCATAAAGGAGTACTTCTACTGGGCAGAGAGGGCTCCGTTTTTTGTTTTTTAAATTGCTTTTAGTTTTTATCTATGTCATTTTAAATTGTGATTGATATTAATGCTGTACTCTGTTTTCTTGCAGTCCGATCGAACTTATCCATTCTGAAAGAAATCAGCCCTGAGTCCTCACTGGAAGGACAGATCCTGAAGCTGAGGCTCCAATACTTTGGCCACCTCATGAGAAGAGAAGACTCCTTGGAAAACACCCTGATGTTGGGAAAGATGGAGGGCACAAGGAGAAGGGGACGACAGAGGACGAGATTGTTGGATAGTGTTCTCGAAGCTACCAGCATGAGTTTGACCAAACTGCGGTAGGCAGTGGAAGACAGGAGTGCCTGGCGTGCTCTGGTTCATGGGGTCATGAAGAGTCGGACACAACTAAACGACCAAACAACAACAACAACTCTTAGTTTTAGATTTTATGATTTATGTGGAAATTGTTTTCCATTTGGCTGTGTACTTTTTGATGTGTTTTATTTATTGCGTATGACTTTTGTTATGTTGGTAATTATGGAATTCTTTTCATGTTGTAAGCCGCCTTGAGCATTGTTTTAACTATGGAAAGGCGGAATGCAAATAAAATGATGATGATGAAGACTTTAAAAAGTTGGCCGCCCTTCCCAACACAAAATTTTGCAACTCAGTTTGTCTGTGTAAACAGGCCGCCCAAAATGGAAACATCCTAGCAGTGTCAGCACATTTGCAAAGCTAAGCAGGGTCCAATATGGTTTCACATTGGATGAGTGACCATGTGTTGAGATTCCTACATTGCAGGGGTTTGACCCTCAGGGTCCCTTCCAACTCTGCAATTCTATGTCACTATGACTTTCAGAGAAGGGATTGAGACTATTGGGTGGGGTGGGGTGGATAGAGAGCTGCCACATGACTCAGTGGTTTGCGGAAAAGAGTAAGAAAGTATACTTTGAACGCTGGAGCTAAATCTATGTATTCATCATCAAAATGGATGAAAGGCAGTAGGAAAGTGTACAGAGGTGGGCAGCAAGGACAGCAAAATGTATGGAACTGCTTCAAGAGGAAAGAGGGAAGATGCAAATGGAGATGTCATCTTCCCCCCACTCCTAAGTTCACATTGGATCCACAACGTTACAGTTTTGAAACATCAGTCATGCAAAAACTACCTGAGCAAGTTTAGGGGTGGGGAACCTGCAGTTCTCCAGATGTTGTTAAACTCCAGCTCCTCTTCCCCAGACAGCATGGTCAATGGCCAGGGGTGATGAAAGTCCTAGTCTGGCAATGCCTGGATGACCCAGGTTTTCCAGCCCTGCTGTACAGCAGTTAGGGATGAGGTAGGAATTTGATTCCGTTTGCACTGAAAGGCAAATCAACCCAATTCACACTTTCAGAAACAAGACGAGAACGGAAACAGAGCCATTCTTCAAGATTTGCACTGCTCTGAATTTTGCAAGGCAGTTCTCCAGTGAGGTGTACAAAAACACTAAGGTAAAGTTGCATAAAGCGCATATATTACAGGGGCTCTTTACCTTTTTTTTTACTGCAAATAGCAAAGAAAAATGCACGACAGCAGGAAAACCAGCATGCCAAAATGCGTGCATTGGGAGGGATTTGCACTAAAATACTGACGAAGGCAAGTTTTGCTTCGTTTAAAAACAAAATCACAAACTGCTGTGAAAAAGTGTAGAATTGAACTTAAGGCTGGAAAAACGAGAAACTGAAATTGACAAATCCACCCATCTCCAGCAGCAAAAAAAGAAAAGGAAAAAGCCAGCTGCCTCTGCTAAATGGGTATAATAAAGACTTCACGTGCCAATAAAAATGTCAATCGGGTAAATAGTTACATTGGACACTGTCTTATAACAGATCATATTATTTGCCCACCTCCCTCACTATAGCAGCTCTCCAGGGTCTCAATAAGGGACTTTCTCATCAGCAGACATTGTCCATGAAATATTTGGATTTATACACTGAAGTACTGCAAATGGTAAGCCTGCCTGGCTGGTTAAAACGAGTTAGATTACTGACCGGCGTGCGTAAGCCTATTGTGGCGCCCTGCACATTCCTTTTTCCGATCTCTGCACAGCCCTTTGTGGCTTCCAGAGTAACAGACCCACTACGATCAAGGATGCCAGGCACCGTGCGGAACCCGGCATCTTGCTCTCCAATTTTCTTTGATTCCATACAGCTGCTTTCCAATGCTGCTTGTGAGCTGTAAAGGAAAGCTGTAACCACTGAGAAAGACTAAAGGGACAAAGGGGCAAACCTGAATGGAATTTTTCTGAGGGTGCTTAGCGATTCCAGGCGTCCTCCCTGGAGCTTTGCGTTTTGGCTTCCTGCTATTTCCGGAGTGTGACTCTGGGGTGTGTGTATGTGTGAGGCTGCTAGGCAATTCCCTCTTGACGACCCCGCTCTAATTAAGAGGTCTGTCTGGATAAGGGTTTGGATATTGCAAAGGAGCCATCAATTAAACCCTGTGTGTCTTCTGCAGTTGTGCTCAAGGTACCACCGTAGACAAAGTGCTGTCTCGTGTGAACAGAGAGCTTCATTAAGCTGCCACCAGAGTAAAGGGTTAGCAACACTTTTGTTATGAATCATAGAATTGTAAAGTTCAATGGGACACCAAGGGTCATCTAGTCAATGCAGGAGTCTCAGCTAAAGCATCCATGACAGATGGCTGTCCAAGCTCTGCTTAAAAACCTCCAAGAAGGAAAGTCCACCACCTTCCACTGGCAAATAGCTCTTACCACCAGAAAGTTTTTCATGGAGTTTAGTCAGAATTTCCTTTCTTGTCACTTGAAGCCATTGGTTCGAGGCCTCTAGGGCAGGAGAAAACAAGCTTGTTCGCTCTTCCAGTGTGGTGTAGTGGTTAAGAGCGGCAGACTCGTAATCTGGGGAACCGGGTTCGCGTCTCCACTCCTCCACATGCAGCTGCTGGGTGACCTTGGGCCAGTCACACTTCTCTGAAGTCTCTCAGCCCCACTCACCTCACAGAGTGTTTGTTGTGGGGGAGGAAGGGAAAGAAGATTGTTAGCCGCTTTGAGACTCCTTAGGGTAGTGATAAACCGGAATATCAAATGGCGTGGCAGCAGTGGGAGGCCCCATTAGCTAAAGTGGTACCTCAGGTTAAGAACAGTTTCGGCTTAAGAATGGACCTCCAGAATGAATTAAGTTCTTAACCCGAGGTACCACTGTACAGATATACACCCAATGCCTGAGCCAAAGGCCACCTACAATGATTCCTCAACACCTGCAATGATTCCTCAAATGCAGGGTGACCATTTGAAAGCAAGTGGGTGGGGCAAGGGGAGTTTATGCCATTTCCCTAAGTTGACATATCCTGTGCTGAGAGAGGTGAGTAATTCTTAAGAGATATTTTCATGGTATTGTACTTGACGGGAAAGTTAGTGAGGCAAATGTTCGAAGAGGTGAAACAAATTAAGGAGATGCTAGTAAATTTTAATGCTTAGTTCTAAGTGCGAAGTTCACTAATTTAATTAAGAATTGTCACCACAAATGGGAGAGAGCTGGTAAGAAGCCAATGTGTTATTGCAATTATAATACGTACAGCTTGATTCTAGGCAAGAGTTCAGTGAGAATACTCCCCAATAAGTGTGCACAGGATTGCACCTTTAATTACTCTCAGTCTTGTCTTTTCTGCTGTAGTAATTAAAATTATCATGTTCCATAAATAGAAGGAAATGCAATCTGGTCAAACTGCGTTGTATACTACAACTCCTGTGCCTTGTCAATTTGCTCACTATTTTTCTATTAACAATACTGAATTTGTGATTTGTGGTTTTATGGCATTTATTAGGAATGTTAGCTCTGCAAGGACGCTCTGACAGATGGGCACAAGAGTGGGACAAAATATTTTTAAAATAAATATTTTGGCTACCAAGTGGCCAATTCTCAAAGTCAGTGGGTTTCAAGAGGCTCAACGGGTTCCACAGAACCCATTTTGATCAGGGCTCAGTAGAACAAATACCAGCATAGAACTGGGCCATGAAATGTAGCATGTCTATGACAATACAATGGTACCTCGGGATGCAAATGGGATCCGTTCCGGAGCCCCATTCACATCCAGAAGCAAACGTAACTAGTGACGGCACGTCTGCGCATGCACACGTCGCTTTTTGACGCTTCTGCGCATGCGCGTGACATCATTTTGAGGGGCTCCGTTACTTTTGGGTTGCCACAGAGCGCAACTCAAACACGCTCAACATGAAGCATATTCAACCCGAGGTATGACTGTAATCCATCTTTTGCCAACATCAAACCATAAGGTTGCCCCTCAGCTGACTGAATGCTCACTGATTCAGTGGAGGTTTCTATGAGCAGAAAATGAGGGCAGACCATTCTGGGTGATTCTCCTTTCCCTCTGCATTCCCATCTCACAAAGTAGTTCAGTTCAGCTGGAACTCATCACATGCCTTGTGACTACGTGCGTATGTATTTGGCAAAAAGCACGACAACAGTACAATTAAAGAGAGGAAGGTCAAGCTGGGAATAAGTCAAGCTCAAGTCCAATATCTTTTTATTCAGAAGAAGCTCCAGTGCAGGCATAGGCAAACTCGGCCTTCCAGATGTTTTGGGACTACAACTCCCATCATCCCTGATCACTGCTCCTGTTAGCTAGGGATGATGGGAGTTGTAGTACCAAAACATCTGAAGGGCCGAGTTTGCCTGTGCCTGCTCCAGTGGTTCCTGCCAAGAATCTCCAGAGTGGCAGCTGTAGAGGAGAATTTATCCACTGCAACTAGTATGTGCATTCATTCCCCGGAACCAGTACTGTATATAATGCAAGGAAGGCCTCTTATCTGGCCATTTATTTTTCCTTGCAAATAGTGGAGCACAGGGACATAGGTCCATTGGTCCACCTAACTCAGTACTGGCCACACTGGCTGGCAGCAGCTTTCCAGCATTTCAGGCAGGGTTCTGTCCCAGCCCTACCTGGAGGTGCCAAGAATTGAACCGGAGAGCTCCTGCATGCAAGGCAGATTCTCTCTCTCTGAGCTATGACCCTTCACAACGTGTGTGCATAAGAGGCAGAGAAAGAGAGATGGAATGCTAAATCTGCACTCTGATCTTTCCTTCTTCGGTGGCCATCACAGATGACAGGAGCAGCCAGGTGCCCATGTTGAAGGTCACTCACATCAACCTTCTCCATATTCCATTTGTCTACAAGTCCACACACACTCCTTGGCAGTGCCAAGATCATCTCCAGATGACTGCTCTGTGAAAAGAGGTTCAGAAACAAACGTTGAAGGAGAAATTTAACAGATTGGATTCATGTTGAACTTCTCCCTTTAGCTGCTGCTGCAACCCTTATTTCTAGTCAGGAATCTCTTCCCTTTAGTAGGAAGTACAGAAGTAGACACTTCTTGTGTGCGGCAAACTCGTATTTCCAGTCTTGCATTTGTCACAGAGATGGTTAAGAAGATGTTCTTCTTGTCAAAAAGTGACAATCCATATGTCCAGATTTTCCCAGACATAAAAGCGGTGCACGCCCAGACACTGCTTCCGACGGCCGATTCCCGGCTATGTCCGGGAAATGTTAGGTACAAGGCAACCATATGTAAGTGGCTTTTGAAGCCTGCAAAGTTTTGGCTGTCACTGTGATGTCCCAATATCACCTAAGTGAGACTTCGCTTCACCCTCCCAAATGACTCCTGTGTCCAGTGACTGAGCATGCTTTTAGTGAGTGAATTCAGCCAGGCTTTCAGTAAGATAGAATCATAGAATCATAGAGTTGGAAGAGACCACAAGGGCCATCGAGTCCAACCCCCTGCCAAGCAGGAAACACCATCAGAGCACTCCTGACATATGGTTGTCAAGCCTCTGCTTAAAGACCTCCAAAGAAGGAGACTCCACCACACTCCTTGGCAGCAAATTCCACTGTCGAACAGCTCTTACTGTCAGGAAGTTCTTCCTAATGTTTAGGTGGAATCTTCTTTCCTGCAGTTTGGATCCATTGCTCCGTGTCCGCTTCTCTGGAGCAGCAGAAAACAACCTTTCTCCCTCCTCTATGTGACATTCTTTAATATATTTGAACATGGCTATCATATCACCCCTTAACCTCCTCTTCTCCAGACTAAACATGCCCAGCTCCCTTAGCCGTTCCTCATAAGGCATCGTTTCCAGGCCTTTGACCATTTTGGTTGCCCTCCTCTGGACACGTTCCAGTTTGTCAGTGTCCTTCTTGAACTGTGGTGCCCAGAACTGGACACAGTACTCCAGGTGAGGTCTGACCAGAGCAGAATACAGTGGCACTATTACTTCCCTTGATCTAGATGCTATACTCCTATTGATGCAGCCCAGAATTGCATTGGCTTTTTTAGCTGCCGCGTCACACTGTTGGCTCATGTCAAGTTTGTGGTCAACCAAGACTCCTACATCCTTTTCACATGTACTGCTCTCAAGCCAGGTGTCACCCATCTTGTATTTGTGCCTCTCATATTTTTTTTTGCCTAAGTGCAATACTTTACATTTCTTCCTGTTAAAATTCATCTTGTTTGTTTTGGCCCAGTTCTCCAATCTGTCAAGGTCATTTTGAAGTGTGATTCTGTCCTCTGGGGTGTTAGCCACCCCTCCCAGTTTGGTGTCATCTGCAAATTTGATCAGGATGCCCTTGAGTCCATCATCCAAGTCGTTGATAAAGATGTTGAATAAGACCGGGCCCAAGACAGATCCCTGTGGCACCCCACTAGTCACTCTTCTCCAAGATGGTTGTGATGGTCTGGGACTCGGGCTCAGACTCAGAGCTAGAGGAGTCTCAGTCCACACCGGATCCTTTGCCTCAGGTGGCATATGAACCAAGTCTGGTGTCTGATTCTGAAGAGCCCCAGTCTGCACAGGTTCCCCTGCAACAAGCACCAGCTGGGCCGAGTCTGGGACCTGGGCCTGCCCTGGCTCCAGATGCAGGGATTGCCTTGTTGCCTTCAGCTGGGCAATCACTTACAGCTGCTCCACTGCTGGTTGGGTCAGGAGAGGCTGAGGCGGCCTCTGGGTCTAGTAACCCACCAACATCTCCCGAGCTGCAGAGACTAAGGTCTGAGAGGAGGAGAGACCAGAATACTCGCAGGAGGAGTGCTCGCCTTCGGGCGAGACAGGGCAGTGAGTCACCAGGGGATCAGGACTCGCTGTTACCCCAACAAAGATAAAAGACTGTCGGACCCCACCCCAGGTTGCAGGAGCAACATTGCTGTTTGCCAGAACTTGCCTGTGATCCTGTGCCTGACCTTGCCTGGTTTTCCACCTTGTGTCCTGCCTTGGCCCTGCCAGACTGACTCCTTGAGGAACCCCTGGATTCAGGACTGGACCTGGACTGCGCTACTCAGGTTACCCCCGGGCCCAGCACAATGGCAAAATCATGACTGTAGGAACCAACTCCTAGGGCCCAAGGTCCCTTCAGCCTCCTCCCTAAAATATTTGATGGATGTTGCCATTCAAATGGTGTGGTGCACCACATCATGGGATTGATTGCGCAGGGGTGGGCTTACTCCCCCCCCCCCAATATTTCACGCACGTTGGCATCTCTGATCATGACTGTCAAGTTCACAATCCAGGTTCTGTCTTCTTCAGCCCTTATGAGTTCAGGTTTATTTCCCCCATTGATTATTCTGGTAGTTTGTCATTGTTTTCAGTATCGGACACCTGTAAAGTGCATCGGGTGTCTATGATCTCTCAAAGTGCCTGTTGCGCTTCTGCCATTATCAACTGATCTGTGAAGGAAACTGAAGTGAAGGGAGATTAAACTTGCCTTGCCCACAGCATCCAATTGCCACATAATCCACTGTGTTATCGCTGGGGGAGATGATCAGCGCTGATAACAAGGCATTTGGCTTTTTCTGAGGCCGTGCTTCCAAGGAAACTAGAATCCCACATATCCTACGAAGTTGCCTTGGAGTGACACAGGTGATAGGTCCATCTTACCCCAAGAGCCTCAATCTGACTCCAGCCAGCTGCTGCTTGCAGCCAGTCAGCTCTTCTTGTCATTCATTATGGCTCCACCTACTGGCTTACACCCTCCCCATCACAGTGAGTATCAGCCGCTGCTGCTTCTCCACCTGCCAGCATCTATCCAAGGTCTCATCTTTTTCAGTCCTACCTCGTTCTTGAGTATCCCCCAATTGGAGATGACAGAGAGTGAATCTGAGACCGGCTTAAGGCAGAGCATGAGCTCTGTCACTGAGCTGTGAGCCCCACCTGCCACTCTTTCTGGTGGTGTATTGGTCAATGAAGCTCTCAGAGACTAGTCACGAGGCATACCATCTCAGTCCTGTATAGAGGAGCAGTAGGTCATCTGCAAATCCAGCCCTTTTCCACTGGCATTGGGCTCCTTAGAAATTTTAGCCCTGTGAGTCAGGCTTGGTGGGCTGAATCACGATTTCAGTGGCATGTACTGAGAGGATGGTGGCTCATTGTGCTCAACTTAACTTGAACATGCTAAGAGAGAGGGAGAAGGGAGTGGGAGGACAACAGTAATTACATGCCAGCTGCGCCAAAGGCGAAACATCCAAACACTCAATTAAAGAACCATGTTTCAACAGGAACCAAAATATCTCAAATTTCAGGATAATTTCACCTATGTTTGTAATTAATTTCTGAAAGTGAAAAGTGATTTTAAATTGCTTTAATTAATGGTTTCTTTCTCCTCTCTTGAGAAGTTAATGTTGCTTGCTTGTGGGGGGAGAAAAGGGTCTCCTAGCAACACAAAAACACTACAGAGCTTCAAGAAGCGCCTTCTCGTCCTAAGTTGAGGCACAATTCCTGTAAGAAGGTGCAACAAAGGTCCTGTGTGCTCCCATCAGGCTCTGACGAGACCAGGGACGGGGAATGCAGTAGCCCTCCAGATGTCATTGGACAACACTTCCCATCGCCCCTGACCATTGGCCATGCTGGCTGGGGTTGATGGGAACTAGAGCACAACAATGTCTGGAGAGCCACAATTTCTCCAACCCTGTTCTATAGGTTCCCTTGGGAAATACTGTTGCATCCACCGTTTCCTCAGGCAGTGAGAAGTTCCAGTGGTAAGTAAGTAAGTAAGTAAGTAAGTAAGTAAAGAAAAAAATAATAATTATCTTTTATTTGTATCCTGCCCTCCCTGGCCAAGATTGGGCTCAGGGCGGCTAACATCAAATATATAACATTGGTATAGAATCATACAATAATTAAATTACCTCCTAAAAACAAGTCAGGATCACACTACAAACAGTGGTACCTCGGGTTAAGAACTTAATTCGTTCCAGAGGTCTGTTCTTAACCTGAAACTGTTCTTAACCTGAAGTACCACTTCAGCTGATAGGGCCTCCCGCTGCCGCTGCACGATTTCTGTTCTCATCCTGAAGCAAAGTTCTTAACCCAAGGTACTATTTCCAGGTTAGAAGAGTCTGTAACCTGAAGTGTCTGTAACCCGAGGTACCACTATAATGCTACAAAAAAATGCTGTCTTGATTTGGAGTATTGGAAGCTACCTTATATCATGTCAGACCATTGTTCCCTGTAACTCAGTATAATCTATGCAGTCTGCCAGGGCCTCTCAAAGTTACGACAGAGGCATTTCCCTGCGTTACCTGGAGGTGCTGAGGAATGAAACCTGGGAGCTGCAGGTAAAGCAAATCACTGTGCAAATCCCCTTCCCCATGTGACTGTCAGCATCAGAATTTTTTTTTCTGCAATGATTTCCTAATGAGCATATGCATTAATAAGACACTGACAAAAAAAAGCAAAAGCAAACTTAATGTGATGATTGTACACTATGTTATTATCAATATTCGTTTTGCCCAATGGTTTGACAATGTGCAGGAGCATCAATAAAACAATGAACAAATGGTATTTATGCAATCATGTGCATGATCACACCAAGACTGATTCTTTTTTTTTTTGAAAGGGGGAGGGAGTTGTAGTAAGGTTTTATTAGTGCTCACACTGGTGAAATGGAGAACTTGCAATGTGAGGCAATATTTTCAGTGACATCCCTGGGGTCAGTAGAATGTCTGTTTTCATCCTCAAATAACCAAAAGCATATACTTTTTGAGGCACATCCAGTAGAGGCTGGTCCATTCTTGGGTTGCCTAGAAAATCTGGACACAAAAGGTTTTGAGCTTCTTCTTTTTTGCAGAAATCTAAAAAACAAAATATGTAGTTTTGAGCTGTTTTTAAGGAAATTCACCAAAATCTATACATCAGACATGGGTTGTCATACATCCGGATTTGCCCAGACATTTCAGCTATTTCCACCCAGACACTATTTACAAGGGCCGAATCCCGGCTATGTCTGGGAAATTCCAGACATATGGCATCCCTACATTAGGCTGAACTGCCCCACCAACCTCAGCATGTCCTCAGCAAGCCCCCACCTGTCTCCCTTCTCATGTACATCCTGTGCAGAGGCTGAGATTACCCATCAGCTTCCTCCTCTTTAGTCTCAGTGTTGCCCTTGCGCAACTCAGCAGGGAAGTGAATGGGGACAGAACTTGAATGAGTTGTCTCTGCCTGTCATTGGCTCTGGCTCAGCCTATCATTGACTCTGGTTCCATTGCTGGCCTTCCTGCCTTCTGCCTTACCAGTTCCAATGGGCACAAGTCACCATTGGCTACATCTCCATACCCAATGGAGTTTCCTGAGTGGATCAAGGACAATGGTGGACCGGTAGGCCCCATTTCCTGCCCATTATACTCAGAATGCTTGAGTGCATTTTTATTGCGCAGGTAACAGTAAAGGAAACCATTTCTATCTACGATCAGTGCTTTCAACCAGAGATAATTCATATGACGGCCTGTTTGGAGGAGCTGACAAGGACTAGGAATGTTTTGCAAAACGCTAACAAGAAATGACGGGACATTAAAAAAAACAAAAACACACACCATGTGCAGCATTTTCAAGAGACGTAGATTATTTGACTTAAATAATGTTGTTCCGTTTGTATCTCAGCACTTAACCAGAAGAGACAAGTAAATTTTAGCAGAAGTTCTTCTTGCACAAAGATAAAACAAATTACAGTGGTACCTCTGGTTGCGAACCGGATCCGTTCCGGAGCCCCATTCTCAACCTGAAAGGAACGCAACCCGCATCTGCACACCTGTGCATGCGCGGGTCGTGATTCACCGCTTCTGCACATGCGCATGATGTCATTTTGCATGTCTTCACATGCGCAAGTGGCAAAACCTGGAAGTACTTCCAGGTCGCCGCGGGATGCAACCTGAAAAAACGTACAGTGGTACCTCAGGTTAAGTACTTAATTCGTTCCAGAGGTCCGTATTTAACCTGAAACTGTTCTTAACCTGAAGCACCACTTTAGTTAATGGGGCCTCCTGCTGCTGCCGCACTGCCAGAGCACAATTTCTGTTCTCATCCTGAAGCAAAGTTCTTAACCTGAAGCACTATTCCTGGGTTAGCGGAGTCTGTAACCTGAAGTGTATGTAACCCGAGGTACCACTGTATCATGAAGCAAACGTAACAAGAGGTATGACTGTATCGGTTTGGGGAGCCTTGCTCAGTTTCAGTTTGTTATACACAGTGTCAGGCCCCAACAATCCCATTCTAGCCACACACAACTATTCATGCAGTTGTCCATGGACATCATGAGAACAGGATGTTAGACTAGATGGGCAGCTGGCCTGATCCAGTAGGCTGTTCTTATGTTCTCATGTCCTGGAGGAGTGATCCTGGATGTGAAGATGCAACCATGAGCTGAAGGACTGACAAAGGACAGGACTAGATTTAAAGGGCTTAAGTTACAAGAGAAATATTTCAGTTGGACAAGGGGAAAAAATGTATTGATTGCAAGAGCAATTTGACAAAGGAACTTTGCTAGAAGCCTTCGAGCAGAGGCCGGACATCAAATTCTTGAGGGTGTTCTAGGTCCACATCAGAGGCACCAACTTCTCAAGATGATTAAGGGAGTCTGACACAATATCCTTACATCGTATGAGTGACATGTGATGTTCTGACTTCATGGCTGCATGCAACATCCTGACGTTGCAAGCGCAACATTGTGAGGAGCCAGGAGGAGGAGCCGGACACCCTCTGAACATTGAGGGGGCCAGGCCCCCTCAAGAAAAAGTCCCAAAACATTGGGGGCTCTAAAAGTGTCTTGTCCCCCTAGGAGCTGGTGCCTATGGTCTACATCAATCAGATCCTACATTAATCAGGCGGTTGGACTTGATAGTCTCAAAGACCTAATTTAGCTCTCTGATTCTATGACCAAAAGAGATGGACATGGAGAGGTTCCTTTATACGTACATCTCTGGAACATAGCATCCCTCTTCCACATCTGGATCTCCATGTCTGGACTGAGTGACCAACTACAGGCTTCCCAGGTAGGGTGCAATTTGGTACATCATCTTAAAATGATGCATGCTAATTTGCTAATGATATGACACTACAGAACATTCCTTAGATTCAGGTGCACGAAAGACTTTGCTTGACCTCCAAATTCATATCATTTGAATCCCCCTCGGCTGCAATCCTATACTCACTTACCTAGAAGGAAGCCACATTTAATTCAATTTGACTTATTTCTGAGTAGATTGCACTGTCAAACTCCTTTCTGCCAGGAGTCAGAGAATGACATTCTTACTAATTAGTGCATAGTGCATATCTTTGACGTTCTTTCCAGGTCAATGCAGAACAGGGTGCTGTGGCAGAGTTTCCTGGATTGGCATTCCAGCCTAGTATATATTCTGCTTGATATTAAAAACCTGTGACCTCCTGACTGCAGTCTGACCTAGAGCCCAGAGGTTTTTTCTTCCCGCTTGCTAAAAGACTTACAGAATGCGGAATCTGGCATTTCTGTCAAGCGCACAAGGTCTATTGAGCGTGTAATCCAAATTCACTTTAGCTGGAGATCCTGTCTGGTTAAAAGAAAAGAAAAGGGGTTATTCTAGCTGTTCTTTTAAAACTGGGATAGGAAGCTGGTGGTTGGATGTTCCTGGACTACAATGTCCATCATCCAATGCTGGCTGGGGCAGATGGGAGTTCAATGACACCTGGAGAGCTACAGGTTCCCCATCCCTCTGGCAGAGGAGGGTAGGAATCATCTGCCTCATACTGAATCAGCCCATTGGTATTGTCTACACAGACTGGAAGTGTCTTTCCAGGGTTTCAGGCAGGGATTTCTCCCAGCCCCACTTAAACTCAAAATCTTCTGTATGCAAAGCAGATGCTTCTCGATTCAGCAACGGGCCTTCCCCAAAACATCTTTGCTGTGAAAACAAAAACTAATAATAATAATAGTAATTTATACCCCACCCATCTGGCTGGGCTTCCAACAAAACATTAAAATACAATAGTCCATCAAATATTAAAAGCTTCCCTAAACAGGGCTGCCTTCAGATGTCTTCTAAAAGTCTCGTAGTTGTTTTTCTCTTTGACATCTGGTGGGAGGGCGTTCCACAGGGTGGGCACCGCTACCGAGAAGGCCCTCTGCCTGGTTCCCTGTAACTTGGCTTCTCGCAGCGAGGGAACCGCCAGAAGGCCCTCAGTGCTGGACCTCAGTGTCCGGGCAGAACGATGGGGGTGGAGACTATGGGTTGGACTAATACACATTTGGAAAAGGGGCATTTCAAATTAGACTACCCCCTAAAATTATACTTCCAGTTAGTAAACAATCTGAGTACTCTTCTATTAGCTATTTTTCTGAGTCATGCACAGTGATGCAGTGGTTGAGAATTATCCTCAACACAAAGGACTCTGGTGGTTTTTTGTTGTTTTTGTTTTGAAAAGTACTTTTAAACTTTTTTTTTCAATTCATTATGGATTATTTCCCAATACTCTTTTACTCTTTCACTGGTCCACCACATATGAAAGAACATTCCCTCAATTTCCTTGCATCTCCAGCACTTATCTGATTCAGTCTTATACATCTTAGCAAGCCTACTCAAAGTTAAAGACCATCTGCAAATATCACACACACACACACACACTTTTAAAGGGAGTTTAAAAATTAACAAGGCAATGATTAAGCATTTCTGTGACTTTAATTGGAGTCACAAGGTTTTGCAGCTGTTACATTACCTTACATTACATTGGCTTTCTTTCCCCCAGTACAATTTATCCTTTGTAAAATACATTTTCTAACAAATACCATACAAATCTTCAACTATGCCCTTAAGATGTAAAGATGTTGGTCAGTAGAAGGTATCACTGAAGAACTTGACATTGGGTTGTATCCAACTAAACTGTACTCACACGTGTGGAATGAATGGTCCTAAGTTGGTCTTGCTCATTAATTTCAATAGGTCTACTCTGAGTAGCATTAACTTTGCATACAACCCATTGCTTCCTGATCTCTGATGACTGGCAGTGTCGGAAGGGGTTGGTGGATATTGTAGTCCAAAACATCTGAAGGACACCAGGCTGGGGAAAGCTTCTGTACAGTTGCAAAGAAAGTAAGAAAAGGAAGGGGAAACCTTCTTGCTGCACCAAGCCTCTCTCCTTCATAAGGCTCTGAAAATAGAACCAATCAATCCAAATGACACCAGAGTGTGCAAATCTATTATATTCCTGAATGATCATATGGCTTTATATGTTATAATTTGGTCTGAATTATGGCCCCCATCAATTATAATTGAACACCACTTCCCACTGTACAACCAGGATGTAAGAAAAATGGAAGAGGTACTGGACGTTGGAGGGTTGCTATCAAAATCCCCTAACTTAATTAAGGGTCAGATTTATTAAAGGGGTAAAATTAACCTGTGTTTTATGAGACTAATAATTAATAAGGTTGCTGTGGAGCATTTGAAAGAGAAATATACAATATTCAGTGCCAGCACAGCCTTCTTTTAATAGGATAACAATGAAGTGCTGGGCACTTCAGGTCAGATAACATAAGTGTGATTTGTTTCAGAGAGAGAGAGAGAGAGAGAGAGAGAGAGAGAGAGAGAGAAGTAACAGGACCAAATAACTATTATCCTATCTCATATGTATCACAGGATAAAAGCTGGCTGTCTTCCTGTTACCTGTGAGCCACTACTGCCCCAGCCATTAGGAGAGCAGCTGTGAGACCATTTACCTGTTCACAAATATCATCAAGGGGGAGAGAAAGTGGTTTCAGTCACAGAACGCTGGCACTGTGGCTTTTGTGGGAATTTCTCCCTAGCTCTCAGATTTCATTTTCTGCCCCATAGTGACATTCATTCTAAACAGACAGAAGAACATACATAATTTCTTCAACTATTATAAGGTTGTTCTTTTAATAGAAAGAAACGCACTTTAAAGATTGCTTGGCAACAGTGGAGATTGAAAACGCCTTCCATTGGCTAACAGAATTATGATGCTGTGATCTGGCTTCCTCGCTTGCCAGCTGAACCAGCTTTTGGACAAAGTGCTCGCTCACTTTTCTACCTCTCTTTGATTGCTCTATCAGGCCCATGAAGAGAGCAAGATGAGTCATTTTAGATGAATAGAAGATAGGGATTCTGTTCCACCAGCTACTTTTACGAAGCTGGACTATGGTCACATCCAATGAGACCAAAGTAATTTGATTTTTGTTAAGGTTAGTAGAATGACTATAGTTAAGCACACAGTGCTAGTCCTACTCACACATTCTGGTCAGTGACCGAAATAAATTGATTCCTTCCTTCCCTCCTTCCTACAGACTGTCACCCAATCTTAAACAACTCCTCACCCACAATAATACAACAACCAGACTTAGCATGGACCCTGGTACCAGAGCCTGCAATAAACCCAGATGCCAACTTTGCTGCCACATACACTCGGACACACCACTACTGGCCCCAACAACATCAAACATACCATCTCAGGACTATTTAATTGCTCATCTTCTAACATTGTTTATGCCATCAAATGCCAACAGTGCCCTTCAGCTCTCTATATTGGACAAACAGGCCAAACCCTACACCAAAGGATAAATGGACATAAATCTGATATCAGGAATCACAAGACAGAGAAACCAGTAGGAGAAAACTTCAGTCTCCCAGGACATTCTATACAAGATCTCGAAGTAGCTGTCTTATTACAAAAGAATTTCAGAAATATCAGGAATCACAAGACAGAGAAACCAGTAGGAGAACACTTCAGTCTCCCAGGACATTCTATACAAGATCTCAAAGTAGCTGTCTTATTACAAAAGAATTTCAGAAATAGACTGGAAAGAGAAGTTGCTGAATTGCAACTTGTCACCAAACTTAAACCACGGAGAGACCTGGTCTGAATAGAGACATTGGATTCTTATCTCATTATACATGATAAAGCTATTTTTAGCCATCTCACCCCTTGCTTTTTCCCGTAAGACCAACTGCAGTCATTAACAGTCGTCAACAGGTTTACCACACCTATCAGCCAATCGCCCATTCCCACCACCCTTCTGAGTAATACCCCTCCCCACCCTCTCACTATATATAAGGGTCTGGTGACTTCTGTTTCAGTGTATCTGAAGAAGTGTGCGTGCACACGAAAGCTCATACCAATAACTAACTTAGTTGGTCTCTAAGGTGCTACTGGAAGGATTTTATTTATATGTTTGTTTGTTTGTTTGTTTTGAGTACAGTGGTACCTCGGGTTACATAAGCTTCAGGTTACATACGCTTCAGGTTACAGACTCCGCTAACCTAGAAATAGTACCTCGGGTTAAGAACTTTGCTTCAGGATGAGAATAGAAATTGCGAGGCAGCGGCAGTGGGAGGCACCATTAGCTAAAGTGGTGCTTCAGGTTAAGAACAGTTTCAGGTTAAGAACGGACATCTGGAATGAATTAAGTACGTAACCAGAGGTACCACTGTATAAAGGTCTGGTGACTTCTGTTCCAGTGTATCTGCACACAAAAGCTCATACCAAGAACAAACTTAGTTGGTCTCTAAGGTGCTACTGGAAGGAATTTTTTTATTGCTTTATTTTATTTATTGTATTTTGTTTCGAGTACAGCTATTGAGGGTAACATATGACTCACTTAGGTCACACATTCTACTCTGAGTCGAACTTAGTTGATGACAACCCCAGTCCTCTTCTTAGTAATTGAATCAAATTCACACTGTCATTAAAACAAAATATTCAACATAGATGTGGGAGGAAGGATGCCTATGAAAAAAAGTGGGTACAGAAGAAAGTGGGTAGAGGAAAGTTTTCCTCCCTCTTTCATAGTACTAGAACTTGAGGACAACCAATGAAGCTGAATGTTGGAAGATTCAAGACTGACAAAGGAAAGTGCGTCTCCATGCAGCACATAAATTATGGAAGTCATTTCCACAAGAAGTATTAGACAAATTCTTAGACAAGGCTCTCAGTGACTATGAGCTGGCTATGAGTGATGGCTATGTTCTTCCACAGTTGGAGGCAGTATGAATACCAGCTGCTGGGAATCACAAGTTGGGAAAAAGCTGATACACTTGGGTCCCATAGGCATCTGGTTGGCCATTATGAGAACAGAACATGGACTAGATGGTCCTTTGGTTCTTAGGTTCTTTATGTTACATTCTTAACCATTCAGGAATAAGTGGGATAAGGAGATAAATGTTCCCAAAAGTTGACAACTAATGGCTGAAACTCCTTATCAATCTGCGGCTCCTGCAGCCTCATTAGGGTCAATTGGAATAAAAAATAGTAATTGGAAATTGTGCTAATAACTTGCAGTTCTTTCTCAGACGGTTTCTTTTTCTTGCCACAGTGATGGAGGAGGATATTAGGCAAAGTGAATCGTCTTGCATAGCCATTTAATGAGTGTCTAAATAATATCTTTATCTGGCGAGTACAGTATACGTTCTTAGCACATTGAAGGATGGAGGGTTGGGGCTTTTTTCTAACCCTCAGAGAAGGGAGGAGAATGCATGAAGAAAACCATTGGCAGATGGAGCTACTGATGAAAGGAGCAGCAGTAACCAGGGAAAGTAGCAGCAGCAAAAGAAGAGGCATGTAGAAAACACGGAAAACAGAGGGGAGCACTGGAATGAGCCATGCTAAAGCCACCAAGCGCTGCTGGAAAGACTGGAAAGAGAAACAACTAGTGTCACTTCTAGTACTGGGGAGAGTTCTGTTTGTCCCAGGAGAATCGGGTCCAATATCTCTAGGGTGATAAGTCGTACAACCTTTCCTTTATATAACCTCAGACCCCCTTGTCTGCCTAGTCTCTCCACCTGGCCCTCAGGACACTCTCCAAGCTATACCCCCGTCCCTCAGTCACCCCCTTTCCCCCAGGCTGTGTGTTAGAATTCCTGCTCCATGATTGCAGTCATGGGATTGTTGTCTATCACATGACGGTATATGTTTTGACTCCACAGAGTGGGAAGTGACGGAGACAGGATGTTTGTGTTACTGTGTTCCGTGAAGTGGGACTATTGTCCTTTGTTCTTTTTTTCTCTTTGCTGTCTGATGCTAGAGAGAGAGGGAGCCATGTTGCAGTGCTCCGTGTGTGTTTATATGTAAATAAAGTAGATTAGCCAAAATGCTGAGTTGCGGAGGTCTGCCACGCAAGCTGCGAAGACTCTGCGGAACCCTAAGTGTGCCGATGTCTGTTGGCATCGGTCGCTGTGATGTTCGGGAAGAAGAAAGCTTTTGAAGCTCCCAAACGATCGACCAGGAGGGAGAGAACATGCCAGTCGGGCATGTGTCTCTACCAGGATCCTACTCGAGTGTAGGCTGAGCTCCTAACACTGTGGTCCTCACTGCTTCATGTGTTCCTTGAGTGTTTTTGCCGGAACATGTCGTTGAACCCTGATCATGCCTCTTGGTTCAATGCCTCGCTGGTCTGTATCCTTGAAAATGCCTTTGCTGGTGAAGAATGGGGAGGGCATGTGTAGAAAGAAGGCAAAATCTATACCTGCTGCCCCACCTACATTTGCCTCTGGCTGTGCCCAACTTGTGGCCCTCTCAAATTTGCCCAGAAGGGAATGTGTCCCTCAGGCAGAAAAGAACGTCCTCCCTCCATGTCCAGGGGAAACTTTCTTAAATAGCCACCACTGTTGCTTCATAATAGAATGCAGTGCCAGGCTAAGGGTGTATGGTCTCCTTTCTCCCCAAAGAATTTTGCTGGCATCGCCTTATTCTTCTCTGGGACAAATATAGCAATAGTGTGGCTTCCCTGGGTGGGTGCCGCTCTCTAAACCAATTATACCAGAGGCCAATGTCAGTCACTGGGCACTTCTTCTGTCTTTCTTTCTTCTTATTTTTTTGCATTATCAAAGCCAAAGGCGCATTAGAGGAGAGTGTGTGCAGAATCGATGGGGGTGGGTGAGTGGAATTAAGGAAATGTGTTTTTCATTATACAGCAATACTTAGAATTGATCCCACAGGCTTTGGGGGTCACCTCCACTCTGCTCGACGCATCAGCAGGTGCAGTGCTGTGTGACGCAGTTACAATGCAAGGATGGAGCAGCTGTAATCTAATTCCAAATGAAGTACAACCAAGTGGTTGGAAGATAAAAGTTGGGCAGGGCAGCAGGGGGCGAGAGGAGCCTTCGCAGTATTGCCTCCTTGCTGGGGGGCGGGGAGAGAGAGAGGCCCACAGAAGTCTTGTTGGATCCCCCCCTCCCCCGCCGCTGCTCTGTGTGAAATTTTGGTTTTAAACGCAGTGTAAGGTAGTCTCTATGGGAGTATATTGTATTTAATTATGGGGTGTCAGAGTTTTTAGGGGGTTAACCAGGCTGGGATAGCTGGGATAGCAGGCTTGTTGGTTTTTGAATGTCTGATGTAGATTTTTTCAATTTCATTGTTCTGTATGGGACAAGGACAATAAAGATTATCGTATCGTATCGTATCGTATCGTGTAACACTAATGATAAGAATGGGCCGGGAAACCTTTTTTCTAGATGGAAGGGCACATTCTCTTCTGGGCAACTTACCAGGGAGGCTACATGCCACTGGTGGTGTGGGGCCAGAGTCAAAAGCGTGCAGAGCATTGAATGAGAAGCCAAGTTACAGGGAAGCAGGCAGAGGGCCTTCTCGGTAGTGGCACCCGCCCTGTGGAACGCCCTCCCACCAGATGTCAAAGAGAAGCATAACTACGAGACTTTTAGAAGACATCTGAAGGCAGCCCTGTTTAGCGAAGCTTTTCATGTTTAATAGACTATTGTATTTTAATATTCTGTTGGAAGCCACCTAGAGTGGCTGGGGAAACCAAGCTAAATGGGCGGGGTATAAATAAATTGTTGTTGTTGTTGTTGTTGTTGTTGTTGTTGTTATTTTACCTTGATCTAGTATGCACATTTCTTCTCACCCATAACCTCTCCACATCCAGGCAAGCAGAAAAGCATTCTCTTGAGTCCAAGGACACATTCCAGCAAGCAAGAACACTCAAGGAGAGTGTGAAGCAAAGTCTCTGGGGTTTCCTCCCCAGCCCCCCAGAGGCGGGGGGCTAGAATTTCTAAGTGGGACACAGCACCTTCGCTATGCAGGCTCCCTAAGCAGGTAAAAGGGAATGACCCCCTTCCTTCAGCTTTGTTGTTGTTTAGTCGTCTTAGTCCTGTTCGACTCTCCGTGACCCCATGAACCAGAGCATGCCTTGGAAACTCTCACTTTCTTCTCAAAGCTTCTCCTCTTTTTTTATGTCTATGGAGCTTTCTTGGCAAAATACTGGAGTGGTTTGCCAGTTCCTTCTCCAGGTGGATCACGTTTAGTCTAAACTCTTGGCTATGACCTGTCCGTCTTGGATGGCCCTGCACTGCAGCTTCTTGGAGTTTTTCAAGCCCCTTCGCCACGACAAGGCAGTGATCCATGAAGGGGCTTTCTTCAGCTAGGCCTCAGGAAAACCCCATTTCAATAAGGTTTCCATTTTAATTTCCAACCAGGGACCTACGTGCTCATTTGTTAGACTTTGTGTTTATTCACTTGAATGACATGCTCTCAGCAACAGGGCTTAATGCTTAATGTGTCATGTTTAATGCATCACTGGGGCCTGCCCCTGTAGTGTTGCCACCTGTCCTGTACAATATAGTATTTTCCTGTATTTCAGTGTAAAATGCTATGTTCAGATGCGGGTGGTGCTCTGGGTTAAACCACAGAGCCTAGGACTTGCCAATCAGAAGGTTGGCGTTTCGAATCCCCATGACAGGGTGAGCTCCCGTTGTTCGGTCCCTGCTCCTGCCAACCTAGCAGTTCGAAAGCACGACAAAGTGCAAGTAGATAAATAGGTACCACTCCGGCGGGAAGGTAAACGGCATTTCTGTGCACTGCTCTGGTTCACCAGAAACAGCTTAGTCATGCTGGCCACATGACCTGGAAGCTGTACGCCGGCTCCCTCAGCCAATAAAGCGAGATGAGCGCCGCAACCCCAGAGTCGGTCATGACTGGACCTAATGGTCAGGGGTCCCTTTACCTTTATCTATCTATCTATCTATCTATCTATCTGTCATCTATCTATATCTGCCAAGTGAGGGATCCTCTCCAAATGCACATGTTTGAAAGGTCACATATTTAAAATCTGGGTAGCCAAGCACAGACATATTTACAAATTCATGTGCATGTGTGTGTTCATATGTGACAAATTCCAGAAGGGCCATCCTGTTAGGCTGCAGTAGATTGTAATGGATTGCTTTGAAGTCACTTCAGCACCAGATGGGGGGGAAACGTCCCTCAACTGCCCTGCCTTGTATTTTGCCAGAACAAAGGTAGCAACCCCAGCCCCTTGTGGCATCACCAGGAGCTGCCCCAAGGTCTCAGGTTTTGGTCCCCAAAATCTCAGAGTCTGGGATGCTGATGACCTGGTGACACCAGAGACTAGGGAGAGCTTTGATTCTGGGGAAAGGAAATACGACCTAGGATGACCAAGGGTCATAGGGAGAGGCCCAGAGGGCCACATATGAACCCTGGACCCAAGGTTCCCCATTCCCAATGAAAATATTGGCAGGAACCTTCCCTCTGCTCCTGCTAAAAACATTTTTGCTTAGACAAGCCTACCCAGATGTTTCAAAAGTTTTAATAAGGGTATTGTTATTTTAACTTTTTGAGTTTCTTAAAATATTGTTAATTTCTTATTCATAATGTTATAGTTTTATGTTTTTTGTAAAAAAATCTTTTTGGAAAGAAGGAAGGAGAGGGGGGGAATAAGTTTATCAAGAAAAATTAAGTGTGAAAGCAGTAGAAAATACAGACGCTGTCAGCGCTTCTTGCCTATGCTTGTAGTTGTTAAATTACAGCTGATAAGCGTCTAAATCTCATGGAGCTACAAGTAGTGGATATCTTACTTGAAGTAATGAGGACTTTCCTCTTCAGGTCTGGAACTTTGTTGTCTGCAGAGGTTCTTGAATCAATGCGGCAGTTCTGCTTCGGGGAATGATGAAAGAAAGAAAAGAAACAATAAATCGTCAGGCAAAACAGGTGAGGGTTTCAGCGGCGCTCCCCATCATTCCAGCGTTAATCCCCCGAAATCACCAATAGCTGACATTTGCAAACTGTATGTAATTTTCCCTAGTGGTGAGCACTGTTATAGCCAATCAATAACTTTCCTATTAAACCAAACGGCCGCCAAATTATTAATGAGTCTTCTTCTTTTTTCAATTGTGCTTCTCGCCCACTGCACCTCCCATCGCTTTCAATGAACTGCATCTCACACAACACCTTTCACCTTCAATTCCACAAAACTTCTCAGGGTCTCACTGTGAGGGTTCCTGAATCAAGCAAGAAGCAGCATTTTCAGCTGCTCTGCTTGCATTCAGTATGGGAGCCAGAGCACCGATGAATTTGAACGGAGTATTTTTCCTAAATCATAATCTATACTGCTACCCTTTGCTTCACAAAATGTTTGCCTGGAGATGGCTGGGACTGTAGTGGCAGCCAACAGAAGGTTTCTGTAGGGACATGAGCTACAGACTACATATCCCAGGGTCCTTTGTGTCTGTAATGCCACTGAGTATCCTCACATTTGTAAATATGAACAGGTGGGCTTGGAAAAAATGATGGTCACCAACTTGATGGCCTTAAAGAAGGACAAATTTGTGGAGGGTGACAACATGAGAACGGGCCTTTTCTTTTTTTTAAATAAATTTTTATTGAGTTTTACACAATTTAGATACACACAATAGACAACATAGACAGACAAACACACAAACAAACATGTACAATTTCAAATCCTTCGTGTCATAACCCTTTTTATAGACTTCCCCTCCCCTCCCCTTCTTGTATCCCAATTCCAATAACTAGTTCAGCAAGTTCTTATAAACTTAACTTATATACTTAACTTTCAAAATTATGTATACTTAGTTTTGACCTTATAAATTTTACCTAAACATTTAAATTGAACAAAACAAACCTATCTTTACATCTTTTTCTAAGGCCGACCCAAGTTCCCTTCCAACAATTTCCCAACTTTCATAATAGTTACCCCCAAATAACACACATAAAAAGTAAAAAGAAAAAATAAGTTCTGATTATATCCCCTTTGCAATCCCAGATTTCCTCCCCCCATTCCCGGTTTTGATCCCCAAAAAAGAGTTCATCCTCCTATCCTTTCTCAGCCTGGATCCCTCACTTCCGAGGCCCTTAAATCCCTCTCAGTCCCTCTCCGCTGGTTTTGTTGACAGTCCTTTATTTTAAACTTCATGTCTTGGAGTAACTCTGTCCCAGTAGGATCTGCATTTCTTTCAATCAGACCTCCCAGCTCAAGAATGGAGCCCAAGTAGTGCTTCATATTCCTTTTAAATCCAAATGTCTCGAGTGGTCCAAAGGCTCCATCTTTCGCCTTGTACAAATTTGTAATTCCCAGGTCTTCCAATTTTCCGATAAGTAAAACTTTGCGATCCTCCTTCTCAATTTTAAACCGAATTTCCATCCTCCAAGACTCATTCTCCTTATAGTCCATTTTTGAAAACTTCTGGTTATCCTCTTCCTCCAACAACTTTCCAACTCCTCCTTCTTCCTTCTCTGAAACAACATCTTTATCTTCTTGTTCGTCTGCCAGAGTGTTTTGAGTCAGTTCCTTTGTGAAGTCAGCAAATTTATCTATTTTGAGGCTCAAGGCCTTAACATCTGTTGCAAAAGCTTCTTGTTGATCTTGTAATTTTCCCACAAGGAAAAACATTCTCTCTAGCTCTGCCTGTAATTTTCCATCTGCCGCCATTGTAATGTCTCCAATTCCCCTCTGGGGGGATTTCAGTTACTTAGTATTTTTCCTCCAACAGCCAAGTTACTTTGTTTTATTTTGTTTCTTCTTTGTTACCAACAACTCTAGACCAAGTACAGCACAAATAACCAGCAAAGAATATCCAAAATCAGCTTTTCTGGCTTGACAGCTCGTTTGACAGCTGTCAAACTCCTTATGTCTCCACAGCCAACTCTCTCGCGAATCGCTCCCGGGTCTTGGGGTGGGTTACCAGTCAATTTTCTTGTTTTTCTTAGAAATTAGCCTGTTCTTAGCCTCTGTTCCAGTACTTCTAATTCCAAATCGTGGAATTAATAACTTTAGTTTCACAAAGAAACGAAGTGGTCTCTCAACCTTAGTTGATTAATTCTTGCTTCAAAATGTCTACATGAGTGGGGGCGGACAGACTTCCTTTTGACACCTCCCCCGGTCATACCGAAATTCAAAAGATTTTAAGTCCAAATTTCATATTTGTGATGGCCTGGGATTCCGAGTCTGAGAGCGATCCGGAGGAATCCCAGCCGGCACAGGAGTCCCCACCTCCAGGGCCGGCTGAACTGGGGCAAGGCCTAGATGCTGAGGAAACTCAAGAGCAGGCACCAGGTGAAATCATTCAGGCCCCAGAGGTGCTGGAAGACTCAGTGGCTACAGGTGAGCCTCCCCCGGGGCCCAGTAACCCTTCGGCCTCTCCTGATCTGCAGAGGCTTAGGGCAGAGAGGCGAAGGAAACTGGTGTCTCCCAGGAGGAGTGCTCGCCTTAAGGCCAAGAGAGGCGGGGCTTCTGGGGGCCGGGACCGCCCCCGGCCTTAGAAGAAGATAAAGGTCAGGCAGCCCGGTCCCAGGTTGCGGGAGCAATGTCGTTGTGGAGTACCTGCTTTACCCAGTCCTTGTTCGGCACTCCCACTGTGCCTGTTCCTCGCCTGGCTTCCTGTTTCTGACTCTCCGGTGTTCCTGTTCCTCGCCTGGATTCCTGCTTCTGCCTTACCAGTGTTCCTGTTCCTCGCCTGGACTTCTGCTTCTGCCCTACCAGTGCTCCTGTTCCTCGCCTGGCTTCCTGCTTCTGCCCTACCAGCGTTCCTGTTACCCCGCCCGGCTCCCTGTCTCGGACCTCGCGTCTCATCTAGTGATCGTCTGCCCTGCTAGAGACTCTGGACTGTTCTTGGGCTACGGTAATAGTACCTTATTCCCCCTGGGACCAGCACAATATTACTCACGGGTTGTTACTTTAGAGTCCCAAATTCAAGGAAAAAAGTCAGCGCTCTCCGGCCATGGCTTGCGGCTTCGCTCCGTAGAAGTAGCAATCTGCTCACAGCACCACGCCACTCACCTTCCCCCACTCCAAAGCCTTTAAAAAGGCTTCTTCGCGGGTTGGGGGGGCGCAAATGGTGCCCGCCGAGCCACCAAGTCCACAGGCTTCAGCGCCTGTGGTTTTTGAGGGTCCCCGCGTTGCCGTTGCGACGGGACCCGTCTTCCGCGGAGCCGATTCCCTCCGGAGCTCGGAGGGAATCCGCCATTAACCGCTGGCGCTGACCCGGAAGTTTATTTATTTTTTAAAAAAAGAGAACGGGCCTTTTCTGTGGTGGCTCCCGTTTGTGGAATCCTCTCCCCAGAGAGGCTACCCTGGCACCTTCATTACATATCTTTAGGTGCCTAGCAAAAACGGTTCTCTGTATCCAAGTCTTTGGCTGATGGAACAATCGATGGCCTTTCAAATGTGTTTGTGAGAGGTCAGTTATTAGTTTGCTTTTTTAAAATGTATTTTGTGTTCTCATATTGTATATTTAAAAATAAAAATGAAGGGTGGTATACTAATAGTGGTAGTAGTAGTAGTAGTAGTAGTAATGGGCTATCAAAAGCTTCTTCTTTTTATTTGGTGATCACTCTTAGGTGAGTAAGATTGTCTTCCATAAACATAGTTTCAACAATGAGTCCGTAAGTGACTGTGGAGGCCAATTCTGGATCCACACGTCCTTCCACAGTGGGGACATAGGTTTCCAGATGGGAGTTGATCACTGTGAGGGTTTGCCAAGCGTGCCTTCCTCTTAGCACGTTTCTCCCTTGCGTCCTGAGTTCAAGTGTCTTCAAAGCCCATGACACCTTTGGTAAAGGCTGTTCTCCAACAGGTGCACTCGCAGGCCAGTGTTTCCCAGTTGTCGGTGTTTATACTACATTTTTAAAGATTTGCCTTGAGAGAGTCTTTGAACCTCTTTTCTTTCCATTTTTAAGTTTGGAATAGAGTAGTTGCTTTGGAAGACGATCATCAGGCATCCGAACAATGAGACCAGTCCAACGAAGCTGATGTTGAAGAATTATTGCTTTGACACTGGTGATCTTTGCTTCTTCCAGTACACTGACATTAGTTTGCCTTTAAAAAATTTCAGAGACACTGTTGATGGAATCTTTTGAGGAGTTGGAGATGGCGTTTATAAGTGGCTAGTTATCAACGGCTACTAGCTATGATGGCTATGTTGTGCCTCCGTAGATGACAGCAGAAATGTTTCTGAATAGGACTCTCTTAATGTGATGCTTTGTGTATCATAACATTATTGCTGTCTCTATTTGCCCCATTTCTGCCCATCTTCTGTTGTCTGTCCATCTTTTAATCCCAGCTAATACACTCATCAGATGTTACAAAAATAGCTTCACTGTTCTAAAAAGTGTTGAGCTTAAGCAATATACAAGTCACCCATCAATTGAGATGCATTGTAACCCAAGAAATCAGAACGGACCCTTCTCTTCCGCACCACATTTTGTTTTTTCGAACTGAAATTTCAAACTGTAAATAATTTCAAGGGCTGCCGAGCATTGCCACTCTGGGAATGAACAGAGCTTGCGCACTGAGACTGAAAGACAGTTGGAAAAAAATTGCAAGAAATTCAATGAAATCTAAGACTGCAAAGGAGTAAACACTTTTGCTGAAAAGCATCGCTATTTCCATTTCTTTAAAAGGAAGGCTGCACCTCCCGGTCCACATGTTCCCCATGTGCATCAGTTCAAGGCATGCTGCCTTCACTTGCACACAAGGAACATTTCAGACATGCTGAGCCACGCTGACAAAGAGGTCACTCTGCGATGGTGTGCGGAGCCAAGCCTCTTGCGCACGCCGTAATTACCAATCAATTTCACATAAATGGCAAAATTTAGTCCTATTATGCTCATTTGTGTCAAAATTAAAGGAATTAATTGAACATGGGAGGAGGTAGGAGAGGAGAGGCCAGATGCCTTGCAAACTGTTGCTGCCGAGAGAAGGGTAGGCAAATTTAGAAATCAGAAGCAAAGAAAGTTGGAGAGGATCGTTCACTATCGTGAACGACAGAGGATGAGATGGTTGGATGGTGTTCTCGAAGCTACCAGCATGAGTTTGACCAAACTGCGGGAGGCAGTGGAAGACAGGAGTGCCTGGCGTGCTCTGATCCATGGAGTCACGAAGAGTCGGACACGACTAAATGACTAAACAACAACAAACAACAATAAGTGTTTTTATTTGTCTTTTCTTCTTCTTTTTAGTATTATGATGTGTTTTCTTTTGTGTGTTTTGTATGTTATTTCTGCTACAATTTTGGAAAATTAATTTTTAAAAATAGAAAAAAAATGAAACGCTACTATGTGAAGTTTACAAACTGGAACAAATGGTGTGCAGCTGATATCAGGAGCAAAGGGTCTGTACAATTTTAGATATATCACTGGGTAAAATGTAAGCCTGTCCTACCAATGACATTCATGTTGGCAAGTGACGTGGGTCCTTACACTCTTGGTCCATCCAACTGAGCTGTGACTTCACTGATTGGCAGCTGCTCTCTAAGATTTTTCAGACTGCTGTCTTTCCCAATGCTACCTAGCGATGGCAGGAATTAGACCTTGGACCTTTGCATTCAAAACAAACGCTCAGCCACTGAGCTATGGGAGCCCCCTTAATGAATTGTGCGGGTGAAATAGGTATATGTCAAAAAAAAATATCTGTAGGATACGGTTTTCCAGCAACATCATTTGCAGGAACGGCTAGAATTATCTCTCTTTAGCAAACAGCATCCTCACCAGACGTGAGCTTAGATCTATGCAATCGGGTCTTGTCTGCTTGAAGCAACACCACCTTCTGGCATCTTGTAAACCTTTCTGAAAATAGCATGATAGCTTTTAAAGTCATACTCCGGCCATCCAGGTCAGGAGATCCCAGGCTTTTCATTAGAGCTGAGCAAAAATAAAACAAATCTTTATCCATTATCCATCAGTCAACAAGAAAAGAAACTGCAAAGACAATTATCAAAGGAGAAAGAAAATTTCGGTGACATTTTTATGGGTGGAGGTGCTGATACTTACCTTACTTTTGAGATGGCTGAGGGTTATGTGTGAAAGCTCTTTCATTCTTTCTACAGATCATCTCACCAGTGGTCTGCAGTCTGCAGCCTTCTCAGGTGACCATGCATCAATCAAAGCCCAGAGCAAGTCATCGCGAGTTAACTCCTCCCACAGGTCTTTTTCAGAGAGGCTAAAGAAATGTTTACTGGAAAGAAACTCTTTGTCATCTTAAACTCAAATCACCACACTGTCAAAAACTCTAAAGAAATTATAAATTGTCTAGAGAATGAGACCCCTGCCCCCAAATGATACCTTGTCCACATAGGCAGAAGTGGCAAAATGTTGAAAAGTTTATTAAGTCTTGATTTTTAATAACAAATTTCAGAAAAGGAAAGGAAAGGAAAGG
>JAXCMG010000002.1:22647328-22694405 GCA_034642415.1 Podarcis siculus
AAGAAGAAGAAGAAGAAGAAGAAGAAGAAGAAGAAGAAGAAGAAGAAAGTCATATCTGTCCCAAGGTGCTTCTTTTTGCCTGACACACACTCAGAATGCAGAGGAAATTCCGAGTGCAAAGGAGGGAATAAAAGGTAAAGGTAAAGGGACCCCTGACCATTAGGTCCAGTCGTGGTCATTCTGGGGCTGCAGCGCTTATCTCGCTTTATTGGCCGAGGGAGCCGGCGTACAGCTTCCGGGTCATGTGGCCAGCATGACTAAGCCGCTTCTGGCGAACCAGAGCAGCGCACGGAAACGCCGTTTACCTTCCTGCTGGAGCGGTACCTATTTATCTACTTGCACTTTGACGTGCTTTCGAACTGCTAGGTTGGCAGGAGCAGGGACCGAGCAACGGGAGCTCACCCCATCGCGGGGATTCGAACCACCGACCTTCTGATTGGCAAGCCCAAGGCTCTGTGGTTTAACCCACAGTGCAATACCCCTTATTTATTTTTTAAAGGGGGGGAGGTGTAGGAGGAAACCCCACCTTGCAAATAAAACCCAAAAGATTGGGGGGATGGAGGTCTGATCCTGTATTTGTTGGCATATGGTTTCAGGTGACGGAGTGCACGATACAGAACTGTGGGACGTGGAAGGAGAAAGTTGATCTTGCTCCATCATCAGTGGGTGAAGGTGTGGCTTGCATTATTCCTTACTCCCTGAAAGAGATATTACCAAAAACAACAACAACAACAACAACAACAACAACAACAACAACGCTTCGAAACCTCTAGCCGAGTTCACTAAGCTCTCAAACTCATCCAGCAACAGGTTGTGTGCAAATTAGTTATTTCCCTATGTTTGAAATCTTGAAGATAACTTATTATGGGGGGAAACAAAATGCACCCACGGAGGGATATGCGCATCTTCAAAATATATTCATCTGTTTCCTAGGACGGTTAAATCCACGGTGCTCAATGAATGTTTCAGCAGTAGACGCTCCAGATCTAGAAGCACAATGCTACTGAATTCATAGGTGGCACCGGTTGAGTGGCAGGATATTTAATATGTTGAGAGGGTATGCAAGCTACTCTGGTGCCCACATGCTATTACCAGGGAAAAAACCACAGCCGATACAGTAGACTCCTGGGTGCTCATTCGACACAGAGCCAATTCTCATTTGAGCTATTATGTAGACGAGATGCTAAAAATGGTCCTATGTGACTCTGGCATTACTGTTGTGAAAAGCACCAGCTCCAAAATCAAGCAATAGATTATATTTTTCCACTTGCCTAATGCCAAGAGATTTTACGTGTCTGTATCTCGGCGGAAGTTGATACACATGCAGAGTTTTTTCTTGCCAATGTTCAGATGGGAAGCGTTTCCATAATTTAAAAATGAGCTCCAAGTTTGGCCAGGCAACCAGGACTCATTCGGCTTGGGAAAGAGTCAGTGTGTATGGGCTGCTTGCTGCGTTTTCGGGGTTCTTTCATTGTTGTACTATTTTGCAGAATAACCTCTATTTTCCAAATAACTTCTCTGAACAACTTGTAGTTCCGGCAATAATGGGTGTCTAGGAATATCAGATACTTCTGATGAAAGTGGACACAGGAGTGCAATTTCTTTATTCACGCCATGTCCATAATGGAAATGAATCCAGTGGCTTCAACTGGTGTTCACAGTTGTTGTTGATTTCAGTCCACAAATGATACATAGTTAATTACATTTCCCTCCATTTGCATTGTGATTCATTGAAATGAATGGGGTGGAATAACTTAATGACAGCATAATTTATGTAATTTATATAATTAATTGTGTAAACTACATAAACGGAGTGTCAGGATGCTGTCAGCGGCTCCCAGCTGGTTGCCCAGGAAAGTATAAAGGCAAGGGAAAGTTTCTTACCGTCCTTTTTTATTTCAATATTGCAGAGAGAGACTATAGAACCCAGCATCCTGGATAATGGCGTTGTCCCAAGTGAATCTCCACACACACACCCGTCTCTCCCACTTCCTCATTCGTCACTTCTACGGGTGCTGCTACGTGCCCTCTGTCTTTGAGTTCTTTGCTCTCCTACTTTTAAGGCTCGCCAGGTTCTGGGAGATGAGGGGGTCTGGAATGTTTTCTAAAGACACTGTGTCAGCCAGCTGCCATTCTGGTTCTGCCTTCTCCTCTCCCATTATTTCCCCATTTCCCCCCTCATCTGCCTCTGAGCTGTGACCTCCCTCAAACCACTATACTGTCAGGATGGGGAGGCGGTCTCCATCATTCCTCCTCTGACCAGCGTCTGACATCAAGTAATTTTGCCACAGTGGACACTAAGGCAAATAACATTAGCAGCAGTTGAAGTGAAGTGGAACAGAAACAGAGCTGCATGCAACAAATACAGAGTGACAACTGACCATGCTGGAGGGCCTCAAATCAGTGGTAGGAGCTAGATCAAGGGCCCACCAGTGTATAAGGCACCTATTGATGCTTTTGAATTATGGTGCTGGAGGAGACTCTTGAGAGTCCCATGGACTGCAAGAAGATCAAACCTCTCCATTCTGAAGGAAATCAGCCCTGAGTGCTCACTGGAAGGACAGATCCTGAAGCTGACGCTCCAATACTTTGGCCACCTCATGAGAAGAGAAGACTCCTTGGAAAAGACCCTGATGTTGGGAAAGATGGAGGGCACAAGGAGAAGGGGACGACAGAGGACGAGATGGTTGGACAGTGTTCTCGAAGCTACCAGCATGAGTTTGACCAAACTGCGGGAGGCAGTGGAAGACAGGAGTGCCTGGCGTGCTCTGGTCCATGGGGTCACGAAGAGTCAGACACGACTAAATGACTAAACAACAACAAAATGCAGAAGTGGCTTGTGCTTCCTCTATTGTGTATCTCCTGAGCACATTTACCTCATTGGACATGAGACCAGATCCCACTTGCCAGCTTCTCAGCATTCACACCATGCATTCAATGCACTACGTTGCAAATTTAAACACTGATGGCTTCCCCCCAAAGCATCCTGGGAAGGGCAGTTTGCTAAGGGTGCTGAGAGATGTGAGGAGGCCTCTGTTCTCCTCACAGAGCTACCATTCCCAGAGCTCCCCATGAAAAGGGATTGATTGTTAAACCACTCTGTTTTCAGTGCTGCAATCGAACTACTCAAATCTGCGCCGTTTCTTTCTCAAGTTTGCAAGAGCTGCCACCGCCTCTCCCAGTCCTGACAGATGGTCTGACTCACATGCTGTCTTTTAAAAAATGCCAGCTCCAAACCACCCCCAGATGGAAGCTTCCTCTCACCTGAATCCATACCCTCCAACACTTCTCTGATGAAAATAGGGACGCCCCATTCCATAATGGTAATTTTACTATTTATACCCCACACATCTTACTGGGTTGCCCCAGCCACTCTGGGCAGCTTCCAACATATATAAAAACATAATAAAACATTAAACATTTTTTAAAAAAACACCTCCCTATACAGGATTGCCTTCTGACTGCTCGGGGGCTGGATAACTCCATACCCTCCAACATTTCTCCAATGAAAATAGGGACATCCTAAGGAAAAGTGGGACATTTCGGGATCAAATCGGAATCTGGGGCGGCTTTTCAAGATCAGGGACATCCCTGAAAAATAAGGACACTTGGAAGGTCTGTGAATCCTGATAAATTGTACAGATATCTGGGCCTAAAACTCTTGTAGTATTGCTCTTGACAGTGGTGACAGGCTATTTTTTCTGTGATAGTCCTACCTCCCCTTTCTTTTCACAGATCCAGCTACAGTTTTTGATTTCACCAGAAGCCATTTTTTATACATGAGCATATTTATACATTCATTCATTCATTTGTTTACAGCAATTCTCTACCAACCTTAAATTAAAAAAACAACCCAGCAGCAACCAGCTTGGGGAAAGGCCATAACTCAGTGGCAGAGAGCATGCTTTGCATCCTGAACATCTCAGGTTCAATCCCCAGCATCTCCAGATAGGGGGGGAGAATTCCAATTCAGTACACACTCGCAATTGAATCTGTCAAATTTGCACTTTCTGACTATGCAAACCGAAAGACAAAAGGCATTCATCTCTTCCTTGGCCCAGCCAGCTCCTCTAACCTCCTAGTTTTTATCAGCCAAGAGGGACAAAGGTCCAGAGAGCAAGTGGTCTCCCTGACTGATCGAAGCACCTTGTCCACATCATCGAGCCGTACTAACTGAAACTCAACCAAACTGGCAGGACTAGACAGTGTTCTGGATAGCTCTCAGGACTCATCTGCTGTAACAGTGGAGTCAAGCAGTGGATGCAAGCAATTTTATCCTCAAAACGCTTTGCAAAAAAAAGTCACCACAAGTGATCTGACCATGACAAAGGACTGATGTCAATATCCCACAATTTCAGATCACCCTCTTCCTGCCCAGGTAAGAAAACAGGGCTAATGCGATGTTGGGATAGCCCCATGGTTGTCATGGGAGCTATAGGACGTGGGTGGTGCTGTGGTCTAAACCACTGAGCCTCTTGGGCTTGCCAATCGGGAGGTCAGCGGTTCGAATCCCCGTGACGGGGTGAGCTCCCGTTGCTCGGTCCCAGCTCCTGCCAACCTAGCAGTCCAAAAACACACCAGTACAAGTAGATAAATAGGTACAGCTGCGGCGGGAAGGTAAATGGCATTTCTGTGTGCTCTGGCACTCGTCACAGTGTCCTGTCACGCCAGAAGTGGTAGTCATGCTGGCCACGACCTGGAAAGCTGTCTGTGGACAAACGCCGGTTCCCTTGGCCTGAAGCAAGATGAGCGCCGCACCGCATAGTCGCCATTGAGTGAACTTAACTGTCCAGGGGTCTTTTACCTTTACCTTTTCTACATGGGAACCATGTCACCTTGGCATGGATGTTGAAGACCCCGCAAACCAGCAGTGTGATAGTCCCCAACACCACCTCCAAGACCAGCTGTCAAATCAGGCAGGGAGACTGCTGGGTAATGAGGTGGGAGGTAAACCAGCAGAATCCCTAATCTGGCCAAGTTGCCCAATGCCAAGAAAAACACCCTCCAGATTCCCCCCTCAACTGGGCAGAGAGCCCAGAGAGAAAGATGGCGTTTCTGTAGACCACAACAACTTTGCCTCCCCAACCCTCAAGTCTGCCCTGCTCACCCATCCAGGTCTCAGCAATGCAGACCAAACTGGCCTCCTATTTCATGGATGGGGAAGATCTTATTCAGAGGCAACCTGGCATTCAACAACAGCAGCCGCAGAACTGAGGACTTTCCCCCTTACAATTCCCCAGGATGGAGGAGGGTCTGGCACGCAGCATAGTCACTAATTGCCTGTGTCATGTGTCCCTTGCCTGGCCCAACCCACACCCTAGCTCCCCTTTCCCTGAACCACTGCAATTGGTTTAAACTGAGAAAGTGTGAGCTGCACAAGCCTGTTCAATGAAGTTTTTTTAAATGTTTTTATTAGCAATTTCCGCATAACAAAATATCAAAACATATCATATTCATTATTTTTCCCCTTCCCCCATCACCCCCCCCCCTGAGACTTCCTTCAGCTCCTCTCTCTGATTTCTCAGAACATTTTAATCTCTGCATGTTATGAAATTATACATATCCTTACATTATCTATCTACCATGTTATCAACCAATAAATTTGTGTATGTTTATTCAAAACCTGCCAAGGAGTCCAGTTCATTTTGTCGTCTTTTTTAGATAATTTGTAAAAAGCTCCCATTCTTCCTTAAAGTCACAGTTGTCCTTGTCCCGCAATTTGTATGTCAATTTAGCCAACTCTGCGTAGCTCATCATTTTTTCTTGCCACTGTTCTTTTGTTGGGATTTCCTCATTCTTCCATCTTTGTGTTATCACAAAGCTCTTGCCGCTCAGGGAAGTTTTTAATGTTTGATGTTTTATTGTGTTTTTAATATTCTGTTGGGAGCCTCCCAGAGTGGCTGGGAAAACCCAGTCAGATGGGCAGCATTTATTATTATTATTATTATTATTATTATTATTATTATTATTATTATTATTATTAGACTCTGCAGCTAAGCAGGGATTTTGAACCCAGTCCTCTTGTCAAAAGCCCCCCACTACAATGACTTCTCTCTCTCTCTCTCTGCAGACACTGGTGGTGGATAGATATAGGCAGTTACAGTAGATTAAAAACCAAATGGGAGCATATTTGATTTCCTGCAATTTGCAACAATATTTTTAAATAAATAAATAAATCTCCCTCCTCCTCCTAATTTTATATTTCAATTACTTAGTAAGCCAGAGGGGTGGGAGGGGGGGAAAGAGGCGATGGGTTATTGCCTTGTTTGCAATCGCCGTTGACTTCTGCTGTGGGGAAGACTTCTTTTTAACAGCAGCCTCTACTGTTTTATATTAAAGATAATCAAGTATATTGTAATCATAAAATAGCAATATAGCCCCAAAGATCATTCTGCTATGCCCTTGTCAGGGGTTTAACTGCATATTGGAGTTCGGCGGAAGTCTGTCTACTGCACAGCACATAAAGCGCAGGAAAGCTGATAGGTTTCTGTAAGCCTTGCTCTTGAAAACCGTTCTATAAAAACCCAAGTACAAACTAGTGCAGCTTTCCAAGTACTTTATTCCCCTGGCATTTGTGTGTCCCCGCGACACACACAAACAGATGCCCTGCTTATTCAGTATTTGTCCTGGTTTCCTCACACAGCGGTTAGACAATGTCAAGCGTTTATTGAGCATTCATTCTGATTTGTTTATGGGGCGGTGATATAACAGCAAGCATTCATCCTGATTTACTTGCAGGGTGTTTATTCATCATTTGTTCATCCCACTCCCCCCCCCCCCAACACATTTCTCTGTTCGCTTTAGTTACTGCAAAAAGATCTGTTCTTCTTTTCTTTCTTTCTTTTAAAAAAATATGGATTTGTTGCCCCGAGGCAACAGGGTGCTTTAATCCACTCTAATTGCAAAACACAGCAACCAAGGTTCCAGTATTTCTTGAATACTACCTGCAAAATAGTGACATTCTAGAGGCACCCACAGATAACTTTTTAACCAAAGTCTTTTACAACACGGCAGGATTCTCACCTGAAGTACGCCAGGATTGCTTTCCTGACTTCAGCTGAGATATATTTGCTGAAATACTGGCCCGCTAATGAACATTTTCACAAGTTAATCTCGCCGTCCTTCAGCAGGAGAAAGTGTTCCATCTGCTGGTCACGCGACAGAACTGCATCCTCTGTGGTGAAGCAGATGGGCGATGATAAGGCGGTTCCATAACGGGAATGTGAGGAGAATGCTCTTAACACTTGTTGTTGTTAGATTATGCCTTCCAGGTCAGCCAAATGTGTCAGTGCGGAATGACCACCATATCCATAATAAATTGTGCATTCTCGGAGCCAAGGCCTTCTGTGCTGAAATAACTTAAGTACAGCAAACATAAATATATTTAATCTTTCATTACACTCTGGCAAATGCTAAGAATGGAGGCCGCAAGAAAACATTCTGCTTCTAATGGAAACCAGGAAGAGGGCCCTAGGAAGCTTGCAAGCATGGCGTGGGAGTAGTGTGCATGTTCTGTACTTTGTCCCCAAATGTAAGGTCCCCAAAGGTAAGGTAAAGGACCTCTGGAGGGTTAAGTCCAGTCAAAGGTGACTATGGGGTTGCGGCGCTCATCTCACTTTCCAGCATTTGTCCACAGACAGCTTTCCAGGTCATGTGGCCGCCATGACTAAACCGCTTCTGGCACAACGGAACACCGTGACGGAAACCAAAGCGCACGGAAATGCCGTTTACCTTCCCGCTGCAGTGATACCTATTTATCTACTTGCACTGGCATGCTTTCAAACTGCTAGGTTGGCAGGAGCTGGGACAGAGCAACGGGAGCTCATCCTGTCACACGGATTCGAACCACCAACCTTCCGTTTCGCAAGCCCAAGAGGCTCAGTTCTTTAGACCACAGCGCCACCCGCATCCCAAATAAACCCAGCCCTACCATTAGGTGGAGTGAGGCAGGGACCTCAGGCAACAATTTTTAGGGAGCTGCAGCAAGACGTTGCAGGACACTGCCTGCTCTGCACTTCCTAAGCTGCCTTGCTGCCCTTGGGAGAACTGGGCCCTTTCGCCAGTGTCGAAACATTCAAGTGTTAGACAGTCAGCATCCGGCTATGGAATGGGACGTAGCACCATCTCATACTTTTTGCTCATGTCTTGCTCTCACCTCACATGCCTTGACCCTAGAGCTGGGGGAGAAATTCAGTTCAGTTCTTGTTTAAAGGCAGAGGCAGCCCAGCCTGTCTCATCACCTGAGGCAAAGTGGGAATTGCCACTTCTTGGCCTGACAGGCTGCACTTCTGACACCACTGTTGCGCCCTGGTTCTTGTCGAACTCAGTGAGAGACAGGGCGCTGTTCAGAGTGTTGCTGATGGGCTTTCCCCTCTGGGGGTGAGCCGAGCAGCAACTGGCTTGCAGGAATGCCCTGGCTCTTGCCGAACTCAGTGAGCCAGTGTGGTGTAGTGGTTAAGAGGGGTGGACTCGTAATCTAGTGAACCGGGTTTGATTCCCCGCTCCTCCACATGCAGCTGCTGGGTGACCTTGGGCCAGTCACACTTCTCTGAAGTCTCTCAGCCCCACTCACCTCACAGAGTGTTTGTTGTGGGGGAGGAAGGGAAAGGAGAATGTTAGCTGCTTTGAGACTCCTTTGGGTAGTGATAAAGCGGGATATCAAGTCCAAACTCTTATTCTTCTCCTCAGAGGGCTGTTGCTCACTCAACTTCTCCAGGGATGGGAAAGCTGAGTGGCAATGCCACGTGCTAGAACATCTCCCTCTCGGAGGCGGAAGCACCGCCTCCTGCACTTCCACCACCTGAGGCGGGTGTGTCACCATGTGCAATGGGTGGGCCGGCTCTGTTTACAGGCAAACTTACCTAATTCACATGTTCTGAAACAAGGTGTGGACCAAAAGCCAGCCATCCTTTGAAATTCACACTTCCCCCAGATTTTGCCGTGCAGTTCTCCTGCCAAGTAAGGTGTACAAAAATGCATATGCTATGCTGAAGTATGCAGAGAAATGCATAGCTTAGTGAAAATAGCATGAATTAATGCATTGTATTAGGGAAATTTTTGGGGGGGGGAGTGTTTATCAGTCAAAATTGCATATAAAAATGTGCTTATTGGGAGAAAATTTCACTCAAATGCTCGTGAATTTTCATGAGGCCTTAAAAAAAAAACCCAATTGTTGGGGATATCTGTAGAGCTGAATTTAAGATTGGAAACGTAAGATTGTTTCCACCCTGACCTCTGTGCATTGATGATGTCTTGTGAATAGAGACTACAAATACACACACAGTATGCTCTAGAGCAGGGTTAGGCAACCCGTGGCCCTCCAAATGTTGTTACAGCCATACATTGTTTTGCAGCCAGGATCCATTTTGGAGCCCCGGCCACTAGCCAAAAAGGATGCGGGGCAAAGCGCCACGTTTGTGCATGCGCGCAGAGCAGTTTGTGATTCTGCGCATGCGCTGTTTAGCACTTCTGCGCATGCGTGAGCGTCAAACCCGGAAGTAACCTGTTCCAGTACTTCCGGGTTTGCTGCAGATATTCGCCGGAATGGATGCTAGACAAGGTGGATGTTTGCAGGGGCATTACTGTATTCTTATGTTCCCATTAAATAGGACAATGGGCAAGAACGATAGCAATTGTAGTCCAGCGACAACCAGATGGGGCCACAAGTTTTCTGTCCCTGGGACAAAAGCCCACACAGACCAAACCTCCTCCGTGATCCCAGTATTTGCACACTTGGGCTGTGAACATAAGACATGGTTGCCGCATGGAGGTGTCAGAGGCCATGCTTGACAATGTGATGTGTTGATTGTCCATACATGTGTTGGGAGAATGGGGCTAATTTTCACAATTAGCTTTTGGAGTGAGGCCTGCCAGAATAATGTGCACATTATTAAAAAGCAAGTGCCCCCATGGATTTACACAGGGACATTGCAGCACTTCCCATTTCACCGGCAGTCCCAGGCAAAGACGATCCCGAGAATATAACACTTATCCTAATGCATGCGAAAAGGACCGATTTCCCAGCAACGAGAAATTCTTGGCTTCTCATAGCCGATCCATCTTTGGCCTGTCCCCTTTTGTGTGAAAGCATGGTTGTTTATTTACAGATAAATCTTGTTTCTTACTTTCAGGCATGAACGGCGAATGCTGTCTCCGGCTGTTACTAATGATCCCTTTTCTGCTGCCTGGTTTCCTTTTCTGTCTGCATGGTAAATTCAGCTGTGCTCGCTGAGCAGAAGAGACGGAGGGGATGACCGCACCAGATACACATCTCCACATTTTTGATCTTCCCACTGGAAGGCCAGTCATTCATCCCACATCTTGAAATCTGCACACATGCCATGCGTTAACGGAGCGCTGCCATGCAATCAGGCAAACAGAAAACAGCACCTTATTGAAAAGCAAAACAGGGAGGCTAAAAATAGCCATCATCTATTAAGCCTGCCTTCCTATGTGCTCTTACTCAAGAGCAAGGCTTCTTCAAGCTCTGTGGATTTACTCTGGAGTAAGCAGGCACAGGCTGTAATGAGTGTTTATCAAAAAAGTAACTTCCCTTTCCCTTAATTATAGAGACTTTTAGTTATTTCTTCACTCTAAGAGTGTTGCTGGTCTCCATTGCTGAAAGTTTGGCCAAAGCAAACATTTCACTTGTGATGTTCATTTTACATCTAAGTTCTCAAGCTCAAAAGCACTTTTCTTCTCTTCTTCTTCTTTTATTTATGATTTTCAGTTTTATACATTTCAATAATTTTACAATCATTTTCACATTTCAAAGCTCGACTTCCTTCCCTCTCTTTCTGCGGTTCCTTAAATTTATTTTTTGTATTTCCTGCATATTCCAAATTAACTTAATTTACTCATTTATTCATATACTTTAAATATATACTCTTATAAAACTGCAGGTTATCACAATAACCCTTCCAATGTTCTTGTCTGTTTACAATTTATTTGCAAATATTCAATAAAGCATTTCCATTCTTTTATATTAAAAAAGTTGGTTATCTTGATTTCTTATTTTTCTGGTGAGTTTTGCAGTTTCTGCATATTCCATAAGTTTTTGTATCCATTCTTCTTTCACTGGGACTTTTTCTTCTTTCCATTTTGGGGCACTTTTCTTTCAGTGCGTTATCAGTGGCGAACGGAGCCCCCTGTGACTGGTAGGGTAAAAGGAAGGGAGGTGAACAGTAGGTGGAGCCAGAGGCAGTGACAGGCAGACTCTATCATCACTTCAAGAAAGAAAAGGACAGAATTCTCCTCTCTGAGTCATTGCAATAATGAGCAGGTTGCAAAATCTGTTTCCTAGAATGGATAATGAGGGGTATGCTCTCGGAATGTTTGCTGCTTTGAATAAATGAGTTTTGATTGTCATTGAAGGCTGTTATCATAGTGTGGTCTATTCTAGGAAAATGAATATTTAGCAACTGAGTGGGGTATTCAATGCTAGTCCTACTCAGAGTAGGTCTATTCAAGTTCATATACATGACTTACTTAGGTTCATCATTTTAATGGTCCTACACTGACTTAGTTGAATGCCACATCGAGTGTTATTGTACTGTATTACTTACTAAAATTGACACTTGGGGTTTGTTTGTTTTTTGTTAGATTGATTATTTGTATTTTCTAATTAAATTCAATTTGCTTACTTATTAAATATATATAGCTGCTTATCCGTAAATACTCCCTGGGTGGCTTACAAACAAATTAATTAAAATACAATCTGTGAGAGTTAAAATCAACAGTAAGCAGGGAAAGACTGCAAAACCACCACCACAAAACTTCCTTGCAACTGAGTTAGCATAAGGCAATTTACAGCCTAGATTTAAGACACAAGTTGGAAGTCTGGGTGAATGAATAGGTATTCACCTATTGTCAAAAAGATGTTATACAGAGAAAATGACAGGCAAGTGTCTCTGGGGAGGTTATTCCATAGCCAAAGACCTTGTTTTTGACAGCCCGGAAATGGACTCTTGGTTGCAATTGTCTAGTATTGTTAGGTGTGATACCGTTGTTCATGTATTTAATAATATTTGTTATTGGTTGGATGTATACCGCTTTTAGTACCCAGAAAGGGCTATACAAATAGGGTGGCCGCATAACCCGGTTCACAGGTGACAGGCTGGATTCTGAAGAGCTGTTGGAATGCAATACAGCATGGTACCTCAGTTGTCGAACGCAATCCATTCCAGAAGACCGTTCGACATCCAAAACGTTCAACAACTGAGGCGCAAAGGGTGGTTGGCAAAGTCAATGGAGAAAAAAGAGAAAAAATGTAGCAGAAGCTGTTTGACTTCCGAGGCGCATTTGAAAATGGAAGCAATTACTTCTGGGTTTTCAGCATTTGGGTTCCAAAATGTTTGACGGCCCCTAGGAGTTGGCTCCTATACCAGCTTGGCTGCAGAAGTTGCCAGAAGGAGACGTACAAAGCGCCATCCAACCGTCTTAGGGACTCCACTCTGGATTTGTGTAGGGTTTACTCTTTAGCCTTTTCTTCTCCTGAAGATATCCTGCAGGGCAACAGAGGCTTAGGATCAGAGTTTTCTTTCTTCTAGGTGGGCTACCTTCCCAGGTCAAAGAGCCCTATCTGCCCCTCACTTCCCTCTACAGCACATGCAGAAACTACCTTCTTGACCATTGGACCCACTAATGGTCTTTTCTGCTCAATCCGCCAGAGCCTGTCTTTGCAAGCAAGGGAAGTCCCTAACTCACTGGTGTGTGTGTGGTTTTATTAGTGCTGAGCAGGTATCTTTACCCATTTAATGCATTTTTAACACAGCCAAAACAGCAGCAGCAGCAGCAGCAACAACAACAACAACAACAACATGCTGTTTTGGAAACAATCTTGTGTTTTAGAAAGCAAAGAGCTAGGACAATTCCCCCACCCTCCACAGTGCTTATTTGGGGGTGATGAATTGTTTCCCGTGTGTGTGTGCGCGTGCGTGCGCGCGCACACACACACACACACACACACACACTTTTGCTTTCTCCTGCATTACCATAAACGCATTTGATGCAGAAAGCGATTGAGGAACCGAAAACATTTTGAGATGAGAGACAGAGAGACAGACTGCGGGCCGCTCTCCTTGTTCCTGCGTTACCTGTCCCTTGAACTGACAGCAGAGGGTGAAAGCTGGCATTCAATACAAGGGAGACGGACAGCCTTTCAAATCTTCCAGGAGGTCAAGAGGGGGAAGGGAGAAGGGAGCTTGGCAGGCAACAGCTCCTGCCAGCTCCTGCCTGTCAGTTTGGTGGCACAAACCCACCAATACACTTCAGCCGTCAAACATCTGCTATGTTGCTTTTAATGAGGCCATTACTTCCCATATGTGTGGCATTATGGCTCGATTTTAACTTGTTCTGTCTTGCGAGGGAGGGAAGAGAATCGGCGTCGGTGCGGCGCATACAGCCCTAAATCAATATGAAGTTGTTTCTGCTAAGGTGGAAAAGGCATGTGATTGGCGTGCTGTCAGTTTCCTAGCCCATCTGCTCCCCGAGGGCCTGGAAAGGGTAATCGTGCTCGCCAGCACAAAGGCGAGAAGCAGCAGAACGTTCAGCCAACCCAACATTTCAAATCTGGAAATGGAACATAGGAAAGTTGCCCTCTGCAGAGTCAAATGATTGACCTCTCTAGCTCAGAGCTGGCAATGGGAAACCTGTGACTGGCCAAGTGTTGTTGGACTCCAGTTCCCATCATCTCTGAACATTGGCCATGCCGGTTGAGGCTGATGGGAGACAGAGTCCAACCACATCTAAAGAGCCACATGTTCCCCATCTGGTTTATGTATTGTTAGGAATTTGTGGGACAATGTCCTGAGTCCCTTCCGGTTCTTTGAATCCTGTATCTGTGGGGTTGAATTCGTGAGAGCAAACTTGCCCGATCGCTTCCTGTGTCTCGTTTTGGCTGACTAGTTAAGCACTGCACTTAGCAACGCCAAATAAGATGCCCTGTGCCATAGAACAAATGGGCAGACCTTTTCCTCACCCCTCACCTAACCACTAGGTAGGAGAAAAAACGCCAGAGCGTTGTGTCTGAGCTGAGTTGGAAGCAGACCGGAAGCTGGAGACACAGAGACATGGTTGCTCTGTGCTGGATCCAAAGTTGTGACTAATGGAGAAGCAAGATATTTTGGGGTCTCAATGCTGTGAGTCCCTCCATCCTATGCTCAGGTTGCATATACGTGTATATAAAACCATATATCTTAAAGACACCATAGTCTCTTCTGGCCTTCATCCCAAGGAAACGCCTGGAACCCCTGGAATCTCTCTCCTCTCAGAGATTGGGGTAGCATGCAACAAGATATTAGATGTCCTTTCTGGCCCGGAGATATCTGAACTACAAGCGCTGTCAAGAGATTTAGTGCTACATTGAAGACATTCCCAAGCAGGCAAGCCGAGTAAGACATCAGAGCGCAAAAGGAAATCTTCCTTACAATCCCTCTGTAAATGAAGCTGTGTGCCCTTCCCATGTATAATTGGCTGCTAGCGAAAGCTCTTGTGATCTCAGAAAATGCAGCTGGAAAATATGTTGCTTAGCTTGCAGGGCACTTTACAAAGGGGATTCAGCCTCAAATGTTGTTAGTGGCTGCATAAAGACCTTCCCACAAAGTCCTGGATTTGCTCGTCTGCTTGCTTAGGAAGGTATGTGAGATGATGATGATTCTTCTTGCTCTCAGAAGGTGTTCTGCAAAACTAGAGCATCACTGGGCTTTAGATAATTGAGGCTTTGCATTTCAAACAGACCAAAACACCAGCCACTGCAGATCCTTGGCAGCTCTGATGAAATCCTTGATGGCTCTGAGGAAAGAGCCGCCCTGTCCAAAATCTGGAGCATGCTATGTCTTAAACTGATTTGAGTGTCTGGAGTTTGTCTCACATGTGAGTAACTTCCAAGCCCTCCCTGAATGCCTGAGTAGGGCAGGGAGGAACAGGGCACTCTAGACCAGTGTGTTCCCCAACTTTGGTCTCCAGCTGTTTTTGGACTACAACTCCCATCATCCCAAGCTAGCAGGACCAGTGGTCAGGGGTGATGGGGATTGTAGTCCAAAAGCAGCTGGTGAACTAAGTGTGGGAAACTCTGCTCTAGACCCTTGGAACTGCAGCTCATGTCTGAGTTGAATATTTCTGCTTGGGAAAGCAAGTACAAAGGGCAAGTGTAATGTCTCAGATGTGAAGGGCAGAGAAGTGTCATTTTTATGTGCTCGTCCCTTTAAAGCAAGTGAAAGTGCGAACTGATTGGGCACCTGTTTTCGTATCGCTGAAAGTTTTTCCCAACCTGGTGCCTCTCCAGATGTTGTTGGACTGAAGAGTCCCATCATCCCTGACCATTGAGCATACCAGCTAGAGCTGGTGCAAGGCCTGGGAGGCTGGGATAAGCACTTTTAAAAATAGATATGTGTACATTTCACAGGCTGTAAAAGTGAGTGTACATGGAGGGCCAGTTTCTACAGTGGAATGCAGTGGTGACACTTTTCAGCAGGAGCTGATGGTGTGGTCAGGCTGCAATGCCCACCTGATCTCCCTCCTGATGTCCCAAAGTGGAACAGAGAGGGAGGTGGCAATGAGGTCAGCATGATGCAAACACACCTGCAGGAACTAGCAATCTCCTTAGCACTGCACTGAATTCCTCCCTGCCATTTAAATAGAAATACAATGCATCTCACTACAGCGGGGAAGACAGCAACAGGGTGACTGTGTACCTGCTCAGCCTGCTCTGTTGATGGGGAATTGCAAGACCTCTACTCTCTCTCCTTCTCTACTCTCTCTCCTTATGGTTCTTTATCTTTAAACCAAACCTGGACCGGGCAGCCCTGCAAATAGAAAACTCCTTCAAATTGAGGGCGGTCCTTTATAAAGTAGGGCACATGGCCACCCTATGCAGCCAGACATTGTGAACCATCTTGAGTTATATCACCTGTAATCCTCCAGTTGTTCCTGGACTCCAACTTCCATCATCCCTGAGCACTGGCCAGGTTGTTGACTTGGGATGGTGGGAGTTGTAGTCCAGGAACATCTTGAGATCTTCATACATTTCAGACTGCAGTTAAAGACATAGAATCATGACCTAGTTGAGAAGTAACAATCCCATGGATTGGTTGGCAAGAGTTAATGGATCCAGCTCCTGAGAAGGCTTCTGTAACTAGGCATGGCTTCTCTCACACACACGCATACCCTGCTCCTACAATGCTGCAGAGACCAAAAATACACTTGGTGAAGGTTCTCTTTGTCCTACAAATCTTTACAGCACAATAGTCCATTGACTTGGGCACCATAGGTCAGCCTTCATCAAGCTGGTGCTCTTCAGATGTTGTTGGAGTCCATCTCCCATCGTCCCCAGCCAGCATGGCCAATGATCAGGGATTTTCATTTTCATTTGTTTTGGCAATTTGTATCCTGCTTAATTACAGTCTTCTCTAGGTGGGGTACAGCAGACTCAATACAATAAAATATGCCCCTGACATTTTCAGGTTGAGCTGGGAATGTTCCCTGCCTGAAAGCCTGGCGAGATCCTGCCAGCCGGTGTAGACAACACTGTGGTAGATGGACCAGTGATCTGACTAGGTATAATTCACCTTTTTATGTTCCTATGAAGGGCCATATGTTTCCAAACCCTGTGCTAACTCTGGCATTCATTGAATGAAAGCTCATAGATAATGCAAAAGAGCTACTCCTCAGTCCCTTCCACTTACAAAGTGCATCTAGGGCTAGGCTGAATATACCCTTCCATTCATTCATTCATTCATTCATTCATTCATTCATTCATGTTTATTTATTGCATCCAAGGAGTTCAACATGGCATACAAGTGTGGCGATCACACAGGGTCCCCGGATGTTTCACCGTCTATTGATCCCTGTACCACCACTTTATTTCTCACTGCCACCACCCAGGCCCTACCTGGGACAATATTGAGTCCAGTCAGGGTTAAATTGAAATATAAACTTCTGTTTATTTATTGCAGTTTAACAAGCGTATAGTTTCATAAACAGTATCAGTCAATTACATTCATGGGGTGCCTATCCAGACCTATAACTTCCGCTACCTGCTCCCACTCACTAAACCACCTCTCAGCTATTTACTTGTCTGCCTAGCCCCTAACTGTTTCTAACTCAGCCTATTTCGCTACACTAACTCAACCTACCCACAAACTCTATCCCAATTCACTCCCACTCCAACCAACCACCCAACTCCCAGCAAACTTCCCCCTTCGCCCCTCCCAGAGCTGGTCTTATAGTCCCTCTGATTCCACCCCCCTGGGTCCTGACTGGGCAACCTATTTAACTATTTCACCTCCAGCACTCTCTCATATGTTGACGTCACAACAAGGTCCCCTCTCTCTCCTGGAAGGTAGGTTGAACTGAGAGCTTGTGACTGGGGCCAAGATAACCCAAGGAGCTTCATGGCTGAGTGGGGATTTGAACCCTGGTCTGCCATGTCCAATGCTCTAACCACTACATGGACGAGTTTCCTTTCTCTTGGAGATTTCACCCAATACAGCTACCCGACAGTTTGTTTTGAGAGCTCCTTTGGCTCTAGCAAGGCAGTGACCTTCAGAGCATCCTGAAATGGCCCATTAGTTTCTGTAGGCGCTTGAGGGGAGAGAAGGATGATGACTGGGTGCTTACGACTGAAAGCTTACTTGGCACGCAGCCCATCTGTGGCTGCCTTGATTTAATTAATGATTTACATTTTATTCATGTGTGATGGCTGCCAGCAGGGAATCATACCAGAAGTTAAACAGAGGGGCCTCTCCTTCGAGGCTGGATGTATAAAATCCAAGATCCGTCCTAATTCCCAATAATGAAAAGTTTAAAAAATCTTAACGCTTCTGCGTGCTCCCCTGAATATCTACCAATATGTTTATTTATTTTTATTGGATTTATATATCACCCTTCATCAAAAGATCCCTGAAGGGGATAAAATGCAAGATGAAAGCACGAATAAATAGTTTAGCACAAACAAATACAGTGGTACCTTGGGTTAAGAACTTTATTCATTCTGGAGATCTGTTCTTAACCTGAAACTGTTCTTAACCTGAAGCACCACTTTAGCTAATGGGGCCACCGAGCCTTGCACAGTGCGGCATCAAAGGTAGGCTCCTCCTGAGTGCAAGAGAGAAGGAGCTGCAATTGTTGAAGCTGCACAGAACTGAGCAAAAGCTCCTTTCAAGGATACACCTTCTCCCACCAATGCATGTACGTTGGCCCAAGGCCATGGCAATGGTAGTCCTTCCCTGACCTCCCAGCGGTGGAGTCAGTGCTGCTTAGCAGGAGGGAGTTTGGGAGTCACTGAGCAGACGCAATTCTGGAGCCAATATAGCACTCCTTCTGGTGTGTTTGCACAGTGCCAACCTCCCCACTGTTAGAATTCCTGCTCCATGATTGCAGTCATGGGATTGTTGTCTATCACATGACGGTAAATGTTTTGACTCCACAGAGTGGGAAGTGACGGAGACAGGATGTTTGTGTTACTGTGTTCCGTGAAGTGGGACTATTGTCCTTTGTTCTTTTTCTCTTTGCTGTCTGTTGCTAGAGAGAGGGGGAGCCATGATGCAGTGCTCTGTGTGTGTTTATATGTAAATAAAGTAGATTAGCCAAAATGCTGAGTTGCTGAGGTCTGTCACGCAAGATGCGCAAACTCTGCGGATCCCTAAGTGTGCCGGTGTCAGTTGGCATCGGTCGCTGTGATGTTCGGGCAGAAGAAAGCTTATGAAGCTCCTGAACGAAAGACCAGGAGGGAGAGAACATGCCAGTCGGGCATGTGTCTCTGCCAGGGTCCTACTCAAGTGTAGGCTGTACTCCTGACACCCACTGCCTTCTCCTTCCCACTCTCCCTCCTGGCAAGCCACAGAAGCTCCACTGGTGGAAGGTCAGGAAAGTTCCACACCTCACTACCTTCTGCTGGAACTCTGAATCCTTGCCCCATCTATCAAAATAGGCAGCCCTTTAGCAAGTGAATTAGGAATTCGCACCCCCTTTTTTTTTTTAATAGGAGACCTGAAGGAACACTCTTGTGTCCTTAAAAGGTAACAAGTGAAGCCCTAGAAATGTTTTCCCCCTACGTGTCGCAAGTTGTTCTTGTTGCAGGGGGTCCCTGTGCCCTGCATTTCAAACATATCTCTGTGTGCCTGCCTCAGAGAAATAATACCTTGGAAAGAACAAAAAGGTTGAATGTTGTTTTAATTGAATTTGTTTTCCATTTATTTCCAATCTGTCAAGGGAGGAGCCTTTTTCAAGCTCACACATTCTTTGATTTGTTTGTACCTGACGTCTATTATCCTAATAATGAGGCCCTTTTTTAAAAAAATGAACAAAAGAAGCAAGCTTTTGTTTATAATTATTTTTTTCCACTGATTGTATCAGTGAATGACATAAAAAAAAACCAAGATGAAAGGAACAGTATGCGTTTTTGATATCCAGCCCCAATTTGTTCCTGAAGCAATTTAGAAGTTTATTCCAATCAGTTGCGGCTAATAGATTCAGGGAAAGAGGAAGCCCCCTTTGAAACTAGTTTTTTCCCTTCTCTCCCTTCCCACCTATTTGCAATGGCGGCTGGTGTCCATTGGGGCTGGTAGGGCAGAAGGCAAGAAGATAGGGCAGTAGGTGGTGCTAGAGCCAATGACAAGTACAGTGGTACCTCGGGTTACAGACGCTTCAAGTTACAGACGCTTCAGGTTACAGACTCCGCTAACCCAGAAATAGTACCTCAGGTTAAGAACTTTGCTTCAGGATAAGAACAGGATAAGTACGGCGGTGGCGCAGTGGCAGCAGGAGGCCCCATTAGCTAAAGTGGTGCTTCAGGTTAAGAACAGTTTCAGGTTAAGAACAGACCTCGAGAACAAATTAAGTTCTTAACCCAAGGTACCACTGTAGAGCTAACCAATTCCTCACTTAAGAGCTTGGAGAGTCCCTACAGATCAGAGGAGGTGACACTAACCTAGATGGGAATGGCCAATGTTGTCTTAGTTGTTGTTGTTGTTTTTTTAAAAAAAACACCAAACACTCAGGATTTGACAAGTCTATGGAAGAAAGGAGTTCTGCTGTTGTAGATAGCCATCACCATTTAGGGTATTTCTACACTTCCCTAGCCCAGCGGTAGACAACATGATGTTCTCCAGATCTTCCCAACCTTTAGTCTGAAGTAGTACCATCCAAAATGGACTTCACTATGTGATTTCACTGAATGAAAGTCCCTTAAAACTGCAGTTCTATACCAATATACCTGGGATTAAGCTGCATTAAACTCAGAGGGATTAACTTTCAGAGTAGACATGTATGCATAGCAGGGTAAGGTTAAAAAAAAGGTAAAGGACCCCTGGATGGTTAACACCTGTCAAAGGTGACTAAGTATAGCAGGGATGGGGAATCTGTGGACATCCAGATGTTGTTGGACTCCAACTCTCATCAGCCCCAGCTACAATGGTCAAGGATGATGGAAGTCGTAGACAAGCAACATCTGGAAGGAGCCTCCTTTGCTACCTCAACAGTAGGGCTTGTATCAAATGCTAGGGCAATCTCATTGAAGTTAATGGGCATGACTACCTTAGGTTCATTAATTGCAATGGATCTCTACACTAAGTAAAACAATGTTCAACCCTGGCACATTCCCTGGCTGTGTTTTTCATGGAAGTATCTGTGAGAGCCAGTCCTGATTTCATCACTAAGCTGAAGGTTTGTTCTCATACCCCAGGAGCAAGTTTGATGTCCCCTTGGGCCACCCTTGTGCCATCGCCTAACTAACCCGTCCCTCTGAGCTCTTTGTGGAGAGAGACACACAAAACCAAACCGCTCTCTCCCGATCCATCCTCTTTGTGCGCTGCCTCCCCGTTTGGCATGCTCATTATGACGCTTTTCTATCTTAATATATAGCATTATGTAAAATTATATTAAAGGTGATACTATCACAAAGAGAAAATGAAGGACTTTCTTGTTCCTTAACAATCCCCTTTGTGTTAAAGACAAAAAAAGCCGTAATCTTTTCCTTTTGTGAGATTTGATTTATGCTTTCTTTGTGGGCTTTAAAACACTTTAATTTTCTTTCCTTTCTTTCTTTCTTTTTTTTAAAAAAAGAACATATAGTTCAAAACTTCTTGGTTTAATAAAAACTTGCAGGTGTGGGATTGTGCGATTTTTTCACACAGCCTAGAGATGTAGAGTGGGCTTTAATCCAGTGATGTCACATGAATGGGGCAAAGGCGGGTGGGCCGGCATGAGATGAACAAAGATCTTTCCTCTGTGATCCAGGAACATGAGGAACATAGGAATGATAAAATTGCAGAGCTGGATGCCTTTAAAAGAGACCTAGGCAAATTGGTAGAGGTGGTTATCAATGACTACTAGCCAGCGATGGTATCTATGTTCCGTTTTCACTGTCGGAGGCCGTTTGCCTCTGAATCCCAGTTGTTGAAAATCAAAAAACGGAGAGAGTGGCTGCTGCGTTTGGGTCCTGCTTGCTTCCCATAGGCATCTGGCTGGCTGCCATGACAACCAGATGTTGAACTGGCTGGTACATTGGTCTGATACAGGAGGGCTTTCCTTATGGACAGGGCATCTAGTGCAGGGGTGGACTTTGGTAATATGGTGCCCTGAGTGAGAGCAAATTCTGGCACCATCCTCCATGTGTAGGTTTCTATCATCATCACATTATCATCCTCATGCGTCCCCTTGCCTCGACTCCCTGTGAAGGGGAACTGCCTGCACTGCCCAAAATCTGGTGCTGATCTAGTGGGGCAGGACCCAATTTATGTGAGTTCTGGGCCCTTAAACTCTCTTGCTAATTTGTTTCCTGGAATTGGATAGGCAGGTCTGATCTAGGGTGGTGGCATCTTGTAAAACCCCTACCCAATGCAGCAATCACAGCAGATGGTTTTCCAGGGGAAGACCCCAGCAGAAGACCTCCAGCAAGGAAAATGTCTTCTGCTGGGACTATTTGTCTATCTAGCCCAGGCAATATGGTCTACTGCTGGAACTGCCACTGGTTTCTGAGGGTTTCAGGCAGTGTTGTTTCCCAGCACTTGTGATTGATCCTTTAGAAAAAAAACCAGGATGCTCAGGAAGTTGGTTCTCCTGTATGGATGGTGCAGCAGATACTACAGTGGTCCTTCCCTCTCTGCTCTGAGCATCTCCTTGCTCCCAGTGGAATTAGCATACACTTGGAGGTCTCGCCTCAGTTACAATCTGAGCCATGATTTCCTAAGGACACTGTCAAGGACACTGAACTTGATAGGGATCGCTTCTGAGAAAATCTGTTTGGGATTAAGGTGGCTCAAAGAGCAGCTTTGTGTGATTTTATCTGATCCACCACATTTGCTTCCCAAGCCTTCCTCCAAGGGCAGAAGGATGGGCATGTTTCCTACACTGCAGAGGACAGTCTTCTGTTTGAAGGGCTGTCTAGTCCAGGCATCCCCAAACTCGGCCCTCCAGACATTTTGGGACTACAATTCCCCTCATCCCTGACCACTGGTCCTGTTAGCTAGGGATGGTGGGAGTTATAGTCCCAGAACATCTGTAGGGCCGAGTTTGAGGAAGCCTGGTCTAGTCTGAGCCCATTTTAAAGATGAAGAATCCTAAGAAGGGAGAGGGAGAGGGAGAAGGGGGGTGGAGAGAGAGCAGGTACCACACCACCAGTTAGCATGGGAAGTAAACTGAGCAGGAATACAGGTCTCCTGGGCCACAGTCTTCATCCCCACTATGGTGAGATGCGTTGCATTTCTGTCTAAAGGAGAGTCATGATTACCAAACTGGCATCTGTCGTTGGCATCCGTCTGTCTTGGGAGACAAAGGAGTGTGCCTTTGTACGTGTGGTCAAGCTGTTGGATGGTTGCAGTGCCTGCTGTGGCTGTAGAGACATGTTTTGTTGCAATTGAGGCAGATGACGGCATCTGGTTGTGCTGCTGCTTCTTCTCTCCTCCCAGCAATCTTTTCTCCTCTGGTACTGCTATGGATACACGACTTGACTGTCTGTCTCTGGGCACTGCGGTTGTCTGCAAGGGATTCCCACATGACAGGGATGATGTTACCAACCTTCATGTCATGTTTCCAGACATCCTTGTAATACAGAGTTGGTCTGCCAACTGGCCTGATGCCAGAAGCCAGCTTCCTCCCAGGAGCACGTCCTCAGGGATCCTGCCATCCTTCCATTCTGTGTGAACATGACCAAGCCAGTGCAGAGGTCACTGAGTGTGAACATGCTGGGATTGTGGGCTTGGGAGAGCACATCTTTGCTTGGAATTCTTTCCTGCCAGGTGATACCCCAAATCCTCCTGGCACAGCTCATCTGGGAAAGACTTTTATCTGAAGCCTCAGAGAATTCCTGCTCCATGATTGCAGTCATGGGATTGTTGTCTTTCACATGATGGTATATGTTTTGACTCCACAGAGTGGGAAGTAACGGAGACAGGATGTTTGTGTTACTGTGTCCTGTGAAGTGGGACTACTGTCCTTTGTTCTTTTCTCTTTGCTGTCTGATGCTAGAGAGAGAGGGAGCCATGTGGCAGTGCTCCGTGTGTGTTTATATGTAAATAAAGTAGATTAGCCAAAATGCTGAGTTACTGAGGTCTGTCCCGCAAGCTGCGAAGACTCTGTGGATCCCTAAGTGTGCCGATGTCTGTTGGCATCAGTCGCTGTGATGTCCGGGCTGAAGAAAGCTTATGAAGCTCCCGAACGATCAACCAGGAGGGAGAGAACATGCCAGTCGGGCATGTGTCTCTGCAGGGTCCTACTCGAGTGTAGGCTAAACTCCTGACAAAGAAAACACCAGGCAAGGTAGACTAATGCTCTGACTCAGTATAAGGCAGCTTCTTATGTTCCTAGGAGGGTGGGCCCATGGGCCTTGCTCTCCTACTAGCTACTTCACCACCCTTGGCATAGCTAATTGCTCTTCTGTCTCCTGTGGAGGTGCATCATGTAAGTAAACATGTCTTGGTTGGCTGGTCTCTGGCTCAGCCCCTGCAGAGCTCTTCCCATGGCTTGCTGCCTGTGTACCAGTCTCCGCACGTAATGATGCTCTGGCTAAGTGTCGTCCACTGGCCTCCCAGAATGCCCGGGTTCCCTGCATCCTGCTGCCACCGTTTAGTGCTGATTTAGAGGCTGCCATTTACAACCCTCCCACTCCTGCCGTCGCTCCCATTTCCTGCTGTTCCCTCTGCAATGATGATGCATTGCCCTAGCCAAGTGCCTGGGGCTTCAGATTCTCTCTGAAATATAATCAGAAGAAAATAAGGCCATTACATTTAAAAGGCAGAGTACATCATCAGCGCAGCGGTGATAGCCATGATTAAAATTAAGTCCCAGTGAGATCATAAAATGCATCTTGATTTTTATATATTTTTTTTAAAGAAACCTAGATTTGTTACCAAAATAAAAATTACAAAATAAGGGGGGAAGCATTGGAATTACTGGACATATTTTTAAACAGATGAATCTGATGAAACACATTAGCCATACTAAATTCTTGCTCTAATATGGATTTTTTTATTTAAAAAAAAGTAACTTCCCTCCCCGTCTCAAAACTATAAGCAGGCAATCAATATTATTGTTTTGGCCAGCTTGGAAGCCACTATTCAGCTGTAAGCAGAAAATTAAAACTTAAACACATGGAGTAATATATGAGATAAGGGCAATAAGTGGATTTGACTATTCATCAACACAGTTTGTATCACTTAGCTCAGGGAGACCCCCTTTCCCAAGCACAGTTGATGAAGTTTCCCTGCACAAATCACAGCTGCTCATCTCAACAACAGGAAACCCTCTTATCAGCAAAGTGAAAATAGCTGAGGCCAAATGTAAAGGAGAGTTGGTGAACTTTCTTTTCTTGGTCATATATTAGCTGTGACTAACAATGGCCTAACAATGAGTGGAATAGTTCCCTGCAGTGCAATTTTTCTAGAAAAAGAAGTGCTGGAACTCACCACGAACTTCTCCCTTGTTCACTTAGAATGGCAATGATGCTCACCTGTGAGCTCTGGCTGAAAAAACCCTGGTTGTTTAGAAGTGTCGGAGGTCAAAGACCCATTACTGCAGCAGGGTCTTGTCTCCAGCATCCTAGAATCACCCAATCAGCATGAAAGGGGTTTCTTTTTCCAGCCACTTTTAGGCTTCCTTCCTCCATGTGAATAGGAGTTCACTTTTTGAATAATAAGAATTATATGTCGGGGGGGGGGGAATCAGGATTTTAGAGATGTTTAGGTGGGACATAGCCAAAAAAAGGGAAGCGGATGGCACTGTGGGTTAAACCACAGAGCCTAGGACTTGCCGATCAGAAGGTCGGCGGTTCGAATCCCCGTGACGCAGTGAGCTCCTGTTGCTCGGTCCCAGCTCCTGCCAACCTAGCAGTTCGAAAGCACATCAAAGTGCAAGTAGATAAATAGGTACCACTCCGGCAGGAAGGTAAATGGCATTTCCATGCTGCTCTGGTTCGCCAGAAGTGGCTTAGTCATGCTAGCCACATGACCCGGAAGCTGTACGCCGGCTCCCTTGGCCAATAAAGTGAGATGAGCGCCGCAACCCCAGAGTTGTCCGTGACTGGACCTAATGGTCAGGGGTCCCTTTAGCTTTACCTAGCCAAAAAAAAGGTTGGTAACTACTGGCCTGGAGTATTCCCTGCTCACTTCACGTACTTGTTGTTGTTTAGTTGTTTAGTCGTGTCCAACTCTTCGTGACCCCATGAACCAGATCACTCCAGGCACTCCTGCCTTCCACTGCCTTCCACAGTTTGGTCAAACTCATGCTGGTAGCTTTGAGAACACTGTCCAACCATCTTGTCCTCTGTCATCCCCTTCTCCTTGTGCCCTCAATCCACTTCGCATACTATGCCAGTTTAATAGGCAGCCGTGGAGTTTGCAAGATGTATAAACTCTGAAGCTCAGAAAGGCAGGGCATTGAATGGGCAAGAAAACAGATCCTGCTGCAGATCGCCCTCAAGCATCTGATGGCTGTCAGAAGTCCACATCTGTTTAAATACAAATGGTGCTTGCATGCCAGAGATTACTGCATCCGTATTATTTGTTAATCCGCTTAATTAATTAACTGGCATTGTACTGGATTTCCTGGAGCTGGGTTGAAAATGCACCTGGAAAGGAAAAGCAAGGGAGTGGGGGAGATCAACCAATGCTTATTTTCAAACTAGTAAATGTAAATGTAAATATGATTCTGCTGTCTAAATGCTTGGGTGAGGCTGCTGGCACAATGGATAGACCCACAGTCTGGCTTAAGCAGGAGATACTAATTAAAGAAAGCAGGTATGAGGCGAAATGGGATGTGAGTTTGTTTGATGCAGTGTGAGCAGAACCACCTTGCCCACCTGACAGTACTCCATGGAAGATGGTGTGTATGTTTGTGTGTGGCCTGAGTGGGAGACATCTAGTGGCTGAGTACAGTGGTACCTCAGGTTAAGAACTTAATTCGTTCTGGAGGTCCGTTCTTAACCTGAAACCATTCTTAACCTGAGGTACCACTTTAGCTAATGGGTCTCCTGCTGCTGCTGCGCCGCCGGAGCACAATTTCTGTTCTCATCCTAAAGCAAAGTTCTTAACCCGAGGCACTATTTCTGGGTTAGTGGAGTCTGTAACCTGAAGCGTATGTAACCTGAAGCATATGTAACCCGAGGTACCACTGTATTTCTTTAGGAGACTGCATTTTCACTTGAAAGCAAACTTTGCAACAGACAATTGACCTCATTTACTTGATTCAAACAGTGAGGAGGATGGGACTGACCACCTATCACTGCCCTCCCAACTTGTATGACAGGTTGTTGTTGCTGCTGCTGCTGCTGTTGCTGCAGAGTCTGTAACGTGAAGCGTCTGTAACCTGAAGTGTCTGTAACCTGAGGTACCACTGTACAGCGCAGCAAGCAAAGGCAGGTGTATGTTAAGAGTTTGCAAAGGATGGTGAAACATGCCAGAATTCTAATATGACAGAGTTGTGCAACTTTTAGCCTACTGTATTTGCTCATTCATTCGTTCGTTCATTCTATTTCTCTCTCCCCCTACCTCTACCTCCCCTAGCTATCAATACAGGCCTCTTTTTAAACAGGAAGGAGGTTTGTAGAGGATGGCTAAGGCACGCTAAGTGAGCCTGTAACAATTTTCTAACAAACAAGAGCATGAGAGGAACCCTGCTGGACCAGACCAAAGGCCTATTAAGCCCAGCATCTAGTTCTCACAGTGGCCAACTACATGCCCATGGGAAGCACATAAGCAGGGCCCAAGTGTGACAGGCCTCTCCCAATATATGATTCCCAATAGGTGGTATTCAGAGAGATACAGCTTTTGACAGTGGAGGTGGAACACAGTCATCATGGCTTGTGCTATTATTATTATTATTATTAATAATAATAATAATAATATCCCACCCATCTGGCTAGGTTTCCCAGCCACCCTGGGCAACTCCCAACAGAATATTAAAAACACGATAAAACATCAAACATTAAAAACTTCCCTAAACAGAGCTGCCTTCAGATGTCTTCTAAAAGTCAGATAGTTGTTTATTTCCTTGACCTCTGATGTGAGGGTGTTCCACAGAGCAGGTGCCACTACCGGGAAGGCCCTCTGCCTGGTTCCCTGTAACCTCACTTCTCGCAGTGAGGGAACTGCCAGAAGGCCCTTGGTGCTGGACCTCAGTGTCCGGGCCGAATGATGGAGGTGGAGATGCTCCTTCAGGTATACTGGGCCAAGGCCATTTACAGCTTTAAAGGTCAGCACCAGCACCTTGAATTGTGCTCAGAAATGTACTGGGAGCCAATGTAGGTCTTTCAGGACTGGTGTTACATTAGAGAAATAGTGGGCAGCTCAGGCCCTTTCATCAGAAAGGGTGTTAAGAATTGTTTGGAGACCCCCTAATCCCCTCACAGAGCTAGAGTTCTCAGAGAGGTTTAACCATCAAAGAATGGGCTTGTCCGGATTTTCACAAGGAATCTGGAAAATTGTAGCTTTGTGAGGGGAATAGGAATCTCCAAGCAACTCTCAGCATGCTTAACAAACTACACCTCCCGTGATTCCTTGAGGGAAACTATGACATATTAAACTATAGTATCATAGTGCTAGAAATGTAGGGTGGGGGATATGGCTTCACAGAAGAAGAACAAATTCTAATGCACTTCCAGAGGGACAATGTTAATGAGAGAGTTTCTGTTGTCATACATCCTACCAAGAGGTAATGAACAGACCCCTCCCAGCACATTGTCATTCTATAAAGGGAAGAGTATAGCTAGAAGGACTCTCTCTCTCTCTCTCTCTCTCTCTCTTTCTCTCTCTCTCTTTTTCTCTCTCTCTCTTTCTCTCCATTTTTGAACTTCATAAGGTTGCTGAGCTTTCAGAACCCAGTGTTTCCAAGGTCCTAATTATGGGTTAGTACACTAAATTACCAAGAAATTAGCTCTCCATTCCACCACTAGTAGACTCAAGTTGCAGGAAATTACCCAAATTAGATTCAGGTAGTGACATTCATCACCAGATGGAATGACGGTGGCTTAAACAAGATTTAGTGCTGCACCGCAGCGACTAATATTCAGAGCTGCAGTTGCAGAAAGGCAAGCGTCCTTTATTTGCACACACAGTAATTTTGACAGCATTAAAGTGCCCAGCTATGCTACAGCATTCGGCTGAAGTATTGATTATTTAAGCGATGGGACATGACAGGCCGTGCATTTCTGAGAGATGACTGTGCACCTCAGGTGCCAATTGAGAGGGGCAAGGCTGACGGCTTAGAGAGACTTAGTGGCATTGCAAAATGAGGCTGCCATCCTGGGCAATAATTACGGCAGGAGAAAGTGAAGTGGCATCACTTTTTTTGTCCACTTACAAAACCTTGTCAGTAGGCCAAAGATCTGCCGACGCGTCACAATGTCACTTCGAGTTGCATCCCCCTGTTTCCAAATCGGATGGGAGGGTTTGCCTGAAGGATGCTATTTTTACCAAGTAGTTCATATTTAGAGCAGAGCTAGGGAAAGCTGTGGCCCTCCAGTTGGACTTCAGAGGCTCTCAGCCATATAACCATAAGAAGAATCTGGCCCATGGCCCATCTAGTCCGGCATCTTCTCCTCATAGCAGCCATCTAGATGCCTGTGGGAAACCAGCAAGCAGCATTTGAGCACAAGAGCTGTCTCCTCTCCTGTGGTTTTCAGAATTCAGAAACAACGCTGCCTCTAACTCTGAAGGCAGAGCATAGCCAGCATGAGAGCCAGTGTGGTGTAGTGGTTAAGAGTGGTGGACTCGTAATCTGGTGAACCAGGTTCGATTCCCTGCTCCTCCACATGCAGCTGCTGGGTGACCTTGGCCAGTCACACTTCTCTGAAGTCTCTCAGCCTCACTCACCTCACAGAGTGTTTGTTGTGGGGGAGGAAGGGAAAGGAGATTGTTAGCTGCTTTGAGACTCCTTACGGGGAGTGAAAAGCAGGATATCAAGTCCAAACTCCTCCTCCGCTTCTTCTTCTTCTCCTTCTTCTCCTTCTCCTTCTCCTCCTCTTCTTCTTCTAGTAACCATTGATAGCCCTCTCCTCCAGCACGGTCAATGATTCAAAGATGAGAGGTGAATTTCAGCAACAACATTGGAAGGCCACAGGTTCCTCACCCCTGATTTAGAGGGTGGTTGCCCACCTCTGGCCTGCTAACCTTCACTCCTTGAGCACCACACCTCCAAATCAGTTCATTGAAAGAAGTGCTGACTAGCTCTTTTTACAACATCCGAATGTTTTATGGGACCTGCTCTCAGAAAGTATCTGAAAACCATCTGGTCCCACCTGTAGCATGCAGGCTTGGAAGCATGTAAGAAATGAGACTAGACCAAGGTCAATTGGTGGGTCGTTGTTTTTTTTCATCTGTCCTTATTGCAGTTTAAAATCGCTGTCCAACTGCTGAAGATGATAGTAATAAACAACTCCATTAATGAGTGCCCTGTATATAAAAGAGAGAGAGAGTAGAGCAAGTATTTCTGCAAATACTGCCTTCTGGCTGGATGTCTACCAAGTTGACTCATTTTTCCAGGAAATGAGAGGGAGGCAAAAGGCCAATCAACTGGAGAGCACAATTTCTTTAAAAAGCCTATTAACAACCATACTGCATCATGATTCCTATACTTTAGACTCATGATAATTTATTACTTTTGAGTTTTAAAAGGTACAACACAAGCGTATCTTAGAGACAGATAGATAGATGATAGATAGATAGATAGATGATAGAGATGATAGATAGATATAGATAGATAGATAGATAGATAGATAGATGATAGAGATGATAGATAGATATAGATAGATGATAGATAGATGATAGATAGATGATAGATAGATGATAGATAGATGATAGATAGATAGATAGATAGATAGATAGATAGATAGATATAGATATAGATAGATAGATAGATGATAGATAGATAGATGATAGATGATAGATAGATAGATAGATAGATAGATAGATAGATAGATAGATAGAGATAGAGATAGAGATAGAGATGATAGAGATAGAGATAGAGAGATGATGATAGATAGATAGATAGATGATAGATAGATAGATAGATAGATGATAGATAGATAGATAGATAGATAGATAGATAGATAGATATAGATATAGATAGATGATAGATGATAGATAGATGATAGATAGATGATAGATAGATAGATGATAGATAGATAGATGATAGATAGATAGATAGAGATAGAGATAGAGATAGAGATAGAGATAGAGATAGAGATAGAGATGATAGAGATAGAGATAGAGATAGAGATAGAGATAGAGGTAGAGGTAGAGGTAGAGATAGATGATGATGATGATAGATGATAGATAGATAGATAGATAGATGATAGATAGATAGATGATAGATAGATAGATAGATAGATATAGATATAGATATAGATATATAGATATAGATATAGATATAGATATAGATATAGATATAGATATAGATATAGATATAGATATAGATTAGATTAGATATAGATTAGATATAGATATAGATATAGATATAGATATAGATATAGATAGATGATAGATAGATAGATGATAGATAGATATAGATAGATAGATAGATATAGATAGATAGATAGATAGATAGATAGATGATAGATAGATAGATAGATAGATAGATGATAGATAGATAGATGATAGATAGATAGATAGATAGATAGATAGATAGATAGATAGATAGATAAATAGATAGATGATAGATAGAGATAGATAGAGATAACAGAGACAGAATTCTGATATAGTTAAGTTATATTATGCACACTGTAAATATTAGCTCTTAGTCTGCAGCTAGAGCAAACCTTGCAATGAAGTAATTTATATGTTTAGATTTTTTTCTTAACAGGAGTTTGACAAGTCGGTGGGAGCTGTTTCAGCACTTGCCCAGGAGAACTGGCTTCTCTCTACACATCAAAAGAAGCTGAAGACGCAGGTGTAAAGTAGAATTCATGGGTCTCTCCAGTTCAGTTTAAAATGGGAACACATCTTTAAAATGGGAACACAAAGGATCTGCATCACAAGACCAGTGCGAGGGCATGGAGATTGTAAAGCACTCTGTATTCCCAAGGTGCTGTATAAATAATGAGCCATACAGTAATACCTCCGGTTGCGAACCGTCCTCCTTGCGAACGCTTTGGGTTACGAGCTCCGCTAACCAGGAAGCAGCTGCTCCCAGTAGAGAACTTCACCCCGGGATGTGAGTGAAAGTCGCTCACCGGAGTCCCCATTAGCAAAAGCGCGCCTCAGGTTAAGAATGGTTTCCAGTTATAAACAGACCTCCAGAATGAATTAAGTTCGTAACCAGAGGTACCACTGTAGTTGTTTTGAAGATCGGGCAATTGGGGTAACCACATCCATTCATCCACAAGGAACAACCGATGCAAATACAGTGGTACCTCAGGTTAAATACTTAATTCGTTCCGGAGGTCCATACTTAACCTGAAACTGTTCTTAACCTGAAGCACCACTTTAGCTAATGGGGCCTCCTGCTGCTGCCGCGCCGCCGGAGCACGATTTCTGTTCTCATCCTGAAGCAAAGTTCTTAACCTGAAGCACTATTTCTGGGTTAGCGGAGTCTGTAACCTGAAGTGTATGTAACCTGAAGCGTATGTAACCCGAGGTACCACTGTACCTGGAAGTTCTTCAACATGGGTTACAGTCTTTCCTGCTAGGAACATCATAAGCTACCTTGTACTGAGTCAGACCACTGCCCCACCCACAACTGTATTGTCTAAACTAGGGATATACAACATGGTCCCACCCAGATGATGATGAACTACATTTCCCATCAGCCCAACTCAGCATGGCCAATGGTCAGGGACAATGGGAGTTTTAGTCCAGCAACATCTGGATGGCACCACATTGACCTTCCCTGGTCTACACATACTGGGAGTGCCCCTCCAGCATTTCGGAGAAGGGTTTTTCCCAGCCCAATTTGTCGATGCCAGGGGTTGAAACTTCTCTGCATGCAGAGAAAGAGTTCTGCCCCTGAGCTACAGCCCTTCCCCAAACTATATGAGCAACCATTCTGCTCTCTGGCTCACTTTTTGGAGAGTACTATTCTCTGTAATTTCACATTCTTACATTCATCATTCAGTAATTGGACATCTATGTATCATTTTCCTTTAATGAGCATTTTGCCATTCTACTAAAGGATCAATAGAGTATCCAGGAAGGAATTGTTCGTTTTTTAAAAAATAAACTTGTGTTGCAAATTTATTAAACATACTAAGTCCAGGGGCTGGGGGCTGGGAAGCCTTTATGATGAGTTGTAAACCAAAGCATCTGTTTCACATGCTATTTACCAGCAGTCAAATGGCCATTCTGCATCCCACCTGTTACTGGCGAGATAGGTTTCAAAATAACCATTTCCTCTAGCCAGAGAAATAAAGGCCTGGCTGGTTTGTTAGTGTCAGATGGCATAGAATAGGTTGGTCAAACAACCTGAATTAATTTCATGTAAGGGAAAAGTAGAGCAGGACAGGCTGTGGGTGGTGAGGCGAGAACAAGTCCATCAAGGTAAAATTCCAAAGAATTATAGAGCTACATCTTGCAGATTGGGAGCACCCCAGTTATTAACCTTGACCTTATCATCTGAAGTGGAAAGAGATGGTATAAATTTTAAAGCTAAATAAACAAACCAAGAGAACTTTACATAATGATAAAGCCTGCTGAAATCAATTGGACTAATATGTGCTTAAGTCTTGATTGATTGATTGATTGATTGATTGATTGATTGATTGATTTCAGCAAGATGCTGGTGCTAGGAGATGGACAATGAGCAGAGATTCTCGTGCTTCTGCCTCCACTCTTATACTCCTTTGTCCATTTCTTTACAAAGTCCTCCTGGGTTTAATGTTTTAATGAGGTTGGGGATGTTTCAAATAGTTTTCAAATTGTTGTGTGTAAACTTTTTATTAGTGTTGTATGTCAGGTGTTTCTTTTAAGGGGGGAAAGTCAGGGCTGCCTTGGGAGTGGGCCCTGGCCAATATAATGTCTGGGGCAGGTACCACTAGGGTGGGCGCAGTGGGACACACCATCTCAGTGATCATGAATAGGAGGAGGGGTGTGCTTTTATATTCTGCTGGAAGCCACCCAGAGCGGCTGGGGCAACCCAGTCAGATGGGCAGGGTACAAGTAAAAAATGTTGTTGTTGTTGGAATCAAGCATTGATGGCTTATATTTTGAACCAATCTAGGACGTGTGGAATTTTTCAACTTCAAAATTCCAAAAATGAGGAGTGCTAAAAACTTGTAACATGACATTGGAATTCAAAAGATATTTGGGCTAAATTAATATAATTTAGTTTTGCTTGGTAAGTAAAATATGTGTAAAATTGCATAGAAATAATTAAAAATGATTGCCAGGTACTTGTAGTTATATATTCTATTCTATTCTATTCTATTCTATTCTATTCTATTCTATTCTATCCTATCCTATCCTATCCTATCCTATTCCATTCCATTCCATTCCATTCCATTCCATTACATTACATTACATTACATTACATTACATTATATATTATATATTGTTTATTTAGCATTACCTGACATTTGCAGAAGGTAAAATAAAAATCCTTTGCTCTTCCAAAAGCAGTTGTATGTGCTTCTTCATCAAATATAGACTTACCAAGCTAAATGTTGTCAAATCACAAAAAATAATAGCAGATCTGAATTCCTCACACCCAGAAACGTATTTTTAGGTAAAGGTAAAAGGTAAAGGACCCCTGGATGGTTAAGTCCAGTTAAAGGCGACTATGGGGTGCAGCACTTATCTTGCTTGTCCCAAGAAAATCACAATTCTGCATTCGGAATGCATGGCCATGTATATTGTATTTTAACGTGAATGTGGGAAGCTCATGTAGCGATGGAAGAAACATGGTATCTTTTTGCCTCTAGATCCCCGTTTGCAGAGACTTTGTCAACTCTCAGGGGTAAAGTGAAGCATATACAGAAATGATGTTTCAAAGAACTTGGATTTTCCCATCACAGCACAGGTTTCCAGCAAAGGTCTTGGTGAAGATTGCAATTAAGCCATAAGAATGGCCTTATCGCTTGTGTGTGCTGCCGGGTTTCATATCTTGGGGAGGCAGGCAGAGAGCACTCGCATTACAAACATAGCTTTGGCATCATGCGGTTTCTGAATATATCAGAGGCCCGTTTACACTGATGAACTCATACCTGCTGACATTCTTCAAGGACCTCACAACTGGTATGGATGCTTTTCAGCCACAAAACGCTGGAGGGATTGATTGGAGTGGTCTCTTGAGCATTTCTAAAGGGAAGGAAGGAAGAGATTCAGAGAAAGCTCTGGCTAAAAAGTCGCAGTCCTCAGTTGCTGAATTCTCGGAGCTTACTGACACTTTGCATACAAATGCATGGGACTGGAGCCCAGTAGCCCTTTATGTCTCTTTTCTGAACATCTAAAAAGCAAACTTTTTAAAATGCACACAGCTTGGACAATTCAGCTGCTATAATCTGAGTGGCTGTGCAGTCAAATGGGGCCAGACTTATTTTTTCGGGGATGGGGATAATTTTATTTATATACAGTGTTGCTTTTCTAGAAAAAGAGGTGCCAGAATTCACCATGAATTCTCTTATATTAAGGACGCTGGTGGCGCTGTGGTCTAAACCATTGAGCCTCTTGGGCTTGCCGATCAGAAGGTCGGCGGTTCGAATCCCTGCAACGGGGTGAGCTCCCTTTGCTCTGTCCCAGCTCCTAGCAGTTCAAAAGCACACCAGTGCAAGTAGATAAATAGGTATCACTGTGATGGGAAGGTAAATGGCATTTCTGTGCACTCTGGTTTCCATCCCAGTGTCCCGGTGCACCAGAAGAAGTTTAGTCCTGCTGGCCACATGACCTGGAAAGCTGTCTGTGGACAAACACTGGCTCCCTTGGCCTGAAACCAAGATGAGCCCACAACCCCATAGTCACCCCTGACTGGACTTAACCATCCAGGGGTCCTTGACCTTTTTACCTTTCTCTTATAACGACAATGGTGCCTGCCTGAGAGGTGCCAGAACTGAGTTCTGGAGAGTTCAGGCTGGAAAAAAAGCTCTGTTTATATGCCACCTTTCTCCCAGTGCAGAAGCCAAAGCAGCTCAAAGGCTCAGTAATGGGACTGATTGCCATCAACACTGACATATGTGCCTAGGTTCCCCTATAGTCATCTATGGAGCATGCAGGGAGGGTGCTTGTGGTAGTAATCAAGTTGCTCCTCTAACATAAGGAGTGTTTGAGTCAATTGTTAGAATCATAGAAATACAGGGTTGGAACACATCCCAAGGATCACCTAACCCAAAAACCTGCGATGGAGGAATCACAGCTAATGATGAAAAGATGGTTGTCAAAAAACATCTGTTAGGAACAAAGGATTCATAGAATCATAGAATCATAGAGTTGGAAGAGACCACAAGGGCCATCGAGTCCAACCCCCTGCCAAGCAGGAAACACTATCAGAGCACTCCTGACATATGGTTGTCAAGCCTCTGCTTAAAGACCTCCAAAGAAGGAGACTCCACCACACTCCTTGGCAGCAAATTCCACTGTCGAACAGCTCTTACTGTCAGGATTCTGCCTTATATGAACTCAGTATACCTGAAGGAGCATTTCCACCCCCATCACTCACTCAGCCCAGACATTGAGGTCCAGCTCTGAGGGTCTTCTGGTGGTTCCCTTATTGAGAGAAATGAGGTTACAGGGAACCAGGCAGAGGACCTTCTCGGCAGTGTCGCCCTCCCTGTGGAATGCCCTCCCATCAGATGTCAAGGAGATAAAGGACTACACAAGTTTTAGAAGACATCTGAAGGTAGCCCTGTATCAGGAAGTATTAAATGTTTGATGTTTTATTGTGTTTTTATATGTACTGGACGCTGCCCAGAGTGGCTGGGGAAACCCAGCCAGATGGGTGGGGTACAAATAAAATCATCTTCATCATCATTATTGTGATTATCATTATTATCATTATTGTAACAAGTCAGACCACTTGGTCCTTCTTTAGCGTTCACTCGTAGCCGAGTAAGATTGTCTTCCACACACAGTTTTAACAGTGGGTCCGTAAGTGACAACGGAGGCCAATTCTGGATCCACACATCCTTCCACAGTGGGGACATAGGTCTCCGGGTGGGAGTTTATCATGGTGAGGGTTTGCCAAACATGCCTTGCTCTTAGCACGTTTCTCCCTTTCGTCCTGAGTTTGAGCATCTTCAAAGCCCATGACACCTTTGGTAAAAGCTGTTCTCCAATTGTTGCGCCTGCAGGCCAGTGTTTCCCAGTTGTCGGTGTTTATACTACATTTTTTAAGATTTGCCTTGAGAGAGTCTTTAATCCTCTTTTGTTGACCACCGGCATTACGCTTTCCATTTTTAAGTTGAGAATCTAATGAATTGTCTACACTGGCCAGGACCAGTTCTCCAGGATTTCAGACAAAGGTCTCCCACAACCCTACCTAGGGATGCCAGGGGTTGTACCTGGTGCTCTACCTCTGAGCTACATGTTCTACCACTGCAGTGTAGGTCTCATTCAAGACCCTTTCCCAGGTTCCTTTGTTTCTCTGAATTACTCATGTCCTGCCAGACCTTAACAACACACTCAGAAACCATAACAACACATTGCATTTGGCTTGGGCTAAGCCAAGGATTCTTTCAGGCTAAAGAAACCTCAGCACAAGCAAGGAGGCAGATTGGAACTAAACTGCTCACTCACTCCATCATGGTAATATCTTGCAACAGTGCCAGCAAAAGCCACCTGTGCCAACAGTTTAAATTAGAGTTTCATGGCGCCTCTCCCAATTTCCATTGGTACAAGTGAAAGGAGAATCTCATTATATTTTGATTTTCTCTCCCTGTGGCCAGGTTGTTTATTTTAGGCACTTCAGCATGTGATACACAGAGGAAAAGCTGTGTTGAATGAAGTTGTGAGTTGCACTGTTGCCCCCCTGCATTTTCTTGCATGAGATGGCCAGGAAGCTGTGCTTTTGTGACAACAGCTGGGAGTCCTATTTCCTTAGCATTGTGGTACGATTTAGTGTTATCTTAATGTGATAACAAGTGTAGCCTGAATTATTTTTAGCAGGAAACACAATATGTGCTAATGAATAATAAAGGCTACGTGCAAAAGCATTAGCCGGCTTGCGACAGCTCCTTTTGAGCCAATTATCACTTTTATTAATATGCCAGTAATTCATAAGAACTTCAAGTCAATAGCAACATGTAGCACAGGACATGAATTTAAACTACCTACCATATAAAATGGGACTATTTAGGGAACAAGTCATCTTTGAGCAAATGTCCTCCTGTAATACACTCAAATCTATAATTGAGCTTTGATAGGGATGGGGAGAAATGCGTTCCAATTTGCATTAGAAAGTGAACCCATCTAACCTGTATTTTTTGTACCAAAAAGTGAACTCAAACACTTATTCCAAATTCACGCCTCTCTGAATTTTGTAATGCAGTCCGCCCACCATGCAAAAAAAATTGTGTATATTAAGGGGAAATGTGCACAAAAATGAGCATGTAATGTGCAAAGTGAAACCTCTTAGGGAAATCAGCTTGTAAAAATAATGTTTGCAAAAGTTAGGAGAAATGTACATGGAGATGAACATTCACATTTTTTTTCCAAAAAGAATTTTTGCTAACTGACGCAGGAATGTGGTGAACTAAACTTAAAATTGAAAGATGAGAAATGAGCGATATGGAAGTTGAAAGATTCTTCCATCCCTAGGTTTTCATAATCGTTTGTCTCAGCAGCCCTGGCAGACACAGGGCAAGGGTTCAGCTCAGGAGGTAGCATGAGCCCTGTTGTCTTAAACATAGACAGCTATACCAATTATCTTAAATGGGCTTGTTGATTGTACTGTTCACCTGACATGCCAGTGTGGTGTAGTGGTTAAGAGCAGTAGTCTCGTAATCTGGGGAACCGGGTTCTCGTCTCCGCTCCTCCACATGCAGCTGCTGGGTGACCTTGGGCCAGTCACACTTCTCTGAAGTCTCTCAGCCCCACTCACCTCACAGAGTGTTTGTTGTGGGGGAGGAAGGGAAAGGAGAATGTTAGCCACTTTGAGACTCCTTAAAGGGAGTGAAAGGCGGGATATCAAATCCATACTCTTCTTCTTCTCTTCTTCTGTTGGTTCACTATAGCGCCTCATGTCCACAAGTGGCTTTTGGTCCAAACACATTCATGCTGTTTCAGTGCTGATCTCCTTGGTACCATTGGCCTTCCGCTTCTTTGCTTTCGTTGTCCTCAGTCTCACCTGCCCACCCTGCCATTTAATTCTACAACCTGGGCAATCCATGTGATTTTGCTGATGAAGGGTGATCTCCAACTAAGCAGACCTACTACAACCATTCAGTTTAAACCCATTGATTCCAATGGGTCCGTGCCAGTGGTATAGAACCTCCAGTCTACAAGCTTAATTAGACCCACGAGGCCATGTTGGCCAAGCCATGCCCACCTTTCCTACACCTGACATCATATATGTGTGGGGCAGGTAAAGATTGTTGTTGTTTTTGTTGTTTAGTCGTTTAGTCGTGTCCGACTCTTCATGACCCCATGGACCAGAGCACACCAGGCACTCCTGTCTTCCACTGCCTCCCCCAGTTTGGTCAAAAGGTAAAGATTAGGCTGGGCCAAAAGGAGGTTTGCAGGCACTGGCGATCAGTTCATCGCCAGGGCTTTCAAAGAGCTGTGCACTGGGCTTTGCAAGCACAATCCATATGGCCTGAAAAGCCATACACTTCACAAAGCTCTGGGTCTTTACTTTCAAACTATGTGGGCAGAAATGGACCCCCTGATGCCATTGCGATGTCAGATGATTGTTCAAATTTGCCTGGGTGGGGAGACGAGGATCTGGCCCACCACCCAGTCTGGTTCCCTACTCCTGGTCTACACTGCGTACAACTAAAGATGGATGTCGTCCAAAGCCTTAATGCTATATTTCATTTATTTATGAAGAGGATATATATCCCACTCATCTATTGCTACAAGAATACTAATCATAATGGGTATTTTGCTTAAAACAATCCTATAATGTACCACAAACCAAAACAAAGCTCACAATTAAAATGGCGAAAATAGGAGACAGGGTAAACGGCAGGTAAAAGCACTTCATAAATCAAGAAATCTAATCAGGTCATAAAAACCATCCAACCCAGCAGGTTAAATGCCTGCCAAAATAAAAAATGTCTTAAGTGGGCAGAAAGAAGCCAAGAGAAACAGGCCAAACAGACCACCTGCCGCAAGGAATTGCACGACCACAATCTACACCCAGAGGTTGGACCTCAACCACCTAGGGTGACCATGCAGCCTAGGGAAGTCTTTTATTTGAAGGGTTGCTTAGTCCAATTCTTTCTGAATTTGTTTCTGTACATGCAGATGCAGATCTGTGTTCTTTTGTCCTCTCTTTTGACAATGCGTTCCCTGTACTGGTCCTCCACAAGCAGATTCCATACAACTGAGCGTACCTGAATATGATGAAAGCAAGCAAAAGCCACATAGGTTGCCATAGTAAGTGAAGGCAATTGAGGGCAAAGGCAGTAATGGCCCAGAACAAGGGAAGTAGTGCTGAGAAGCAGGAACCAGGGGGACCAAAAGATGCCATTGAGAGAATGCAGAGGTATTCTCAAGCCAAACATCTGTATAGTTTCAACACTGCTTGGCAAGAAGAGTTGTTGTTTAGTCGTTTAGTCGTGTCCGACTCTTCGTAACCCCATGGACCAGAGCACGCCAGGCACTCCTGTCTTCCACTGCCGCCCGCAGTTTGGTCAAACTCATGCTGGTAGCTTCGAGAACACTGTCCAACCATCTTGTCCTCTGTTGTCCCCTTCTCCTTGTGACCTCCATCTTTCGCAACATCAGGGTCTTTTCCAGGGAGTCTTCTCTTCTCATGAGGTGGCCAAAGTACTGGAGCCTCAGCTTCAGGATCTGTCCTTCCAGTGAGCACTCGGGGCTGATTTCCTTCAGAATGGATAGGTTTCATCTTCTTGCAGTCCATGGGACTCTCAAGAGTCTCCTCCAGCACCATAATTCAAAAGCATCACTTCTTCAGCGATCAGCCTTCTTTATGGTCCAGCTCTCACTTCCGTACATCACTACTGGGAAAACCATAGCTTTAACTATACGGACCTTTGTTGGCAAGGTGATGTCTCTGCTTTTTAAGATGCTGTCTAGGTTTGTCATCACTTTTCTCCCAAGAAGCAGGCGTCTTTTAATTTCGTGGCTGCTGTCACCATCTGCAGTGATCATGGAGCCCAAGAAAGTAAAATCTCTCACTGCCTCCATTTCTTCCCCTTCTATTTGCCAGGAGGTGATGGGACCAGTGGCCATGATCTTCGTTTTTTTGATGTCGAGCTTCAAACCATATTTTGCACTCTCCTCTTTCACCCTCATTAAAAGGTTCTTTAATTCCTCCTCACTTTCTGCCATCAATGTTGTGTCATCTGCATATCTGAGGTTGTTGATATTTCTTCCAGCAATCTTAATTCCGGCTAGGGATTCATCCAACCCAGCCTTTCGCATGATGAAGAGTAATTCCCAATACTATCACTGATAATTTGTTTGAGTGGCTCAAATATGAATGAAAATTATATAATATTTGGTGCAGTCCTCTTTTATATAAACATTAGATTTACATGAAAGCCACTGTTAAGATATTGCAGTGTTTTCAATGAGTTAATGGATACTCTTTGCTTCTTTATGTTGCCTTTTTTTGCAGAATATGATATAACAGTTTCCCTGAACTTATACCCGATGTATATGTGTGTGTTTGTGGATAGGGGCAAGAATAATTTTTTGCTTGTCTCTTTAGAGGAGCACTTGACATGTGTCAGACACATCACAGCTGTGTAGAATTCCTCCGTTTCAAGTAAATGTCAAAGGGGTTCCTCTATTGAAAATAATCAATGTCTTTGACGGATGAAAAGAGGTAGGACAGTGACATATTTAAATACATCCTGACAGCCTTTTAACTGTATCTTTTTCTGTCAGTCTATAGGGTTTGACTTTTAACTGGTGCCCAGGAGAAATACGACTGGCTATACAGCACTGAACTTTCAAAAGATGGGATGGTAGACTGAAGTACTTTCCTAATTTCTATTCAAGGTTAACTATCTCTTTTTTTAAATATTTAATTGCTCATTTTAATACCTTTGCCAGATTTTTATTTTTAAAAAATCTCCTCAAGGTTTCCTCAGAGAACACCTTTCCCCCTCAGCTCCTTTCGACCCTGATTAGGGAGGCCCCATATTGGAGGCTAAAGTTGTCACCTCAGCGAGCTTCTGCTAGCCCCACTTTAGGATTGACAGTTGGGTTTCATCAAAAGCTCATCTGCGCACTCTTGAGAGACAAGCAGAGAGTGAAAAGAGGTTATTAATATATTGATTATGAAATATTCAAGCACTTACCCATACAAGACAAGGGTGAGTCAAGAGTAATTTCATTAAAAATACTTCTTACAAAATTCGGTTTTAATAGATTCCTTTGCATCCTAACACCCAAGACCTTCACATTTTTGTACCGAAGGCAAGAGGTTCACGGGATGGAGACTATGTGGGTCTGATTCTGCCTGGTGCTCATTGGAGCTGGTGAGAAAGAAAGCAGGGAGTCCAACAGTAGGTGGCGCCAGAGCCAATGACAGGCAGAGTCAACTGGGGTCTGGTTCACACTGTACGTTTAGAACACTATGATGCAATTTTATTTATTTATTTCATTTATATCCCACCTTTTTCTCCAAAGAGCTCAAGATAGCATACATGGTTCTCCTCCCTACAGCAACCCGGCAAAGTAGGATAAGCTGAGAGGCAGTGACTGGGCCAAGGTCACCCATGAGCTTCATGGCTGAGTGGTGATTTGAACGCTGGTCTCCCAGGTCATAGTCCAGCACTCTAACCACTATGTTATAAACAGTCATAGCAAAGGCTAGGTAGGAGCAATCCATTTTCAGCTTGGTACAAAGCGCTATCCCTCATACTCACTCCCAAGAGCATCTTGGGAGCCCCAGTGGTGAGCCACTGAAGTTATATGACCACTTGGCCACATTCATATTGCAGCTATCAATATTGTGCAGATTGAAGAAATAGGATGCATAAAAACTGACTCCTCTTGGAACAAAAATTGTCCAGACCCATAAATATAATTCAAAACTTTACTAACAGAATCTTCTTCATAACAGGTACAAAAACAAACAATGATACATCCAAATAATTCCGTAAGACATATACTTGTCAAAGGATAGGTTCATCTTCTAAGTAATATTACATAGCTCCAAAGAGAAGTAAAATCAATTGTAGTTCTCTCTCTACAGCTGTTTTCTCTCCTGGAAAGGCTCATTTGCTCATCTTTCTCCCACTTTGGTTGGGAAAAAAAGAACAAAGGCAACTCCCTTTAAAATGGTGATTTGCAACTAAATGCCTTACTCATGTGATCTAAAGTTAAACACCACATGTGAGCTACCTACGTAAGAAATTCATGTGCGGCCAATTTGAGCACAGATTGGAATGCAGCTATCAACTGCTCCCCAATTTCACAGGGATGTTTCCACTGGGGGGGGGGGAACATGCACAGTTCCATAATCTATTTTATTTAAAAAATGTGTTTTGAAGGGGAATGCATAAAAAAGCATGCCAAAAAACGTGGGTTTTAGGGAACAAACATGTACAAAATGTTTATGCTGAAGGGAAATGTGTATAATTTGCATGCACAATTTCGGGGTTTCAAAATATATCTATCTATCCCAGCAACAAAGGAGATGTACCTGTTACTGATCATGTATGAAAATGACACAGAATGGAAACTAGTTAATCCCTACCTGTGCTGTGAACAAGAAGTGCACCCCACTCCTGGGCATTCCTCTATTGTACAGCCATTCGTCGGCCATCTGTGTTTCAGTGCTGCACTTTGACTGCTTTCCTTCAAAGCACCTGATAACTTGCTTGACACCTCGAAGAGTTTCTTAAAATATTCCTAAACCTTTGGCATCCATTCCTACCTCGGACCTCATGCATAAAACATTTATCCAGTCAGCAGCTTTAGGCAAGAGGAACAGCCAGGTTCCATCCATCAATGTCAGCCGCTGAATTACCGAGTGATTTAGGATCCTTTAATAACTCTTTTTCTTTATGACTATATTAGTAAACAATCACAATACTGCTGGCACCTTGTGGGGGTCTTTTTTGGGGGGTGACATGTGTATTTTTAGCATCATCAAAGCCTCTTGATATGGTCCTTCCTCGTTAGCGTCCTTATTCCACAATTTATTAAATTATTTTTTTATTTGTTCCCCAAAATGCTTTTCATTTCACTGAAACTGTAATGTTTTGTTTGTTTGTTCTATCGCCCTTCCTTGATTTTTTTTTTTAATTCATATGTGAAGGTCAACCAAACCAATTCACACAAACTCTGCTGGGATTAAACAAGCAAGCAAAACTCAGGGAAAAGTCAAGGTTAAATATGGGCTTTACACTCCCAATTATACGTTTCATTCATCACCGATCAAAACAGTGAAAGGCTGTGCTTTTGGGAAGACTCTTAATAGAAGGCAAGTGAATAGGTGGTGGACTGGGGGGGAGGAATCATTGAGCGACAAGGCTTCTGTTGTTGTCCAGCTCCTATGCGCTGTGATCAATTCGCCCTGTCAGGTGATGCACGAGGCAAGTTCAGCACCATTCAAATAGGCACCAAATTAATAAATAAGCAAAAGCTAGGGAAGGGCTGTGTCTCAGAGAACATCCTTTTCATGCAAAAGCTCCGAGGTTCTATTCCCAGTAATTCCAGGTAGGGGTAAGAAATGTCCTTGTCTGAGATCCTGGAGATCAATGAAGACAATAGGGTTGTCCACAGACCCCACCCACCCACCTGAACCCGCCATGTGAATCAGGTCTATTCACTCCTGAGCCCACCTACCCTGTCTGAGATCCATCCACAAAACAATTGAGGGGGTGGGGGTATTTTTAAAAGGGGGGGTTAACCCCTGTTTTAATGTACAGCCCAAACAGACTTTCAAAGTTCTGTGGCCATGGAACATGCTCTGTCTTCATTGGGGTGTTTTTGCATGTTTTTCCTCCATGGGGTTTTCTTTGGGGGGAGGGATACGGCCTTGGCCCAGTATACCTGAAGGAACATCTCCACCCCCATCGTTCAGCCCAGACACTGAGGTCCAGCACTGAGGGCCTTCTGGCGGTTCCCTCGCTGTGAGAAGCAAAGTTACAGGGAACCAGGCAGAGGGCCTTCTCGGTAGTGGCGCCTGCCCTGTGGAATGCCCTCCCTTCAGATGTCAGATGTCAAAGAATAATAAACAACTATCTGACGTTTAGAATACATCTTAAGGCAGTCCTATTTAGGGAAGTTTTTAATGACTGATGTTTTATTGTATTTTTAATCTTTTGTTGGAAGCTGCCCAGAGTGGCTGGGGAAACCCAGCCAGATGGGTGGGGCATAAATAATAATAATAATAATAATAATAATAATAATAATAATAATAATAATAATAATAATAATTTGCAACCTTTTGAGTGGCCCCAAGCATGCTGACGTTCCCCTTCTTGCGCCTGAGGGGATGCTGTCTCTGCTATATAAGAACTAGTCCGAGGTCGAGGGTGTGGTATGGAGGCTGTCCGTCAAAGCTGAAGCTGGGCCCAAGGCAAGGAGTTGGGTGAAGTCAGGAACTCTGGCAGAAGAGCAGGACAGGGTGCAGGCAGAAACAGGCTACCAACAATGTTGCTCTCGCAACCTGGGACTGGGGCTGGCTGGCTTTTATCTGCCCCGAGGCATAGGGCGGCCCTGGTCCACAGGTGACTCGCCTCTCCTGGCCTGGAGGCGAGCACTCCTCCTGCGGGAACTTAGTTCCCTCCGCCTCTCTGCCCTGAGCCTCTGCAGCTCAGGAGAGGCTGGAGGGTTACCGGACCCAGAGGCAACCTCAGCTTCCCCTGACGGGGCTGAGAGTGGAGCACCTGCAGGCAATGGGTCCTCCATCACCTCAGGAGCCAGAGCAGACTCAGCTGGTGCCTGCACCTGAGGATCCAGCACAGGTGAGGACCTTTCAGGCTCAAGCCCCAGCCCCGGCTCAGCTGGTTCTGGAGGCACGGACTCCTGTGCAGGCTGGGGTTCCTCAGGTTCAGCCTCTAAGTCCGAATCCCAGGCCATCACACATGTCTTCCTTAAATAACCCTGTCTGTGTTGCGAATTCTTCACAGCAATTTAGCAGAAATGCTCAGAGTTCCAGGTTCTTCAGTGCAGTACAGTGGTACCTTGGGTTACATACGCTTCAGGTTACATACACTTCAGGTTACAGACCCCGCTAACCCAGAAATAGTACCTCGGGTTAAGAACTTTGCTTCAAGATGAGAACAGAAATTGTGTTCCGGCAGCGCGGCAGCAGCGGGAGGCCCCATTATCTAAAGTGGTACCTCAGGTTAAGAACAGTTTCAGGTTAAGAATGGACCTCCGGAACGAATTAAGTACTTAACCCGAGGTACCACTGTATATTTATTTTGAGCTATATATACAAATATCTACAGGCTATCATACACAAGCAGTTCATACAGTCAAACAGAGCACCTGGCTGCACCTTAAGGCAAATAGGAAGACCTCTAACTCTCTCTCTCTGACCACACTCCTCTACACCACCCTCTTCTACCCCACCTCTTTACTGCTGGACAGGTTTCCCTTTTCAACCGATGACAGCCAATCAACTGTCAGCACATTACCGCCGAGTCATTCTGACTCGCCAGTTGCATCAGCTAGCAAACTCAAGCCTGCAGACTTGCTCTCTCACACAGCATTCTGTGATTCCCGACAGTCTGATGCTAGATATTCTGTCGGCCTTGACAGCCCCCCATGGCAACGGGTTTCACAGGTTAGGCAATCTGATGTGGAGCACTGTTAGGAATCACAAATTGAAGCCCCAGCTTCTCTCTCTTTTTTCTGGGCTTAAGCCAAGGAGAGAAAATATTCCCCTTTCCTATGTGTTGACAGCAGCTGATGCCCCCAAGGCCATAAAACTTTGCCTTAATTTTTTAGAAAAAGAAAAACAGAAGGAGAAAAAGTACAAGGAGGAGGAGGAGGAATATCTTTCCCTCCACACGTCCCTCCGAAAACACACTGCATGGTTATCAACTTGAGAATATGTCCTACAGGCATTTACATCCTGGGTTTTAGTTCTAGAAGTCACCAGGAAAGACAAAAGGAGCCAGTTTCTGTGGCCAAGGGGGACATTTTCTGCAACTGCTAATTTGTTAAGGTTGACATTTGCTCTACGGCCCCTTCTTTATTAGAAATAGTTCTCCATATTGTAATTTGCACCGCAATATCATATCACAGCACTTAATAAGAAAGACATCAACAGATCTATTACGAGAAACGGGAGGCAGGGGAGGGAGGAGATCAAGAAACTTGGTTGGCTTGTGTTGTATATTGACTTTTGCTCAGCCTTTCCAAATAGTTTCATTAAATTCGTGCCATCGAAAACATAACATATAGACCTTTCAAGCAGAAATTCATAACCAGACAAAAGGAACACCATTGTTTTTCTCCCCTCCATGTCACGATTTTTCATCCGTTCCATTATATTCTACAGAGCCTGTCATCTTTTCTTTAAATTCAAGGCCAAAATAAATATTGCATACAACCCTCTTCTTTAGAAG
>JAXCMG010000002.1:22694415-22720129 GCA_034642415.1 Podarcis siculus
ACCTCGGGTTACATACGCTTCAGGTTACATACGCTTCAGGTTACAGACTCCGCTAACCCAGAAATAGTACCTCAGGTTAAGAACTTTGCTTCAGGATGAGAACAGAAATCGTGTGGCGGCAGTGGGAGGCCCCATTAGCTAAAGTGGTGCTTCAGGTTAAGAACAGTTTCAGGTTAAGAACGGACCTCCAGAACGAATTAAGTACTTAACCCGAGGCACCCCTGTATATAGATGCTGAATTCATGAAGAGGTTCAGCAGCACCTTTAAGTTTCCTGATGTACCTTTTGCTTCCTCTGGAATTGGTGCAGTAGAGGAGGTGGGATTCCAGGAGATGAGTACATCTCTGGAGTAAGATACATTGGTTTCTGCAATCATTAGTGGTATTGGTGCAATCATAGAACACCTTGAGATGTTCTAAGGAGAGGGTATTCCCTAGACACAGAGCCTTTGTGTCCCAGGACTCTGCTTACGATACAAAGGTTTCCTTCTCTAGGGTCTAGAGAGGTATAAAAGGTAAAGGTAAAGGACCCCTGACAGTTAAGTCCAGTCACGGACGACTCTGGGGTTGCGGCGCTCATCTCGCTTTACTGGCTGAGAGAGCTGATGTTTGTCCACAGACCATTTTTCCGGGTCATGTGGCCAGCATGACTAAGCTGCTTCTGGTGAAACCAGAGCAGCGCACGGAAACGCCGTTTACCTTCCCACCGGAGCGGTACCTATTTATCTACTTGCACTTTGACGTGCTTTCAAACTGCTAGGTTGGCAGGAGCAGGGACCAAGCAAAGGGAGCTCACCCCGTCACGGGGATTCGAACCGCCGACCTTCCAATCAGCAAGCCCAAGAGGCTCAGTGGTTTAGACCACAGCGCCACCCGCGTCCTTAGAGAGGTATCTACACAGCTATTAAAAAATGCTTTGAAAATGCTCTGGAAAAAACGGGTTTTAAAGCTCACAATGTAACATTTCATAGAGTTCTGATTTCAGCTCTACAGTGCCATCCGGTGTCACTGTGTTGTAATGCATTTATGACGTTTGAGTTTTACTAATGTAGCTGTCCTAAGTCACTACACAGGGTGGAAATGGGAGCCAGTAATAAAAAAGAGTCCATGAAACTCACAAGAAGAACAATCTGTCTTGAGCTTGGCCCAGTTGCATGGGATGAGTGACAGGAACACAGGAAGTGAGCTTGCATTTGACTTTGGTGTGTGAAAAAGAAGTGAAATTAGTCCAAAGACGGCCTCTAGGGTAAAAAGATGCAAAAATGATTTTGTTCACCATATGGTGGGAACTTTCTGATCTCAGAGACTGATGGAGGGTCATTGTTACAATTTATTATTATTATTATTATTATTATTATTATTATTATTATTATTATTATTATTATTATTTCATTGAACTTTGGAGTGTCAGGCATAGCCCTATTGGCTTTAGCCCAAACGTAGCAGAGTTTTCCTGCACAGCGAAGAAGCTAGTTGCGGCAGTAATGACTAGTCAGCTAGACTCAGAATAACTATTTACAGGATTTATTAAAAAGGAGGGAAAAAAACCAGCAGAGTTTCTGCATACAAATAAAGCAAAATAAATCCTCTCTTTCTCTCTCTCTCAAAACCATACACAGCACTTCTACTCCTAACACACCTCATATCAAACTGAGCTAGCAATCCCTAGATAAGAGTTGAGTGCTGGTCGTTAACCAATCAGAGTAAGCAGTTTCTAGGTCAAGCAGACCTGGGCTTTCTGCCAAGAGTAAATTGACACTGCCTTGAGTTAATTGTCTGAAGCCAGAATCTGCAAGTTTCCCATGAGAATCAATTAACAGAAACTGAACATTATTATTATTATTATTATTGACCATTGCATCAATCCATAATTAAAATACAAAATAACAATAAAACATATACATATACAAAAGCTCTTTTTGAATGTGGCCAGTTCAGGTTGAAAGTCCTTCACCCTGGGGGTGAAAGAGACAAAGTAAAGAATGTTTAGACCTCTTTGTGGATGATGAAGACAATTTAATTAAAACTTGCTTAAATTTGACAACGTATATCCTGCCTTTCAGCCTGGCAACAGGCCTGCAAGGCAGCTGACAGCAAAAGGGAATCAGTACACAAAGATTATGAGAGTAATAGATAATAATGACCATATTCACATCATGCATTTAAAGCACCATGATACAGTCATGTCGCTTCCCTCAAAGAATTCTGGGAGCTGTTGGTTGTTAAAGGTACTGAGAGTTGCTTAGGAAACCCCTATTTCACTTCCAGAGCTACAATTCTCAGCAGTTTAACAATCAATCCCTCTTCACAGAGAACTCTGGGAACAGTAATTCTGGGAGGCGTATAGCGTAAGCAGTGCTTTTTTTCGGGGGGGGGGACGCAGGCGTACGCATACCCCATAATATTTTGTGAATCTTTGTATTTTTGTCCATTTACTGTACTTATTTCCCCCGATTTGAACTATAAAAGATTTTCTTGAGTCAAAATTAGAGTACCCCTAAACATTTTTTAAGGAAAAAAAGCACTGAGTGTAAGTACTCCATCCAGGCTCAGCTCAGGCTTAAGGTGTAAGCCCCCCAAAGGGGACATTCTGGAGACATGGTGGAGGCAGAACAGGGCTGGTGGAGATTAAAAAAGATAAAGGACCCCTGACAGTTAAGTCCAGTCACAAATGACTCTGGGGTTGTGGCACTCATCTCGCTTTACTGGCCGAGGGAGCCGATGCTTGTCTGCAGACATTTCTTCCGGGTCATGTGGCCAGTATGACTAAGCAAAACTGGCAAAACCAGTTTACCTTCCTGCTGGAGTGGTACCTATTTATCTACTTGAACTTTGACGTGCTTTTGAAATGCTAGGTTGGCAGGAGCAGGGACCAAGCAACGGGAGCACACCCCGTCACGGGGATTCGAACCACCGACCTTCCGATCGGCAAGCCCAAAAGGCTCAGTGGTTTAGACCACAGCGCCACCTGATTCTAAACTCCATTCCCCTTCGTCACATGACCTAACAACCCAGCAGAAGTCACACAGGGGGAAAGGGTGGTATAAGTCTGTTTTTAAGGCTTGCTGAGTTTGGAACAAGGGAAGTTACACTGGCATAATTTACCCCAATATCAACTGTGCTGGCTTCCTATCATTCGGGTCGCTCTGATATTGTCTGAAATGTCACAACCCAGGCAAAATGGACAATCCCTGCATGCTCTTTCAGCAGGTTTGCATCAGCTCTAGATTTTTTTCTGGAGCCCAGGAAAATTCTGCAAAAGTCACTGCAGAACTGCCGGACCCTGGCTGAGCAGAGTTTTCCTGCTGGCTCTCTCCAGCCATCCCTTCTCATTTGTTTCCAGTGGCTTCAGAATCTGCTCATTTCCCAGCGCTGTCTCATGCTCTATGCATCTCTTACTGTAATCCAGTAGCTGGTGTGTGCCTTTTTTTAAGAAAAAAAAACTTTACTGATCAAAAACTCCCACAGCATAATAAATGTAATTGAATTTGATTTTAACAGTATCAGATAATCTCCCAAGAGATAAATAACCAGCCTTGGAAAGATTATTATTTTTCTGCTTTATAAGCACTGCAGGATGTTTCATTGGCAAAAGGTCTGCAGAGATTGCTCGCTGCTCTGGTGGGTGGCACTTCATCTCCCAGAATCTACGATCCAGCAAAAAAAAATATCCATCAACGGCCCGACCAATTGAGAGGCATCGATTGGCCTCATTTCTATGGCAACCCATTAGTTCTTACATCTCCACTTCATATGCACTGATTAACCCAATGCCTTGTCTCCCTTGCTGCATGACAAAAAATTGAGCCTCTGCCCAATGGTGAAGACACATCATGGATGAGCACGAGGCAAAGTGGAAACAGAGGTCAGCAGCACCCATCTTTGGGGATTCTCACCAGGTAGCTGCAATGCACAATGGCCGGCCCTACTATTAGGCAGCTGCCATCAGGTGGTGGTAGATCATCATCAGATGATGATGATGTCATCAGATGGTGACAGCAGTCACGAAATTAAAAGACACCTGCTTCTTGGGAGAAAAGTGATGACAAACCTAGACAGCATCTTAAAAAGCAGAGACATCACCTTGCTGACAAAGGTCTGTGTAGTTAAAGCTATGGTTTTCCCAGCAGTGATATATGGAAGTGAGAGCCATAAAGAAGGCTGATCACCAAAGAATGGATGCTTTTGAATTATGGTGCTGGAGGAGACTCTTGAGAGTCCCATGGACTGCAAGAAGATCAAACCTATCCGTTCTTAAGGAAATCAGCCCCGAGTGCTCACTGGAAGGACAGATCCTGAAGCTGAGGCTCCAATACTTTAGCCACCACATGAGAAGAGAAGACTCTCTGGGAAAGACCCTGATGTTGGGAAAGATGGAGGGCACAAGAAGAAGGGGATGACAGAGGAGGACGAGATGGCTGGACAGTGTTCTCGAAGCTACTAAAATGAGTTTGACCAAACTGCGGGAGGCAGTGGAAAACAGGAGTGCCTGGCGTGCTCTGGTCCATGGGGTCACGAAGAGTCGGACACAACTAAATGACTAAACAACAACAACAAATCAGGTGGTGGGGAGCATCAGTGGGAGGACAAAGCTGTACGTGTGCCACATGGCCTTTCTAACACCATAAGGTAGCTTGGAAGACACTGTTGCATCTCCAGGGCTGAAGCAAGATTCAGCTACCAGCCCTGTTGGCTTCTGTATGTGGGAAAGCAGGCAAGTGTGGGCACCATCTCATCCACCTATGGTGGAAAAGTGTCTTGGCCATGCACCTGCATGTAGGTGTGACTGGTGGCATCATGGTACACCTGGTTTTCCGACAGTAGAACCACTGCTGCTTGCCTGCACAGTGCCAGCCTACCTGCCACCTTGCCCCTTCCCATCTCCACAGCACTGCCTCTCCCCACCAGCTACTCCAGACACCTTCTTCCTCCTCCATCAACATCTCCTTACACCTCCCAGTTCATCAACCTCTCATCTATTTCTCCCAGGCCAGGAAGGCTGGAGCTTACATGTAAGCTGTTGCTACAGCAATGAAGCCATATAGGAACTGGGTGATCTACCACTTCCATGACCTTCTCCTGCTTCCTGAGTTAGCCTCCTGAGCAGCTAGCTGTGTACTTCGATGGAGATCTGATGGAGGTTGCTGCTCCTCTTGCTCCTGAAAAGACATGCTTGAAGGACATCCTTGATGAATTGGATGGACCCTCCACCTCACCTCAAAACACCAACAGCAACAGCAACAACATGTCATTGGCTGGCCACTACTTAATACATTTCTCATAAATAGTGTTCTGAAGAGGGATGGACAAATTTGTCATTTTCATTTGTCCCGCTTTCTCATTCTGCCCCCAATCTTGAATTAGTCTCTCCAAATTTCCACAACAATTTGTGATTGAAAACAAGACAAACCCTCTCATGGAAATTCACCCGCCTTTTAGTGCAAATTTCCCCTCAACAAACATATTTGCGGGTGCAGCTTTGATTGATGTACATGTTTTTGCAAGGTCTTTTCCCAAATAAAATGCATTTTGCTATATTATTTTCACCAAGCCCTCAACTTTTGTGCATGGAACTTGTGTACATTTCAAAAATTAAAAGGGGGCAGCAAGGGGGATGTTATTGGGGTGGGAAGAGAGACTTTGGCAATCCCACCCACTATTGAACCCAATATGTTTTGACTATACGTGATGTGATGGGATGATGAGCTGCTTGTGCGTAAAATCCTAGTCCCTCAGAGTTTGGCCGAGTCCCCAAACCTCTGCCTCCGACGGAGCCCCTCAAGCATGGCTCTGTCAGTCGCTAGCAGAATCCGAAAGTGGGCGTTTTCGGAATCTCTTCCAGCATAAAAGCTCCTTAACGGAAACACGTCTTCTGGACTCTCGACGTGACAGTTTCCGGCGAGGAGTGGGTGTCCCTATAGGAGGTCCTGAAGTCTCCCCACTGTTTTCGCTGGAAGTGTCCCTGAGCCATCCCTCCGACTCACTTTCCCTCGGAGCTCCTCCTCTCCCCCTGCTGGTTCCCTCGTCAGCTGTTAAGTCTGTCTCCACCTGCGTGAGCCCTTCCACCTCCCGTCCTTTCGATGGCAGTTCCCTGACACGTGATTTTGGTTTTAGGCGCAATCTCCAGAACATAATCCCCACATAAATTGCAAGCTTACTATACATGCATTTTTATGCACACTTTGTAATGTGTATATTGCATTTTTGTTCACATTACAAAGCTGCAGAACTGCAGAGCAAAATTGAGAGAAGTGCGAATATCAAAGAATTGCTTTCAAGTTTGCATATTGTTCCAATAAGTGCATATTTATTTGTTTGTTTATTTGTTCAGTTTGTTGCATTTATATTCCACGTTTCCCTCCAAGGAATTCAATAAGGCATGCATGCCATCCTCCACCTGGTGGAATGCTCTGTCCCATGAGACCAGGGCCCTGCAGGATTTAACTTCCTTCCGCAGGGCTTGTAAGACAGAACTATCCCGCCTGGCTTTCAATCTGAACTTAGCCTGATCTTTTATTCCTCTTCCCTCCCTCCCCTCCCCTTTTTATGAAGATTACCCACTCTGGGATCCCACAGCTAATTCTCCCCTGGTCTCCTCACTGGCCCAAATAGGACTAATTTTAGCCAGCTAGCCCTGGTGATCATCTAATGTTTATTGGATGGATTTTCCCTCTAAATTGATTTTTGAATTCTGACTTTATTGTTATTCATGTTTTATACTGTATTTTAAGCTGTTTTTTGTTGTTGTTGCATCAATTAAGTGTTTCAAATTTGTTGTTAGCCGCCCTGAGCCCAGTTTTCTGAACCAGGAAGTGCGGGGTATAAATAAAAAATTATTATTATTATTATTATTTGCTTAATCCCCACAACAACCCTGTGAGGTTGGTTAGGCTGAGAGGCAGTGACTGGACTAAAGTCGCTCAATGAGCTTCATGGATGAGTGGGGAGATTTGAACCCTGGTCTTACAGGTCCTGCTCTGACACCCTAACCACTAAAGCATACTAGCACACTGAATTTTGTAAGTTTAATGCATACTGAATGGAATTTCTCCCCCACCCCTAGTCAGTAGCGTGTGTCCCTAAGTGATGCCCAGCTGAAGGACAACCTTTGCTTGTTTGTTCGTTTCCATCCCTAACCCTCTGAGGCATTAAGCTTCCCCCCCCCCCCATTCCATTTACCCACACATTTAGCATGTGGGTGGTTGTCAGCATGGGCAAGCAGCACCGGCTAATTTTGTACATCCATGCCTTTTAGCAACTTCTAAATGTGGTCAGCAATTTTTTGCCAGCCGAGTAATTAAACCTAAACTCTCCTCCTCGCTGATTGCTATCTCGCCTGCTGCAAAGGAATTTCCCCGAAGCCAAGAGTTAGGAAAAACACAAGCAATTATGCAGAGACAATTATTCTTATCCACAAACTAGACAAAAGTCCTCATCAAAGGCCATCGTAGAACTGAAAATTAATAATGAATTATGATTAATTTATGTGTCATAATATTTCTTCTTAATTCTGGCCCACTTCGTATTGCCTTTAGTCTTCTTACCTTATTGCTCACTAGAAGAAAAAACCAAAAACGAATACCCAGATGGGATCTGTGCCCTTCTGCTTTCTCGTTTCGGTGTTTAAAATATGCGAGCAACTTTATTATCTGGGAACGGAATACAATTATGTCTTCCGACGTTAAAGGAAGGACAGTTGTTATGCGTTTGCCATGGGGAAATTTCATCACATTATAAATTTGTATTCTGCTAAGTGTCTCTCCTAATAACTTTGCAGGAGACTCTGCTTTCATGAGATGATGCTAAAGGAAAGATGGATATGAACTCTTCTCTTACAAGGCAGTCAACGTTGTGTACTTAGACTTTCAAAGAGATTTTGATGGAAGACACATCACACACAAAAATACCCCATAGAATGGTAGAATTGTAGAGTTGGAAGGACCCACGAGGGTCATCTAGTCCAACCCCCCTGCAATGCAGGAATCACAGATAAAGAATGCCTGACAGATGGCTGTACAACCTCTGCTTAAAACCCTTAAAAAGGAAGGAGAGTCCATCATTTTCTGAGGGAGTCTGTTGGACAGCTCTTACTGTTGGAACATTCCGCCTAATGTTTGGTCAGCATCTCCTTTCTTGTAATTTGAATCCATTGGTTTGGGTCCTACCTTCGGTAGCAGGACTTACTCCCAAGTAGGCTTAGGGACACGGGTGGGGCTGTGGGTTAAACCACAGAGCCTAGGACTTGCCGATCAGAAGGTTGGCAGTTCGAGGCATGGAAGACAGGAGTGCCTAGCGTGCTCTGGTCCATGGGGTCACAAAGAGTCAGACACGACTAAACGACTAAACAACAACAACATCTTGACACAGTCTAATACCAATCCAGAGCAGGTGAAAATTTGGTCCAGAGATTATATGTTTTGAGAGTCAGACAAAATTAATGTGACAAGCTATTGGTTGTGCTCCATGAATAAAATTACATCCAGTGTGCTGTAGTGGTTTGAGTGTCAGACTAGGACCTGGGAGACCAGGGTTCAAATCTCCTCTAATTCAGGAAGCTCACTTAGTGATCTTGGGCCTGTCATTGACTCTCAGCCTAATGTACCTCACAGGGTTGTTGTGGGGCTTAAATGAGGAGGGGAGAAAACATGTAGACTACCTTGAACTCCTTGGAGGAAAAGGGGGGACATAAACACATTCAAGCAAGCAATGGAGTAATAATTTAAGAAAATGGGTGTGTGTGTATTCACCATAATCTCTTTCCTCTTTGGTTCATCTTGAATATTCAAGATTATTATTTTTAAACACACACACACATATATGTTTTAATGGGCACAATATGGATTTGACCCCTATTTGATAAGTGAAATATATCAATTAGAAAGGGGAAGTGGGAAATGAGAAGATGTAAATCAACGTAAGAGCTCATGTGTATTTTTTTGCAGTCATAACTAGAAATGACTAGCAGGTGCAAATCATTTCACTTTGGCCTGTTGACATACAACTTTCCATCGTTGCCTTCAGATGCTGAGATTCAGAGTCATAATTTAATAGCAGGCAGGTGCAAATACATGCATAAAATAAAGGGGTGGGGAAAACCCATATCTTAGAAGTGTTGCTTGCTCCCTGAGAACATTATTGCAATATTTCATAGCCATCAGAATTGGAATGGCAATATGTACGATTAGGAAAGGAATTTTTAATTAGAGCTTGGAACATATGATGGTGCTACTATGTAAGTTAATGGTGCATCTGTGCCTTGAGAATAATGTATGGGTAATTAGGGTTCGCAAAAGGACTAGAAAATGATGATAATATTATCAAACCCACTTAATTCCCAAATGCTGAGAGGTCTGATGGGTCCCAGTGCATACACTGGGTTTGGTTTCCGTAGGAAAAAAAGCTCACCAAAGGCTAATAGTGTATTTGTAAAAATGATGATGATGATGATGATTATATTTATATCCTACGTTCCTCCAAGGAGCTCAAGGTGATAGCATGATTCCTCTGTTCTTCCATTTTATCCTCACAACAACCCTGTGAGGTAGGTTAGTGCCTGGCCCAAGGGGACCCAGTGAGCTTCATAGCTGAGTGGGGATTTCAACCCTGGTCCCCCAAGCCTTAATTCCACAGGAAGAGCATAACACGGAAAAGCCCATAGCATTAATACTACAACAGACATTTGCCCTCTATTCAGAGTCTATGGGGTTTCCTAAAGCTACAACACTGGATCCATCAAAGAGAGTTAGGCAAACTTTCGTTTCACTTCTCAGCTCAGTTCTTTGGTCTCCTTCTCAGACACACAGACCTTGATGACACCTTCTTCTTCTTTGGCGATCACTCGTAGCCAAGTAATATTGTCTTCCATGAACACAGACTTAACAGTGAGTCCGTAAGTGACTGTGGAAGCCAATTCTGGATTCACACGTCCTTCCACAGTGGGGATATTGGTTTCCGAGTGGGAGTCGATCATGATGAGGGTTTGCCAATAATAATAATAATAATAATAATAATAATTTATTATTTATACCCCACCCATCTGGCTGGGTCTCCCCAGCCACCCTGGGCAGCTTCCAACAAAGTATTAAAATACAGTGGTCTGTTAAACGTTAAAAGCTTCCCTAAACAGGGCTGCCTTCAGATGTCTTCTAAACATGCCTTCCTCTTAGCTCGTTTCTCCTTTTCACCCTGAGTTTGAGCTTCTTCAAAGTCCTTGACACCTTTGGAAAGGCTGTTCTCCAACTGGAGTGCTCGCAGGCCAGTGTTTCCCAGTTATCAGTGCTTATGTTACATTTTTAAAGCTTTGCCTTGAGAGCGTTTTTAAACATATTTTGTTGTCCACCGGTATTTCGCTTTCCATTCTTGAGTTGGGAATAGAGTTGTTGATTTGGAAGACGGAAATCAGGCATTCGAACAACATGACCAGTCCAATGAAGTTGATGTTGAAGAATCATTGTTTCGACACTGATGAGCTTTGCTTCTTCCAGTACACTGGCATGAGTTTGCCTGCCTTCCCAAGTGATGTGTAAGAATTTTCAGAGGCACCATTGATGGAATCTTTCAAGGAGCTGAAGATGGCATTTATAAGTGGTCCATGTTCTTTGGTCTCCTTCCCAGATACACAGACCTTGATGACACCACCTCCAGCCAAGGAAGGCAGAAAGGCACGTCCTCCTTATGTTAATATTTTTTTCAATGAATCTGGGACACTTTTCAACTTCAATGGATTTTGTCAGGGGACTGATTTGTAAATCCGGAGACTGTCCCCAGAAAATGGGGACATTTGGTAATCTTACCTTATGCCCATCTTCAACTAGCAGTTTTTGTGGCAACCAACCACTTGTACCCTTTAGTTATGCAAAGAAATATGTAACTGACCGACATGGGCAATTCAGTTAACAAAGAAACTGGTCTGACCTCTTTTATTTTTTTTTTTTAATATATTTATTAAAATTTTCACATAAAACACGCATTAGAAAAACACAACTCATCATTGTCCATTTAACATCTCTCAGTTGTTACATAGGACTCCCCCACACCTCCCGCGTACACTTGCATCATTATTAAATTAATTTCAAACAAATTATCATTTTACTCATAATCTTAATTTTGGTTTGCATATAATTCATCCTTAAATCTAATTTAGTGATAGACAGTTATTTTCTGCTCTGGCATCCGGTTCAACACTCAACCAGATTACAATATTTTTGTAAGTAAATCTTAAATTTCTTCCAGTCTTCTTCCATCCTTTCTTCTCCCTGGTCTCGAATTCTGCCGGTCATCTCGACTAGCTGCATATAGTCCATCAGCTGCATCTGCCATTCTTCCACAGTGGGTAGCTTCTGAGTTTTCCAATTCTTAGCAATCAATATTCTTGCTGCTGTTGTTGCATACATAAAGAATGTTCTGTCCTTTTTTAACACACTCTGGCCGACAATACCCAAGAGAAAGGCCTCTGGTTTCTTAGTAAAGGTGTATTTAAACACCTTTTTTAATTCATTATATATTGTCTCCCAGAAGGCCTTCACTCTAGGGCAGGTCCACCAGAGGTGAAAAAATGTTCCTTCATTTTCCTTACATTTCCAACATTTACTATCAGACGAATGGTATATTTTGGCTAATTTAACAGGGGTCATGTACCATCTATACATCATTTTCATCACATTTTCCTTCAACGCATTACATGCGGTGAAGTTCAGCCCAGAGGTCCACAACCTTTCCCAATCTTCAAACATAATATTGTGCCCAATGTCCTGGGCCCATTTTATCATTGTTGATTTTACCATTTCGTCTTGTGTGTTCCATTTCAGCAGCAAGTTATACATTTTTGAAAATACTTTAGTCTTAGGTTCTAACAGTTCAGTTTCTAACTTTGACTTTTCCACTTGGAATCCTAACTTTTTATCATTTTTAAACACTTCTTTAATCTGAGCATAGTGTAACCAGTCTCGCACTTTATCTCTCATCTTCTCTAAACTCTGCAATTTCCAGTTGTCACCATCTTTTTCTATTATCTCCCAGTATTTTGGCCAATTGGCCTCCATATTGGCTCTTTTTCGAGCCTTGGCCTCCAGGGGTGACAGCCACCTCGGAGTTTTACTCTCCAATAAGTCTTTGTATTTTATCCAGACATTAAAAACTGATTTTCTGACAATATGGTTTTTAAAGGCCTTATTTATCTTAGCTTTGTCATACCATAAATAAGCATGCCATCCAAACGCATTATTGAAGCCTTCCAAATCCAAGACATCCGTATCTTCAAGAAGTAACCAGTCTTTTAGCCAGCAGAACGCTGCAGCTTCATAGTACAACTTTAAGTCTGGCAGGGCAAAGCCCCCTCTTTCTTTCGCATCTGTTAGTATTTTAAATTTGATTCTGGGCTTTTTGCCCTGCCAGACAAATTTAGAGATATCTTTCTGCCACTTCCGAAAACACTCTGTCTTGTCTACAATCTGTAATGTCTGAAACAAAAATAGCATTTTTGGCAATACATTCATCTTGATGGCAGCTATTCGGCCTAACAAAGAAAGTTTAGTCTTGACCAACTATCCAAGTCTCTCTTGATTTCTGACCAACATTTTTCATAGTTATCTTTAAATAAACTCAGATTTTTTGCTGTTATGTTTACCCCCAAGTATTTAACTTTCTTAACCATGTTTAGTTCTGTCTCTTTCTGAAGCTGTTCCAACTCAGTATCTGTCAAGTTCTTCCCCAAAACCTTAGTTTTTTGCTTATTTAACTTAAATCCTGCCACTCGACCAAAGTTTTGAATCAGTTGTAATACTCTTTTCATACTAGATTCCGGCTCCTGTAGTGTCAAAACTAGGTCATCTGCAAAAGCTTTAAGTTTATATTGTTTCGCTCCGACCTGGATCCCTTTCACCAACCGGTCCCCCCTAATCATATTCAGGAGCACTTCCAGAACCGAAATAAACAGTAAAGGGGAAATCGGGCAACCTTGTCGTGTACCTTTTTCAATTTTGAACCCTTCTGTAACCACATTGTTAACTATCAGTTTAGCCTTTTGTTCTGAGTATATTGCCTCAATCCCATTTTCAAACCCCCGTCCCACTCCCATTTCTTTTAAATTCCCCTTCATAAATTTCCAGGATATATTGTCAAAGGCTTTCTCCGCGTCTATGAAAATTAGAACTGCTTTAGTGTTTATGTTTGTTTGCAAAAGTTCCAATATATCTATAATGTTCCTTGTGTTAGCAGACATGTGTCTGCCCGGGAGGAAGCCTGCCTGGTCTTTATGGATTATCTCACTTAAAACTTTCTTAAATCTTCGTGCCAAAACATCTGCAAATATTTTGTAATCCACATTTAAAAGGGAGATGGGACGGTAGTTCTTAAGTTGTGTCTTTTCAGTTTCCAACTTTGGTATCAATGTGATAAATGCTTCTTTCCACGATTCAGGCGCCTTCTTCCCTGAAGAGGTTAAAGCTCTTATTGGGCTTGTTTCAAATTTGTGTTTTTGGGGTTAGAATGCACATTCACCCAAAAATCACAGAGTGAAATGTTCGTTATCAGCCCAAATCAAGCATAGGTGTTTTGGTTCCATCTCAATAGAAAGAGGACGAAAAAGCTTGGATTGTTCTTTCGGTGTTCATTCACCCACAAATAGAAAAGCGAAGTGTAATAAGGCTAAACAAAGCCAAACAAGTTGTATTGGGTTCCAGCTACATAGAAAGAAGGCTATAGCGTATGCCGCAGAGAACAGCCGGGCCTCAAACTTGGACCAGCAAATTGACCTAAGTTTCATACGATAGGGGAAAGGGACGATACTTTGGACCTGAAACCTGTGCAGTCGCACCACACTTTCTTATAAGACCTGAGGGTATTGGGTGCAACAGATGCTAATACTCCCTTGATCACTTCGCGTCTCCAAGGTTCCGTAGGTGATCCGGAAAGGGTTCTGGCAGCAGCTAAGCCCAAGGTGCTAATGACCGGAAGCAAGGCATCGGAGCACAAATGATCGAATTAGGCGAGACCCCTCTCAGAACGCAATGACTGCTAGCCAGTATGTTAACCACAGCCTGGTTTTCAGTTCTGAAGCACACCCGGAGATTCCGGAACTCCTCGGTCCATATGTGAACCGCCAGAACTATGAGAAAAAACTCCAGAAAAGTGAGATCCCGCATGATGGCCTCCCCTTGCCACTCTGCTGGCCATTGTTGCGCACACCAACGTCCCTTAAAGAACAGACCAAAGCCCAGGGACCCTGCCGCATTGGAGTGGACCTGGAAATCAGAGGCCAAATTAAGGATTTCCTGCCATAGAGAGACTCCGTTGTAGTGTTCCAGAAATCTGATCCACATCTCAAAATCCACCTAGACCGACTTGGGGAGTCTTACTCTATGGTGCGGATGCTTGAGGCCCGCTGACAGCCTGGCTAAGCGGGAGCAAAATGGGTGGCCTGGTGAAACTACTCTACATGCGAAGTTGAAATGATCTAGCAAGGACTGGACCTGTCTAAGAGCGACATTATTATTATTATTATTATTATTATTATGGGAAGGGTTTGACGAATTGTTTCCTTAAGGGCAACTATTTTCCCCTCTGGCAGGTGGGCGGATTGAGCTGCTGTGTCAAGCTCTATACCCAGGTAAGTAAGATGCGTTGAGGGTCCGTCTTATCTGCCGTGAGGGGAACTCCCAGCTCCTGGGCCAAAGCTGAAAAGGCCTCCAGAAGGGAGGCACATTCGCCGGTATTGGGCTTCCCAACGAGTAGAAAGTCACTGAGTTAACGTGTCACCCCAGGTGAGTTGGTTCTGTAGCGCAAGGCCCAGTCCCAAAAGGTGCTAAATGTCTCAAAGGCCAAGCCGGCTACATAACAACCCATCGGCATAGCCTTGACAATGTAATATTTCCCTTGAAATTTGAATCCCAGCAAATGAAAGTCATTGGGATGAACCGGCAATAGACAGAAGGCTGACTCTATGTCACATTTTGCCAAGAGTGCCTCGTGACCAAAATTCCGGATAAGTCTTAGTGCCCGATCAAAGAATTTGATCGAAGAATGCGGAGAGGAGGGAGCTGGATCAGGGGAAATGCTAGATCCGGAGGGTCCCTATCGTCTGTTCCCTGCTGCGGGGGCTTCTCTGGAACTGGAACCCCGGCTCCCCGAAAGGGCTGCTTCCCTTTGTAACACGCTACGGCTGGGAGTACCCCTGCACACTTCTCGCACTTGTGCAGATACTTACAAGACTGCCTTTGGCATGACCCCTTATTGAATTCCCAACATACCTTGCGCTTTGGCTCCCTTTTCAGGTCCAGCTTACCCGTGCAATAAGAATCTAGTGGCTTCTTCTCAACATACGGGACGACCGCCACAGACCAGGTGCCATTTTCAATTTGATCCCAGCATGCTAGAGGGATCCTGGAAGCCTTCCTTCGGACTTTTATCGTAGCTAATGGTGGCGGCCACCCCGGAAAGTGCACAGGCTGTTCTGACTCTTCATCCATGGCACCCGTTTTCGACTTGCTCTTCTTACACACGTGCTTCTTCTTGGTGCGTCTTTTGCCTGACGGTTTGTCCCCCCTCAACTGTCTGAAGCTCCCCCTCCAGCTTCTGGGCTGCTTATTCTGCAAAGAACCGGAAGAACTGGACGCAACAGGGTTATTGACACAGGCCGGCGGCCTCCGCACAGGCGACCCAATGCAGTTCTGAGGGCCAGAGACCTAGTTTGCACTGCCGCAGTTACTGCCTGAGAGCTTGGGCCTGCGTCTGAGAATCGTTGAAGAGGACGGCAGAGGTGCCTGGGAGGTCATCAACCTGGGTGAGAGGCGGGCTCTCCGGAACCACCTGGGAATCTAGTATCTTATCAGGGGTAGCAGCGGAGGGCATGGGGTTAGGGATTGCTCGAAAAAATGCTGCTCATAATCATCAATGAACGATCTAAAGGCATTTAGGAAGTGTGAAATAGGTTTGGGGTTATTATCCCGTCCATGTGGCACCCATGCAGCCTGAGGTGTGAGCTGATTCCGCCGCATAGCACTTCCTCTTAGGTGCCATGGATAACGCGCTAAAGCAACTGCTACTGTTTACAAGCGGTTGTACAGGCATGTGTTATAAAAACGAATGTACTAATTAACGATTGATTTACTTATAATAAATAACGATTTTTCCAAGTATTTGGTTAAATGTTCAATTGTTTATCCAATTAGTATGTGCGTGTGTGTGTTATTTATTACTATATATATATATATATATATATATATATATTAAAGATGCTTCCTACTTCATATTATAATATCTCATTCAATATGCAAGGGTCCCATACAGGGATCAAACCAGCAACCTTGGCATTATCAGCACTATGCTCTAACCAGTTGAGCTATCCAGGCTCTCTAGAATTGTGTGGGACCCCGAGGGTCATTTAGTCCAACCCCTTGCAATGCAGGAATATGCAGTTGTTCCATACAGGGATCAAACCAGCAACCTTGGCATTATCAGCCCCATGCTCTAACCAGTTGAGCTATCCAGGCTCTCTAGAATTGTGTGGGACCCCGAGGGTCATTTAGTCCAATGCAGGTGTCAGGGGTTCAGGGAGAGAGGCACAGGTGAGGGAGGAGACTGAGAGCGAGGGGGAAGAATCCCAGGACAGCGAGGAAGAGGATGACAATGACTTGAGGGATTCCATGAGTCTTTCAAGTGAATCGGAGGATTCCCAGAAGGGAGCGCCTGTGGTCAGGCCCAGGGGAACCCAAAGTGGGAGCTGGGAGTCGGGACCGGCTTCTCCGCCGGAGCGCAGTGAAGGGGGTGGAGATTCCAGTGTGACAGGAGAAGCAGGTCAGAAAGCAGAGAGGGAGGGGAGACCGGAGCAAGGCATCCTCCCGGAAGGGGAGGAGAGTAGTACAGGGAGTAGTGTAGCTGTCAAGAGGAAGGTCAGAGGTAGCGAACGCGCGCCAAGTTCAAATGTGGAGGCGCGCGGAAATACAGGGAGCCCGGAGGAGGAGCCAGGTCCCAAAGCACGCAGGAGGGGGGAAGAGTTGTCTGGGGATTCAGCGTCAGGGGAATCCAGGAGGGGCGAAACCCCGGGGGCAGGAAGACCCTGCGGAAAAGGAAAGAGAGGAAGAGGTGGAGCAGCACAAGCCTCTTAAACTGGTGCAGGGGAGGGACTGACTCAGAGGGGACTTCAACGGTCTAAGCGTAACAGACGTGGGGCTGCGCGCCTCGGCTGTGGAGCGTACAATGTACTGCAATAAAGATCTTTGTATATAAAACTGGACTTGGCGTTGGTCTCTTGTGAGCTGGGACCTGAGGCAGCCTTGACAGAACCCAAAACACCTTTTTGCTTTGCTTGGGCGTGATTCTGGTGCACACCCAAAAAACACCATGTGAATTGAAATAAGCCCAATCAATGCCTATTCGTCTTCTTTCTACGCATATGGAAGCGAAAAGACGTTGTCGTGTTATTTTGGTCTCATTCCGCACACTTTGCGATTTTTGGGTCAATGTGCATTAACACCAAAGAACACAACTTGAAATAAGCGAAATCCAAGATTCTTCCTTGTATGTAGCTGGAACCCAAAACAACCTGTTTGGCTTTGTTTAGGCTTATTAGACTTCGCTTTGCTAGGGTTAGGGTTAGGGTTAGGGTTAGGGTTAGGGTTAGGGTTAGGGTTAGGGTTAGGGTTAGGGTTAGGTTTAGGGTTAGGGTTAGGGTTAGGGTTAGGGTTAGGGTTAGGGTTAGGGTTAGGGTTAGGGTGAATGAACACTGAAAGAACAACCCAAGCTTATTCGTGCTCTTTCTATTGAGATGGAACCAAAACACCTATGCTTCATTTGGGATAACATACATGTCACTCTGTGATTTTTGGGTGAATGTGCATTCTAACCCCCCCAAAAAACAATTTATCATCTTTTTTTTAGGTAGATGGAACCCAAAACACCTTTTTGCTTTGGTTGGGCGTGATTCTGGCACACACCCAAAAAACACCATGCAAATTGAAATAAGCCCAATCAGATTTGATCATATATCTAGATCCTATTTCACTTCTAGCCAACATTTCTCATAGTTGTCTTTAAATAGATTTAGATTTTTAGCTGTCATATTAATCCCCAGGTATTTTACTTTCTTAACCAATGTTAACCCCGTCTCCTTCTGAAACCTTTCTTTCTCTATCAGTGTTAAATTTTTCTCAAGAACTTTAGTTTTTAACTTGTTCAACTTAAATCCTGCCACATGACCAAATTCTTGAATCAATTCTAATACTCTTTTAGTACTAGATTCTGGCTCCTGTAGCGTCAGTACCAAATCGTCTGCAAAAACTTTCAATTTATATTGCTTGGCTCCGACCTGAACACCTTTAATCAAACGATCCCTTCTAATCATGTTTAGCAAAACCTCCAGGACCGAAATAAAAAGCAATGGGGAAATTGGGCAGCCTTGTTGTGTCCCTTTCTCTATCTTAAATTCCTCTGTCACCACATTGTTAACTATTAATTTAGCTTTTTGTTCTGAGTAAATTGCACTTATACCATTTTCGAACCCTTGACCGACCCCCATCCCCTGAAGCTTTTTCTTCATAAAACTCCAAGAAATACTGTCAAAGGCTTTCTCCGCATCAACAAAGATTAATACTGCTTTAGTATTAATGTTCACTTGCAACTTCTCCAAAATGTTAATAATATTCCTCGTATTGTCAGACAAGTGTCTACCCGGGAGAAAGCCAGCTTGGTCTTTATGTGTCTCTTCCACTAATACTTTTTTTAACCTTTTGGCCAAAATATCTGCAAAAATTTTGTAATCCACATTAAGCAGGGATATGGGTCGGTAGTTTTTAAGTTGTGTCTTTTCAGACTCACTTTTCGGTATAAGTGTAATATAAGCTTCCTTCCACGACTCAGGCGCTTTTTCCCCCTCCATAATTTCGTTGCAAACCTCCTTCAGTGGTTGAATTATCCAGTCCTTCAAAGATCTGTAGTATTTTGCAGTTAAACCGTCCGGCCCTGGAGATTTGCCCAACTGCATATTCTGAATGGCACCTTCCACCTCTTGTTCTGTAATCTTGTAGTTCAGCATTAACTTGTTTTCCTGAGAGATTTTCTGCAATCCATTTGTTTTCAAAAATTGGTCTATATCAAACTCTTTCTGTGGCCCTTGTGTATATAACTGTTTAAAATACCTCTGGAAGCATTTCCTAATTTCCACTGGATTCTGAATATTCTTTCCTTCTACTTCCAAATTGGTAATGGTATTAAGTTTTTGTCTTTTTTCATTTGCCAAGCTAACAACTTTCCACATTTATTAGCCGATTCAAATGTCCTTTGTCTCATCTGTTTAATTTTCCATTCTATTTCCTGATTCATCATTTTCATATATTGAACTTGGTGTAACTTTATTTCTCTCAGAATCTCTTGTGACTTGGGTTTCACTCTCAGTTTCTTCTCGCCCTCTTTTATTTTTTCCAAGATTTTATCTTTTTTCTCATTTTGAATTCTCTTCTTTATTGCATTCTGTTGAATTAGAAACCCCCTCATGACTGCTTTACTTGCATCCCATATTACTCTTTTTTCAGTGGTGGTGTTCATGTTTATCTCGAAATAGTCTCTCAAGGTTTTTTGGGCCTTTTTGGTAACCTCTTGATCTCTAAACAAGGTGTCGTTCATCCTCCATCTGAAGGAACCGGTTGGTGTTAATTTCATCTCCATTTTCACGGCATTATGGTCGCAGCAAGTTTTGGGGCAAATTTCCACTTTTCGAATCTTGGGTGCCAGTCCTCTAGTTATCCAAATTTGGTCAATTCTTGTCCATGTCATTTTGGCCACAGAGAAGAAGGTTCCCTCTCTACCCAAGGGATTCTTCACTCTCCAAATATCAGTCAAGTCCATATTGTCAGTCATTTCAAAGAAAGTTTTTGGTAGTCTGCCATCTTTAGTGACTACCTGTCTCTGTGACTTGTCCATGTTAGTAGATACCACCCCATTCATGTCTCCCATCGTGATAATGTTGTAATCCATATAGTCCAACAATGTCTCATGCAGCTTCTTAAAAAAATCAGATTTCCCCTCATTTGGTGCATAAACTCCTACAATCAAAAATTTTTCTCCTTGTGTTTGAATTTCAATTGCCACAAATCTTCCGTGTTCATCTTTAAAGATAAATTTTGGTGATAGGCTCTCTTTTGCATAAATTACAACTCCTCTCTTTTTGACCTTGTCTGATGAAATAAATTCTTGACCCAATCTTTTATTAATCAATACTTTCCTGTGTAGCCTTATCACATGTGTTTCCTGTAAACATATCAAGTCCAATTGTTCCTTTTTCAATATATGAAATACTTTTCTCCTTTTCTCCGGGGAATTAAAACCGTGAATATTCCAGCTTAATAGTTGCAGAGACATGGTGTATTTATTTTACTTTCCTCCGACTGCTCCCAATAGTTGTTCTTGGTCTGACGGTGGTATCACTTTCTCTGACTTGTCCAATCCCAGAGGTGGTATGGCAATGTCTTGAGCTCCTGATCTTAATGCTCTTAGCTCTTTTTCAACCTCTCTTTGCAGGTCCTCTCCGTACTCTTTCAGAAATTTTTCTTTATCTTCCACTGATCTTACTTTAACTTTTTTCCCTTTGAAGGTAAAGGATAGGCCTTGGGGGAATTCCCACCTGAAAATAATTCTGTTTCCTCTCAGCAAAGTCACCAAGTCTCCGTAATTAGACCTAAGATCCAAAAGATATTTTGGAATGTCCTTGAATATCTCCACACTTGCTTCACCTATTTCCAGAGTCTTCTGGAAGTGCAAATTCAGTATTTTATCTCTCTCCTCTTTCGATTGGAGGGAGATCAAACAGTCTCTCACCCTGTTCTTCCTCCCCCCTCTTCCAAGTCTAAAAGCACTTACTATCTTGAAGTCTGGCTTGTCTGGATCTAGCCCCCAAAATTATGTAAATTCCTGCGTGAGGAAATCACTCAAGCCTTCTTTCTCAAGTTCAGGTACTGCCCTGATCCTCAAATTAGTCTGTTTTTCTTTTAATTCAATCATAGACAGCAATGATTTGTGATCCTCCAGCTGCCTATATATCGGTAGTATCTTTTCCTCTACGGCCACTGCTTTTTCCTTTGCTTCTTCAGATGTCTTTCGATTCAAAGAAGATTCCTGCAGCAGTCTCTCAATAGATTCTGTGTTTGAATTCACCTTCTGCCCCAAATTGTTGATACTTAAGGTGTTTTGCTCAATTTGCTTACTTACTTTTTCCAAAGATCCAAGGATTTTATCTAATGTTGAAGCAATTGAACCTTCTTCAGAAGCCATTCCTTTAAATCCTTCTTGAGCTGACTCTTCCCCTGGTGGGGCAGAAGGACCAGATGCTGACGCTCTTCGCTGCTGCTGCAGTCTGGTTTTAGCTGATCTTGTTGCTCTTTCCTGAGGCAAATTTGCCATAACACTTTATCTGAGGTTCAAGGTCAGTCCCACGGTCTAAGCTTGTTTAGCAGTAGAAAATTTCCCAGGCAAGTTAAGAGTGGGAAATCCCCTGGCCAGTTGTAACAATTTCAAAGTTCCTCTAGGGGGACACAGTAACAATCAAAGTTTGTAACCATAAGTTAACTTTCCCAACTTTCAAAAGTCCCCCCTTTAACGTAATAAGCAACAATGTCAGATATGGAGAAAAACCTTCAGAGTCAAAGTATCTTTCTTGCAGAGTTAGCTGTCAAAATGTTACATTGTCCATAGAAAGCGCGCTTAGCAGTACAGCAGTTCTATTGTCCTGGCATTCCGCTCCCAGGCATTGAGTGGTGGTTGTTGTTCCCTTTTACTCTTTTTTACAGGCAAGAAAAAAATTCTTCCATTTCTCCCTCCCCTCTCCTACACCTCGGGGAGGGGGTTCTCTTATATTGATGTTGGATTTTAAGTCCTTTAAGCACGATTTCCCAGAGCTTAGCCGAAACAGTCTTTGCTCTGATCTGTTTACAAAAAGCGGAAGGCGGACTTCCTGTTTACGCCTCACCGCATTCGGTCGAATTACTCTTTTTATTTCCTTTAAACCCCAGTCTTTATGCTTGACCTACTCACGGGTAGTTGTTCAATATCCGAATTGTCACAGGAAAAAGGTCGGCGCTCTCCAGCAACAGCTATGCGGCTTCGCTCCGCAGACGAAGCAATTGACTCACAGTTACCGGGCTCCTTTGCAGATTGGGGGAGCGCTGAAGGTGCCCGCCGAGTCCCACGGCCACAGGCTTCACCCGCCTGTGGTTTTCGAAGGGGTCCCCGCTTCGCCGCAGCGACAGGACCCGATTTCTGCAGAGCTGTGTCCCTCAAAGGTAGAGGGATTCTGCCATTACCGATGGCGCCGCCTCCGGAAGATATATGGTCAAATCTGAAGCTTTCCTTGTTAGGCCGGATTGCTGCTATAAAGATGAATGTATTGCCAAGAATGTTATTTCTGTTTCAATCACTGCAAATTGTGGACAAAATGGACTGTTTCAAGAAGTGGCAGAGAGATATTTCTAGATTTGTCTGGCAGGGCAAGAAGCCCAGAATAAAATTTAAAATACTAACTGATGCAAAGGAAAGAGGTGGATTTGCCCTGCCGGACCTTAAACTTTACTAAGAATCAGCAGCATTCTGCTGGTTGAAAGAATGGCTGCTTTTTGAGAACACAGATGTCAGGACTGCCCGAGGTCCCAGCTCACAAAGGACCAACGCCAGTTCGTTGCTATTTACAAAGGTCTTTATTGGAGTTCAGTTTCCATTTCAAAGCCGCGGCGCGCAGCCCTACGTCTCAAACCCTAGACCGTTGAAGCTCCGTCTGACTCTCCTCCCCCCAGACACCAGTTTAAGACTCTAGCCTTGCTCCACCTCTTCCTTTGCTCCTTCCTCCTCTGGGTCCGCCTGCCCGCTGGGGTTTCCCCCTTTCTGGACTCTTCTGACGCTGAGTCCCCTGATTCTTCCCCCTCCCTCCGGCGGGCTTTAGGACCTGGTTCCCCATCCGGGTTTCCTGCTGTCCCGCGCGCCTGTACATTTGAACTTGTGCGCGCGCCCAGCCGGCAACCTTCCTCCTGACCGTTACACTGCTCCTGTCACTGCTTTCCCCTTCGGGGAGGCCAGCTGGGCTCCCTGCTGGAGGAGACGCTGGCCCCGATGCATGTGACTCTTCCCCCCCACTACGCTCTGGTGGGGAAGCTGGTCCTGATCTCCAGCTGCTGCTTTGGGAGTCCCCGCTGGCCTCTTGTTTCTTGTGCGTCCCCCCTGGGACCCCCCTTGCCCTGGCCATAGGCGCCCCCTTCTGGGAATCTTCTGATTCGCTGGAGAAGCTCATGGAATCTCTCAGTTCACTGTCATACTCCCCTACACTTCCCTCAGATTCTTCCCCTTCGCTCTCCATTCCCTCTCTTCCCTGTGCCTCTGCTCCTGAGCCCCTGACAACAGACATTTTTGATTTGGAAGGTTTTAATAATGTTTTTGGGTGGCACGCATATTTGTGGTATGACAAGGTTAAAGCTCATAAAGCATTTAAAAATCATATTGTCAGGAAAGCATTGTTCAATGTCTGGATAAGGTATAAGGACTTACTTGAGAATAAAACCCCAAGGTGGTTGTCACCAATGGAGGCAAAGGCTCAGAAAAAGCTCAATATGGAGGCCAAATGGCCGAAATATTGGGAAATTTTGGAACAAGAAGGAGACAAATTGAAATTGCAGAGTTTTGAGAAACTAAAAGATAAAGTGCGAGACTGGCTTCATTATTATCAAATAAGGGAAGCCTATAATTTGGACAAAAAAATTGGCTTCCAGGTGGAAAAATCAAAATTGGAAACAGAATTGTTAGATCCTAAAACAAAGATACTTTCAAGAATGTATAACTTGCTGTTGGAATGGAAGACTCAAGATGAAACGGTTAAATCTGCTATGATTAAATGGGCACAGGATGTTGGACATAACATTATGTTTGCTGACTGGGAACAGTTGTGGACCACTGGTATGAAATTTATGGCATGTAATGCCTTAAGAGAGAATATTATGAAAATGATATACAGGTGGTACATGACACCAGTCAAGCTAGCAAAAATCTACCATCTGTCCGATAATAAATGTTGGAAATGTAAGGAAAATGAAGGTACATTCTTTCACCTTTGGTGGACGTGCCCAAGGATAAAGGCTTTCTGGGAGATGATATATAATGAAATGAAAAAGGTATTTAAATATACGTTCTTGAAGAAACCAGAGGCCTTCCTCCTGGGCATAGTCGGCCAATTGGTGCCAAAGAAGGACAGAACTTTTTTTATGTATGCTACAACAGCAGCAAGAATACTCATCGCAAGGTATTGGAAGACACAAGATTTACCCACTCTGGAAGAATGGCAGATGAAAGTGATGGACTATATGGAGTTGGTGGAAATGACTGGCAGAATCCGAGACCAGGGAGAAGAGTCGGTGGAAGAAGATTGGAAGAAATTTAAAGACTATTTGCATGAATATTGTAAAATTAATGAATGTTAAAATGATGTTGGATTGAAATTAAGTGGCCTTAGTTACAAGGTTAATAAGAATATGTAAAAATGGATTGATTATGGATGAAAATATAAAGTTATAACATGTTGAGATATTGAGTTAAGTTTAAAGAAAGAGGGTAAGGATTTGCTGAATTAATTATGTGAATGGGAAAACAAAAAAGGGAGGTGTGAGGAGGTCAGGGAAACAAGTTAAGGAGAATTTAAAAATTTGAAAAATTGACTTGTTTTTAATTATCTCTTTTTTGTTTGTTGTGTTTTATGTATTTTTGTATTTTTTGCATTTTCTTTTTTTTTGTATTTTCGTTGTTTTGAAATGTTTTTTATAAAACTTTAATAAATATCTTTTAAAAATAATAATGAAATAAGCCCAATCAATGCCTATTCGTCTTCTTTCTACGCATATGGAAGCGAAAAGACGGTGTTGTGTTATTTTGGTCTCATTACACACACTTTGCGATTTCTGGGTCAATGTGCATTAACACCAAAGAACACGACTTGAAATCAGTGAAATCCAAGATTCTTCTTTCTAGGTAGCTGGAACCCACAACAACCTGTTTGGCTTTTTTTAGGCTTATTACACTTTGCTTTGCTATTTGTGGGTGTTTGAACACCGAAAGAACAATCCAAGCTTATTCGTCCTCTTTCTATTGAGATGGAACCAAAACACCTATGCTTGATTTGGGGTGATAACAAACAAGTCACTCTGAGATTTTTGGGTGAATGTGCATTCTAACCCCAAAAACACCAATTTGAAATAAGCCCAATCAGAGCTTTATCATCTTCTTTCTATGTAGCTGGAACCCAAAAAAACCTGTTTGTCTTTGTTTAGGCTTATTAGACTTCGCTTTGCTAGGGTTAGGGTTAGGGTTATTGGTTAGGGTTAGGGTTAGGGTTAGGGTTAGGGTTAGGGTTAGGGTTAGGGTTAGGGTGAATGAACACTGAAAGAACAATCCAAGCTTATTCGTCCTCTTTCTATTGAGATGGATCCAAAACACCTCTGCTTGATTTCGGCTGATAACAAACGTTTTGACTCTGGGATTTTTGGGTGAATGTGCATTCTAACCCCAAAAACACCAATTTGAAATAAGCCCAATCAGCGCTTGATCATCTTATTTTTATGTAGATGGAACCCAAAACACCTTTTTGCTTTGCTTGGGGGTGATTCTGGTGAACAACCAGCTGCTGCTGCTCTAGTGAGTGCTGGGTGGGCTGCTCCCTTTCCTGCCAACTCCATCTGGCCTAGGGGGCGGAGCCTGCA
>JAXCMG010000002.1:22730138-22741099 GCA_034642415.1 Podarcis siculus
TATCAAGTAGTCCTTCAATATCTTGTAGTAGTTAGAGGTCAGTCCATGGTCTGACCTCTTTTAGCAGCCTTCTTTTTTGCAGAATCCAATCTGTACCGCAGGACTAGAGGTACCTGGGAATATATGCAGATTAACTATCAAATCCTATAACAATATAATGGCTGTTCCCTGTGCAAATGAAAATATACTCCTAAAATGGGGGAGAAGTTTGATCCACTTCATATATGAAGGTGAACTTTGCTAATTTGCACTTTCTGAAACAGTACAAGAACCAAAACACAGGCAGCCTTTGAAATTTGCGGTTCTCTGAATTACTAAATGCACTTCTCTAGCCACACAATGTGTGGGAAACTGCATATATTAATGTAAATAACATATCAAAGAAATATTATTATATTATATTATATTATATTATATTATATTATATTATATTATATTATATTATATTATATTATATTATATTATATTATTATATTATATTATATTATATTATATTATATTATATTATATTATTATATTATATTAATTATATTATATTATATTATATTATATTATATTATATTATATTATATTATTCTGCCAAAATATATACTATATTATTCTGCAAAAACATGTATATTAGGCAAACTGCGTTCAAATGTGTATATTAGGAGAAATTAGCATAAGAATATTGCTGAATTTTCATGGGGACCTTTTTAGGAAATCTTCAAACTCATGTGGAAATGTAAAGAGCTGAATTTAAGATTGGGGGTGGGAGAGAGAAACTGAAGGGAAATAAAACTGACAAATTCAGCCATCCCTATTTGAGAAGCAGCCAACACCGAGAAGTGGTCAGAGACAGGTGAAAAGGTTAGGTCAAGAGCCACCCTCCTCTTCCTAAACCCTAAAAATACTGTTGCCGTACTTGTCTTCCGCCCCTTTAAAAAAAGTTTGGAAACTTTCATTTTTTATTTTTTTTTAAAGTTATTATTGCGTTTCTTTTCATAGTTTTATACATTCCAAACAGTACAGAAAGAAAGAATACAAGAAACAATTTTTTTTTTTTACAAAAAAAAGAAACTATTAAAGAAATTGTAAATATATAATCATTCAACTTTCAGTAAATCCCTATTGGACTTCCCCGCACCTTCCAGATCTGCGTTCTTTGGATTAACAATGTCAGCAATTTGTTACCTTATTTCAAACCTTGTTGTAACTTTCAGTTATTATGTATCCAAATTCAATATATTGTATCTCAGTTTTGATACCTTTAAAATAAACATAATACGTTTGGTTCACATTGTCTCCTTTTCTCATTTATCACTTATTTTACCATTTGCTTAATCATATTTGCTAAAGCATAACATTTCCTAAACATGCACTATCTTAGGATTCATACAGCTTATAATATTTTTGCAAATAGTCTTTAGATTTTTTCCAATCCACCTCAATTGATTCTTCGTCCAAATCTCGGATTCTGCCGGTCATTTCGGCTAATTCCATGTAGTCCATCAACTGCGTCTGCCATTCCTCCAGCGTGGGTAAATCTTGTGTCTTCCAGTTCTTTGCGATGAGTATTCTTGCTGCTGTACTAGCATACATAAACAAAGTTCTGTCCTTCTTTGACACTTTCTGGTCTACCATGCCCAGCAGGAAGGCCTCTGGTTTCTTAGGGAAGGTATACCTAAATACCTTTTTCAATTCATTATAAATCATTTCCCAGAAGGCCTTCACTTTGGGGCAGGTCCACCAGAGATGAAAAAATGTCCCTTCTGCCTCCTTACATTTCCAACATTTATTATCAGACAGGTGATATATCTTGGCTAACTTGACTGGGGCCATGTACCACCGGTATATCATTTTCATAATATTTTCCTTCAAGGCACTACATGCCGTAAATTTCATTCCGGTGTTCCATAACCTTTCCCAGTCTTCAAACATAATGTTATGTCCAACATCCTGTGCCCATTTTATCATGGCAGATTTAACTGTCTCATCCTGTGTATTCCACTTAAGCAGCAAGTTATACATTCTCGATAGTATCTTAGTTTTTGGTTCTAACAATTCTGTCTCCAATTTCGATTTTTCCACCTGGAAACCAACTTTTTTATCCATTTTAAAAACCTCTTGAATTTGAGCATAATGTAACCAATCTCGCACCTTATTTTTTAATTTGTCCTGGCTCTGCAACTTCCAATTGTCTCCAATTTTTTCAATTATTTCCCAATATTTCGGCCAATAGGCCTCCATATTGGGTCTTTTTTGAGCCTTGGCCTCCACCGGTGATAGCCACCTCGGGGTTTTACTCTCTAATAAGTCTTTGTATTTCATCCAGACTGCAAAAATTGCTTTTCTGACAATATGGTTTTTGAACAATTTATGAACTTTAACCTTGTCGTACCATAGGTATGCATGCCAACCAAAAGCATTATCAAAACCTTCCAGATCTAGGACATCAGTGTTTTCTAGCAGAAACCAATCTTTCAACCAGCAGAAGGCTGCAGCTTCATAATATAACCTCAAGTCCGGCAGGGCAAACCCCCCTCTTTCTTTCGAATCAGTTAGTATTTTAAACTTTATTCGGGGCTTTTTGCCCTGCCAGACAAACCTAGATATATCCTTCTGCCATTTTCCGAAACATTCCACTCTGTCCACGATCTGTAGGGTTTGAAACAAAAATAACATTTTCGGCAATACATTCATTTTTATAGCTGCGATTCTACCCAACAAGGAAAGTTTCAATCTTGACCAAATTTCTAAATCCTTTTTAATTTCCAACCAACATTTTTCATAGTTATCTTTAAATAGGTTCAAATTTTTGGAAGACAAATAGATCCCTAGGTATTTCACTTTTTTGACCACATTTAATTCTGTTTCTCTCTGAAACCCCTCTGTTTCTGTAGGTGTCAAGTTTTTGGTCAAAACCTTAGTTTTTTGTTTGTTCAACTTAAATCCCGCAACCCGACCAAACTCAAATATAAGTTCTAGAACTCTTTTTGTACTGGGTTCTGGCTCCTGTGATGTCAAAACTAAGTCATCTGCAAAAGCTTTCAGTTTGTATTGTTTCACTCCGACCTCTATCCCTTGTACCAACCGGTCCTCCCTAATCATGTTCAGTAGCACCTCCAGGACTGAAATAAATAAAAGAGGGGATAGAGGGCACCCTTGTCGTGTCCCTTTTTCAATTTTAAATTCCTCCGTCACCACATTGTTCACTATTAATTTAGCTTTCTGTTCTGAATAAATTGCTTCTATTCCATTTTCAAACCCCCGTCCCACTCCCATCCCTTCCAAGTTTTTCTTCATAAACATCCAAGATATATTGTCAAATGCTTTCTCCGCATCAATAAAGATTAACACCGCCCTTGTGTTCCTATTGGTTTGCGAAAGTTCCAAAATGTCAATGATGTTTCTAGTATTTTCATATAAATGTCTACCAGGGAGAAAGCCTGCTTGGTCCTTGTGAATTACTTCATTTAAGACCTTTTTAAGTCTACTTGCCAAAATGTCTGCAAATATTTTGTAATCCACATTCAGGAGTGAGATGGGACGGTAGTTCTTAAGCTGAGTCTTTTCAGATTCTGACTTAGGTATCAATGTGATGAAAGCTTCTTTCCACGTTTCTGGTGCCCTCTTCCCATCCATGATCTGGTTGCATACCTCCATCAAAGGTTGTATCAAGTAGTCCTTCAAAGTCTTATAATATTTGGAGGTAAGCCCATCCGGGCCTGGAGATTTGCCTAATTGCATATTCTGAATGGCACCTTCAATTTCCTGTGGAGTTATTTTAGAGTTCAAGATTGATCTTTTATCTTGAGTTATTTTTGATAATCCGTTTATCTTTAAGAATTGGTCTATCTCAGATTCTTTCTGAGGCCCCTGTGCATAAAGTTCCTTAAAGTATCTGTGGAAGCACTTCCTAATTTCTTCTGGTTTCTGAACCGTTCTTCCTTCAATCTCTAGATTTGTAACTGTATTTAACTTTTGTCTTTTTTTCAGCTGCCAAGCTAGCAGCTTTCCACATTTATTTGCTGATTCAAACGATCTTTGCTTCATCTGTTTAATTTTCCATTCGATCTCTTGATTTATCAGTTTAGAATATTGTGCTTGATGGAATTTGATTTCTCTCAGCACCTCCTTTGACTTTGGTTTGGTTCTCAGTTTTTTCTCTCCTTGATATATTTTCTCCAATATTTTCTCCTTCTTTCCATTCCAGAGCTTTTTCTTAATTGTGTTTTGTTGTATCAGAAACCCTCTCATAACAGCTTTGCTGGCGTCCCAGATCGTTCTTTTTTCTACTGTAGTATTCAAGTTTATCTCAAAATAGTCCTTTAACGTTTTTTGGGCCTTTTTCACAATCTCTTGATCTCTTAATAGGGTGTCATTCATTCTCCATCTGAAGGAACCAGTTTGAGTAAGTCTGAATTCTAATTTCAAAGCGTTGTGGTCGGAGCATGTTTTTGGGCAGATTTCCACCTTTCTAGTCTTGGGTGCCAGCCCTCTAGATGTCCATATTTGGTCGATCCTTGTCCATGACAGGTGGGCCTCAGAGAAGAAAGTTCCTTCTTTACCTAGGGGGTTCTTTGTCCTCCATATGTCAATCAAATCCAAGTTGTCAATCAATTCAAAAAAAGTTTTAGGCAGTCTGCCATCTGATGTTAGATTTTGATTTTGAGACTTGTCCATATGTGTAGACACCACTCCATTCATGTCTCCCATCATTATGATGTTAGCATAGTCCATATAGTCCAGCAAAGTCTCGTGCAGCTTCTTGAAAAATTCTGATTTCCCGTCGTTTGGCACATATATTCCTAATATCAAAATTTTTTCTCCTTGTGTCTGAATTTCGATCGCCAAAATTCTTCCTTGTTCATCCTTGAATAAAAATTTTGGTGCCAGGCTCTCCTTAGCATATATCACCACATCTCTTTTCTTGACCTTGTCTGATGAAATGAATTCTTGGCCTAGTCTTTAGTTGACTAGAACTTTCCTGTGGAGCCTGGTCACATGAGTTTCTTGTAAACAAATAATGTCCAATTGTTCTTTCTTCAATATGTGAAATATTCTCCTTCTTTTTTCCGGGGAATTTCCACCATTTATGTTCCAACTAAGTAGCTGCAGAGACATCCTGTACTATTTTGTTAAACCTAGAGTGGTGTTTCTTCTTTGTCCTCTGATCCCGAAGGTGTAGACGTTGGTCCGCCTCCAGGCGGTGTAAGCCCAGATTGAGGTAGAGGCCAATGTGCTGCTGCTTCTTTTTGGAGATCTTCTCCGTGGTCGTGCAGGAACTTTTGTAAATCCTCTGGTGTTCTTATTTTGACCTTCTTTTGTTTGTAAGTAAATGATAGTCCTTGTGGAAACTCCCACCTATAAAGAATTGTGTTGAGCCTCAGCAACTTTGCCAGTTCTGAATAGGTGGCTCTCAAGTCCAGTAACTGTTTTGGTATATCTCTGTAAATTTCCACCCTTTTGTCCTGTATCTCCAATGAATTTTTAAAGTGTAGGCCTAATATTTTGTCTCTCTCTTCCCTTGATCTCAAAATTATCAGACAATCTCTGGATCTGTCCTTCCTTACCAATCTTCCCAGTCGAAAAGCCGATACTATTTTAAAATCACTTTCTTCCTTTATACCCCAGAACTTTGAAAATTCTGTTGTCAAGAATCCAATCAAATCTTCTTGTTCAATTTCTGGAATTGCCCTTAATCTGAGATTATTCTCACGATTTTTCAATTCCACCATAGAGAGATAGGCTTGCTGTTCCCCAATCTGTTTGTGCAGAGGCTTGACTTCTCCTTTGACTTCCTCGACCTCTTTCTTGGCTGACGCTGCTATTTGAATGGCTTCCCCAGCTAGTTTGCGGTTTTCTTCTGTTGCTCCTTGCAATTTTTCAATTGCTTGTGTATGCTGGGAAACCTGATCAGTCAATTTCTGGATCGAGGATGTAGCTTGGTCAATTTTTAGTGATTGGTTATCTACCTTTTGATTTAAAGTTGACAATTGATCCAAAATTTGTTTCAAGACTGCCTCAGATCCTCCTGTTGCCATATCTTCCTCTGCAGACTTTTTAGGCTTTTCAACTTCTGCCTTTTGTGCCACCAGCACAGCTGGAACCGATGATCTGCGTCCCTGAGTCAAAGTTGTTTGTACAAGCTGTGCCAGCTTTTTTTCTTTTTCCTTTTCCTTAGCTTCCTTAGCTTTAGCTGCTCTTGTCTTTCCTGTGCCACTCATCAGTCAATGTTCAAGGTCAAATTATTGTTGTCCCATGGGAAAGGCAGATCCAGTTTAAAAACAATCCGGTGAGAGAAATTAAACATAAAAAGCTGTTCCCAGGCCTTTGTATTCCCAAAGTCCTCTAGGGGGAGTGCCACCAAAATTCAGAAAGAAGAAGGCAACTTTTCCGCCATTAAAGTCCCTGTTGTTCCAATTTAAAAACACAATAGTCCCAAAACAGTAGAAAAGAAAGTCCTGCAGAGCACTTTTAAACTTTAACAAAGTTTCAGAAAGGTGTCTGCAACAATATCCAATCCAACTTGTTTAAGCTCAAAAGTATCACTTAAGTATCTGAAAGTTTGTAACAGTTCCGCAGTTAAACAGTTTCCCCCCAGGCAGTCCGACGATTTGGAATTTAGATCTCAGTAGCCCCTAAGCGAGGGGATCGCTCCAATTTACTTTTAAAAGTCCCTTTTACTTACGAGTAGTTCTGTATTTCCTCTTTAAAAGCCAGTTCTAAAAGTGCACGAAAGTCCCACTTTGACGTTTCCCTTTTCAAGCGCTTTCCGCTTCTCAAGTCCTTTGCTTTGATCTTAAAAGCAGTGCCGGAAGGCAGACTTCCTTTTTCTCGTCTCCCGGTTTCAGCCAAATTTTATAAATTTATTCCCCGGATTTAATGTCCTTACTCACGGGTTTGTTGTTTCAGCCTGATGTTTTCAGGAAGAAAGGTCGGCGCTCATCTGTGACAGCCGCGCGGCTTCGCTTCCGCAGAAAGAGCGATGAACTCACAGCACCGCTCCCCCTCCTTCACTCCGGAGCCCCTTACGGGGTCCCTTCCGCGATTTCGGGGTCGCTCCAGGTGCCTGCCGAGTCCCACGGCCACGGGCTCACTCTGCCCGTGGTTTATCTTAATGGGTCGCCGCTGTGCCGTAGCGAAACAACCCTTTCCTGCGGTGCCCCTCTTCACAGATCGAAGAGGACCGCCATCACAGTTTCGCGCCGCCTCCGGAAGTCCAAAAAAGTTTGGAAACTTTCAGATTCCTTCTCCCAAGTCCAATCCTCTTTTACTAGCACGAAGAAAAGGGTTGAGTGACCTAGCTAGGTGCCATACAGAATAATCTCATCCAATTCCTGTTCCCTTCTCTGTAGAGTTAATTGAAAAATACCATGGACACGGAAGGAGGATGTTGTGAGCACTCCTTGACCAGAGGTTGCTCCCTATAGCATTATTCAAGGGGCTCAGATTAGTTTTCAGCACCACGGACAGCAGGGACAGGCACACACAAATGGAAAGGAAGCAAGAAGGACTCCTACAAATACGGCTCATTTCTCTTTGCAGATAGCCATATGGTACCATGTGTTGCAATGGGGTCCCCCTCTGGCCAATGAGGTGATGGCTGCTGGACACCAGCTTTTATTCGTCAATATGCCCTCAGTCCTAACAGAAAAGGAAATACGCACACCTGTGCATGAGTGCACAAACATTTGTGCACACACAGCCATGTGAACTAGCAGAGCACTACAGAGCCAGTTGCCTAGGCACACCACGTAGTGAATTAGTTTGAGTTGTTAACCCCCCCAATGGCATTGCCCATCCGGCACAATTTTCAAGCTTTAATATCAGAGACCCAAAGACTATTTAATCATAGCTCTGCTCTTCAGCGCAATCCAAATACTGCTGCTTCCAGCCTCTAATTTCAAGCATGACTGAGTGGTCCCACTCGTAGCTACCTGAGACTGCTATATTTAATTAAATTAAAAACCTGCTGTTGCACTCCATTTGATATTAAATGAGGAAAGAGTCAGAGGGATTCTCTCCCCCTCTTTTTTTTCTGTAGGGAGAAAATACCAACCTGATGGCTTACTAACCGCACATCTCTTGCCTGCTTGAGCAGCCCTGGATCCCCCAAATTCAAATAGATAAGTGCAGGATGTCATCTGTATGGTCTCAATGCTGTAGTTGATGCAAGCAGTATGTGTGACTGGCTGCACACAGACCCCAGTATAAGAAGGTGAGACATTTTACTATGGCTGTGCAGTGCAGTACAGTCTATTTTCCCCATGTTTACTTCACTGTTAATTTCCACATTAAATTTGAGCTTTCATCAAACACTTCCAGAAACAGAGCAGAACACGTAGTGCAAGTTTATCACCCATTTCCACATTATTTGAAAGCGGATCTTTTCTAGAAGCAAATAGCATGAAAGCGAGCGTTAAACTTACGTGACATTCCACTCTATTTCCGGAAGCGCCTGTTATTGGTTGCTGCGTCAATGGGTGGTGTTGATTGGCTGACGATGCAGAAATTGGGTGGGCGATCGGCAGCTTCTGCCGGTGAGGGGGCAGCTCAACAACCCTGGGTAATCCCCCCTCAAAAAAAGCAAAAAAAAGCTTGACAACTCTGTGTCATCTCCCCCCATTTTCTTAAATTTGAGTCCCCCAAAATAGGAGGCGTCTTATACATGGGGGCGTCTTATAAACAGAAAAGTACGGTAATATGTCTACTTGCTTATCCTTCAAGGCAGCGTATGGTTTCACTGCCAGCGGCACTCTTCTGTGTTCTGTACTGCACCAACAGGTCAGCCTCTGCAGAAAAGAACAAAATGGAGACACATTTGACATCAAGAATGGCAACATTCGAAACCCAGCAGAATAAAGTTTCCATCTCCCAGCACACACTGCTACTGAACTGAAAGTTCCTATTCTCCAGTAGAGGAGCTTCAAAAGGGTGACAAGAGCATAAAACCACCAAACTATAGCTTTTCAAAGGGTTCTGGCTCTCTCCATTTGGGCATGAAGCAGTACCATGGTCTCCTGTCCCAGTACAGGTGTGAATTAACTTAGCAATACTAGGATGTGTTATAGTCCGGTTCAAGAAGGGAGCCAGTATGGTGTAGTGGTTAAGAGCGGTAGTCTCGTAATCTGGTGAACCGGGTTCACGTCTCCGCTCCTCCACATGCAGCTGCTGGGTGACCTTGGGCTAGTCACACTTCTGTGAAGTCTCTCAGCCCCACTCACCTCACAGAGTGTTTGTTGTGGGGGAGGAAGGGAAAGGAGAATGTTAACCGCCTTGAGACTCCTTATGGTAGTGATAAAGCGGGATATCAAATCCAAACTCTTCTTTTTCCTCTTCTAAGAACGATTGGATTTACAAACGCTGCTAAACCGGAAATAGTGTCTTGGTTTGAGAACTTTACCTCGGTCTAAGAACGGAATCCGAATGGTGGAAGGGCACCAGTACTGGGAGCCCTCATTAGGGAAAGTGCGCTTCGGTTTAAGAACAGACTTCCGGAACAGATTAAGTTCATAAACCGTGGTACCACTGTGTGTATGTGTACACACACACTACTGTAATTATTAACAAATCGTCCCATTATATGCACGTCATTAATATACATAATTCTCATTATTTCATATTTTGCAATATTCTGAAAGGCAGACTGCCTGCATCTCCTTGCCTAGCATGCCATAACTCAGCGGGAGAGCACCTGCTTACATGCAGAAGGTCCCAGTTTAATCTCCTGGTAGGGTTGTGAGAGACTCACTGCCTGAAACCTTGGGCAGTTGCCAGTGGTCCATGTAGACAATACTGAGCTAGATGATCCAGTAGATCTGACTCGGTAGGAAGCAGCTTCCAATGTTCCTAAAATGGAGAGGGGGAGGTGGACTCATTCTGAAGGACATTTAATCTTATCACAGATGTAAGCATGGCCAGAAATTGGACCTGGCTCCTTCTGCACACCAAGCATATGCTCTCCCACTGAGATTTGGTCCTTCCCTTACTTCCTCATCCCTTAGGTAAAGGACCCCTGATCATTAGGTCCAGTCGTGGCCGACTCTGGTGTTGCGGCACTCATCTCGCTTTATTGGCCGAGGGAGCCAGTGTACAGCTTCCAGGTCATGAGGCCAGCATGACTAGAACCAGAGCAGCGCACGGAAACGCCATTTACCTTCCCGCCAGAGTGGTACCTATTTATCTACTTGCACTTTGACGTGCTTTCGAACTGCTAGGTGGGCAGGAGCAGGGATTGAGCAATGGGAGCTCACCCCGGCGAGGGGATTCGAACCGCCGACCTTCTGATCGGCAAGTCCTAGGCTCTGTGGTTTAACCCACAGCGCCACCCATGTCCCTTATTTGCCTGCAAAGACCCTGGGCTTGAATGAGCCATCAGCACAGCTAATTAAATAACATAACATCCCAACATAAAACTTCCTTAAACTTGCACATATTCACGGTGCACATCCACACATGATGAATGCAGTGCCAGTTTCATTACAGATATTAGCAGTGCGCCAATGCAAATCTCAGTGCAATCAGATTCAAGAATCTCTAAAGTCACTGTTACAGTAAATTCTACATCTAGAACTGAGAGCAAGGTTGGGTGTTTTTTCTTCACTTGGGCACCTTACCCTCTAGGCCTCTCTAGATTTAGTGTTTTGCTCTCAGAATATCAGCTGATTTACTTTCCAATAGCAAGCTAGAACTCATTTTTGTGACCTTTTTGTTGCTACATAAATTATGTCATGTGAAGACCAAGAGAGCTTTATGGGCTGGGATGTTCCATAGCACATAATTTACTACAGTTTTATGTCTTTGTCAGTATAGCTGAGGCCCAGCCAGAAGACCTGTATACTGAAGCAGGAGTCACACACCTTTTCTATTTAATTAGTTACTTCAGTTTTTGGCGTCACTTGGTCACTAAGGCTCCAGACAACAACTTCTTCTTCTTCTTCTTCTTCTTCTTCTTCTTCTTCTTCTTCTTCTTCTTC
>JAXCMG010000002.1:22741109-22798463 GCA_034642415.1 Podarcis siculus
TCTTCTTCTTCTTCTTCTTCTTCTTCTTCTTCTTCTTCTTCTTCTTCGGCACCTGTGTTGTGGAACAGAGATTATTCCTAGGGCTGCCAGGTCTGTATGTACCTGGATAAGGCCTGGGATACTTTTGATGGATCTGGGCATTCTTTGGTCACAGCTGGTCTTGAATTTTTTATTATTATTATTATTATTATTATTATTATTATTATTATTATTATTATTATTTATACCACTCCCTCCCCGGCCAAAACCAGGCTCAGAGCGGCTAACATCAAATGTATAACACATTAACATAAAATCAGGCAATCAATTAAAATGCATCCTAAAATCAGATCAGGATCAGAATAAAATCCAGTCAGATGGCAACCCACAGATTAGGGTTGGGGACCTTAAATGCTCACCAGGCCCAACTGTTTGTGCTGAACTTATATGAGCCTGTGAGAAAAATTGGGAGGCCGCTTTCATGCATGTTCTTATGAAAGGGGAGAGGGAGTCAGACTGAACCCTGACTGAAACAAATTAACTGGATATAACCCATTAAAGTAATGACCCTTCATGAAACCTAAGGGAGGGCCTACCTTCCCAAGAGAGCGGGCAAATGTTCCGAGGTGGTTGGCAGATGTGTTTGAAAAGAGGTCCTTATGAGAGAATTCATTAGACTTTTAGCAAGACTATTTTGTGCAATTTGGCCCAATATACACATTTTTGCAGAACCATTGTCCTGAATATAATGGGCTTAAATATATATATATATATATTTCTGTACATTTAACCTTAGTATATGCAGTGTTTTTTCTGGGGGGATGCAGGGATACGCATACCCCTAAACATTTTGCACTTTTGTCCATTTAGTGTATTTATTTCCCCCGATTTGAACTATAAAATGGCGATTTTCTTGAGTCAAAATGAGAGTACCCCTAAACATACCCCTAAAAGAAAAAAATGCACTGAGTATATGCATTTTTTGTACATACAGCGGTACCTCGGGTTAAGAACTTACTTCATTCTGGAGGTCCGTTCTTAACCTGAAACTGTTCTTAACCTGAGGTACCACTTTAGCTAATGGGGCCTCCCGTTGCCGCCGCAGCCGCGCAATTTCTGTTCTCATCCTGAAGCAAAGTTCTTAACCCGAGGTACTATTTCTGGGTTAGCAGAGTCTGTAACCTGGAGCATCTGTAACCTGAAGCATCTGTAACCCGAGGTACCACTGTACAGCCTAGCTGGAGAATGGCACTGCAAAATTCAGAGACGTGTGAATTTCTAATAACAGCAGTTTTGGGTTCTCGTTGTGTTTTGGAACATGCGAATTAGGTTGGTTGGCCTTTAAATGCAGATGGAATTGACTTTCTCCCCCAACCCTAGTATCATCAGGAAGCTAATGACACCCAATTTTGTCTTTCCTCCTCTGATCCCAGTGTGGTTCCTTCATGGAAGCCTGGAAGTGACAATTGCAGCACTCATTAAAGTTCCATTAAACTGAGTGGGTGCATCTTTTGATGTACTGCATCAGGAGGAAGGGCGGAGGGAGGAGAAATCTCTCTCTCTCAAAGATTTCTTCTTCATCGTCATCTTCATCTTCATCACCACCACCCCGGATGCATAATGGTCAACTCATTAAGCAGCCAAACACTTTTTGTAGGCCCTTTCTATAGGGTATTGTTTTCCTCTTTAAAAAGATCGTTAGGTTTGTTTAGGATTCTCTCTTTTTTTTTGTTCTTGTTGCTGTCATGAATGCTGAAATAATGAGCCTATCTTTAGAAACAAGTCAATGGGGACAACAGGAAGCATCCCTGGTAATTATACAATTCACAATTAATTTCCGACAGGAACTGTCAAAACAAAAGTACTCGGCTCTCAGACCTCCTGCTCCTACCCCTTGCAATTTATTTATTTTTTTAATGTCTATTGGCTGAAACCGATAGGCCTGAAAAATCATCATTGTTGTTGTCTCACATGCCTGTAATTGATGCTGATGGAGAGCAGAGCAGCACCACGAGTGGGAATGGAGAGAGTTTCCCATAGATCCCAGCGCAGCAATCTTGGTGGGTTATTAGTTTTTAAATGTCAATCAGGAATATGGGGGGAGGGGGAGAAAGAGTTTAACAGAGGCAAGGGCACCGTTGTCAGTCAAACTGATGCGCTCTGCAAATCTTGCAAGGTGTTTGGCTGTGCGAAGAGTTGCAGCGTGGAAATAGCAGGCCGCAAATAGAAATATTTCAGAATTGTCATCGACTTCCACTGTAAGAAATGGCTTAGTTTTTTTTTAAGGTGTCCCTGGATTCGTTCGTTGTTTTTCACTGCAACAGGAAACAATAATCAAATGAATGGAGGGTGGGGGTCTCCATTAGGACTACTGAAATAAAATATCCTTTATTATAGTATATTATCAGGTTTGAGGATATGTGCACATTGTGCATGGCTCCCTCTTTCTTTTCCTACATTTGTAAGACTTTGGAGAAAATACAAATAATTCAACCATAGCAATCCATGCTTGAAGACTTGCATGATGCTGTTCTTGTCTATTCTCCCGAAGGAATTTTTTTGTTTTTTGTTTTCTTTTGGAATAGAGGTCATCAAATGGTCCCTGTCAAGAACAATACTGAAGATTTGAACAAGGTAGCTGTTATCTTCCATCCCAATATTTATTTAAAGGTTTTGGTTGTGATGAGTAGTAGTGTTTGGGGGGGGTATATTTTTTTTTTTGTTAGATCCTTTTTTCTCACTTAATAAAAGGTCAGGAAGGTAGATATTCCATTTATCACTATTACAAAAGACTCCAGCACAGTGATGAAAAGGGGGAGAAATTAATTACAAGTCAGGAGCTGCAATAACTCTCTCTAATAGTGACAAAATTTTTAAATTAATGTTTCTGACACCGGGAGAAAGTTTGATTAATTTTTACGATGCTATCGCTGCAATATTGGCGGATAAGAAAACTTCATTCTTTGCAATTTAGATGTGGATCATCCTTTTAACGCTCCACACAAATCTACAAGGCACCTTCACACTTTATTAACAGCTTCAGTCAGTGCCACACTAGCCATAATTAGTAAAAAAAAAAGGGGGGAGAATGACATAGTAAATATATCTTGCGTAGCTAGTAGGCAGTGTGGATCTATCTATATACATGGGAGGGGGAGCTAATCCAAATTGAACAGAGACTGTGCAAACATTCTGACAACCGGTTGGGATCCTGCTGAGTTTTTGTACTCTCAGGTGGATTTTTGATCCAGTGGTCACCTCCGCTCATGGGAATGGAGAATAAGGAACATCACACAATAACATAAGAAGCTCCCCTATACCAAGTGGGACCATTGGTCCATCTGACTCAGCATTGTCTGCACTGATTGGCAGAAACTCTCTGGGGTTTCAGGCAGGGAGTCTCTCGCAGTCACATACGCCAGTTAATGCCATCAACTTTTAATGGTTTCTGGGGGCAACATCTGTCTCAAATGAAGCTCAAGCATGTAGCCTGCAGTTCATCTCTCTGTCTCTCTCTCTCTCTCTCTCTGAAAGGGAATGGAGTGTATTGAGGCATATGCAGGAGTGCCAACTATTGGAGGGAGCAGGTAAGCTCCACGCTGCTTAATCGGACCACATGACGTAGTGCAAGCACACCATTTGAATAGCAATGCCCATCAACTTATTGGGGGTGGCCCACTCAAATATATTATGGGGAGGGCAAATAAATTATTATTATTATTATTATTATTATTATTATTATTATTATTATTTATACCCCGCCACTCTGGGCGGCTTCCAACAAAATTTTAAAATACAATAGTCCTTCAGATATTAAAAGCTTCCCTAAACAGGGCTGCCTTCAGATGTCTCCTAAAAGTCTGGTAGTTGTTTTTTCCTTTGACATCTGGTGAGAGGGTATTCCACAGGGCAGGTGCCACTACCGAGAAGGCCCTCTGCCTGGTTCCCTGTAACCTCGCTTCTCACAGTGAGGGAACCGCCAGAAGGCCCTCGGAGCTGGACATCAGTGTCTGGGCTGAACGATGGGGGTGGAGACGCTCCTTCAGGTATACTGGGCCGAGGCCATTTAGGGCTTTAAAGGTCAGCACCAACACTTTGAAATGTGCTTGGAAATATACTGTAACCTTGGCCCCTAGAAATTGGCTTCTATGTATGGGGCAATTGGGGGTACCCCTCTTCTGTTGGCTAGTAAAAGTTTTCATTCCAGTTGAATGTGATGGCCCCATGTTGGACCACTCCCTAATGCCCTGTGCTGTGCGGTTAGTGGACTAGGATGGACTAGGCTAGTCCCCTAAATGTTCCTGGTAAATTGGAGTATTAAAGTATGAAAGCCTGACGCCTTCTTCCCAAAGCCCAGGAAGCTTCTGCCCGGATTAGTAATAGCAATAGTAATTTATTATTTGTACCCCGCCCATCTGACTGGGTTTCCCCAGCCACTCTGGGCGACTTCCAACAAAGATTAAAAATACATTAAAATGTCACACATTAAAAGCTTCCCTAAACAGGGCTGCCTTCAGATGTCTTCTAAATGTCAGGTAGTTGTTTATCTCTTTGCTATCTGATGGGAAGGCATTCCACAGGGAGGGTGCCACTACCGAGAAGGCCCTCTGCCTGGTTCCCTGTAACCTCACTTCTCGCAGTGAGGGAACCACCAGAAGGCCCTCGGTGCTGGACCTCAGTGTCCTGGCAGAACGATGGGGGTGGAAACACTCCTTCAGGTATACTAGGGAGGGAAGCCTGATGCTCACACACATGAAGTCAGGATGTCAACACATGGCACCCCCCCCCCCCATTTGCCCTCGCAAGCTGGCACCTCTGGCCCGAACTTCCCCTATGAAAAAATTTACTGCACGCCACTGCTAATGTCGAGTAGATCTGAACCAACGTGGGCCACGCCCATGCCAGATCCAACGAAGACAATTAGTCCGTTCCTTTCATAAATGCGGCAGCGATAGAAATCTTAACAGAAAAATAAAACATCATAAAGCAGACCAGCAATTGTTCTAATGAAAATGTATCGGATTTGTGGCAATCGATGCCATCTAGCTTATGGTGGAAACACAGCTTGCTGTGGGAACGCCACTGCCTTTAGTCAACAAGGTTGATGTTTTGCAGGATGGATCAATGAACCATTCATTAGATGAAGTGAACCTGTAAGAATAAGCATTCATTCCTCTCCACCAAGATCAAACAGAACTTGTACAGCGAAGTTGCGGCTGGAGATTTTAAATTATCTTGGAAATCACTCGGTCTTTGGAGAAAGTTTGCGCCCTTGATGTCAGCTTTCATGTGACAGCATCAAACACACATACATACACAGCAGCAGCGAGCTTCGGAGAGGGAGGAGAAGAGATTTCAGACGCTCCCTTTTACTGTACAATCCGACGCATGTTTACGAAGCAAGAAACCCCATTGAGTTCAATGGGGCCAGTGCACTGGACCATGGCCTCAATTGCTAAGGCCTGCTGAACAGATCGAGGAAGAAGTTGATAGCATTCCCCACTGTCAGGGAACTGCCATCAGTGCCGGAGGGAGAGAGCAAAATCCAGAGAGATTCCAGAGAGCGTCCAGGGATCGGGAGAAGCAGCCCATCTTCTGGGGAAGAGAATCAGCGTAGCACCAGTGGAGAAGGGGGGCAGATGGGGTAAGCGGCGAGGCGGTCCCATGACTCCTTGCCTGGGACCAGTGGGGAGAGTAGGGGCCCTCCATTGCCCACGCCCTCCTTGCACAGAAGGCTTTCGCGCAGAGAGGGTAGGAGGAGACTAGGCGTCAAAGAGCTTCTTTGCTGGAGGAAGTTCAAGAAACACCCACTCACGGATTCTGCCAGCGACTGAGTCAGCCACGGGCGAGTGGCGTCCGGACAGATAAAGTTTACTTTGGCAACCCAGCCAGGTGTTTGCACCCAGCCAGGGAAATAGTTTCCTGCTTGCGCACGAGCAACCCCTTAGAAACCACAACACCCACATTTGTTTAATTTGCAAATGGGGCCTGCAGCAAAATCTTGCTGGGCTGTGGAAGCGCTATACCTTCAAAGGACATTCGAAAACACATTATTTCTCTCAAAGAATTCTGGGTACTGTAGCTCACCTCTCAGAATTACAATTCTCAACAACATTTAGAAACTAATGGAATATATGCATGTTTAGCGCTCATTTCCATGTTATTTGATTCCAGAAAAAAATAAACCGCTCGTAGGCCCCTTAGCCCCCAAAACGGCAGGAATACAATAATGAAATCTGGAGCAGTATACCAGCATATAGTTCTTTCATGTTGTTTATACTGGGGAAACAGAAGTACACATTGAGGGGGGGAGTATTGACATTCTCCAATATTGTTCATTGTTGTGTCACACCACAACTATTGGTGTGAATGGAATTTTGCCCAACACGGTTCTATAACGTAAATTGGTACTGCAGTGTGAAAATGATATCAGAAAATGGGTCAGAAGTACTAGCAGTATAAGCAGGAAAATTAACACGATATTCCCCACAGAGTGCCCCCAAAATTTAATGACTCTAGGAAAAGATTTCATTGTTATTTGGGGGGAGCAGAAGGTCCCGATGTTTGCAGGCTGGTGAATTCTGGCACTTTTTGTTGTTTAGTTCACTCCTTTCTGACCAGAAGCGTGAGGTGACATAAACCCAGGTAGAGGAATTGAGGAATCTATTAACCTATTTCAAAAGTAGAGAGGAACAATGATAAGGAATTATAGGGGAGACGCAGTAATAGAAGTGAAACTAGAAGTAAACACAAGGGGAGGAGGGAAGTCAAATTATTGGTTATTTGTTTGTAAAGATGTCTTATACAGTCGTACCTTGTTTTGCGACCGGGATCCGTTGTGTGGCAATACCTGCCCCCTCCCGCAGATGGAATAAATAAAGACACACGGACACCAGAATTTAGGTTAATGGGCGAAAAATGGCCACAACTTTATTGATTACAGGTAAGAGCGGTATTGGCTTTAGGCATTGGCCCTATCAGACTAACCGGCATAGAACCGGGAAGGGTTAAGCACCAACAGGGGGAGCCCCCAAGATGCACATCCCTAGGCACACCCCGAGGGGTTACAGCTCGGGAGCGCGCTTAAGGCCCTAGCCTCCATAGGTTTCAGATGAGGCGACGCCCCCCGGAGTCCTTTAACGAACTACCCTTCATCATTTGGGGGAGGTGATGGCGTTCCTCCCCCCCAACTCATTTGCATAATAATACCCCCTGCCAATGCCTAACCGCCAAAACCAAAAGTGTTGTGACGTTTTGCTACGAGGTAGGCGAAAAAACCAAGTGGCTTCAAAAATAATGCCAATTACCCAAGTGGAAAAACTCCTACCAGGCCCCTTGCGAAGCCCATAGCAAAGTCCAAATGACAACCTAGAGGGTTGGTGGGTGGGAAACCGCAGCTGGCTGTAAGAAAAGAAAGGGATGAGCACGGGCTGCCCCGACCTTAAATGAACTCTAGTAAGCCCGCCTCTGCCGCCAGCCGATTGGCTGGTGCAGTAAATGATGAATAATAAAGAACCCCGGGATTCCCAAGTCCCGCGGGGTTGCAGCCAGCCCCGCGAGGATGCAGATGGGGCATGAGCCCACAACCCCCCCTCCTTATGTTGGGAGTGGCTTTCTGGAGCCCCGGACGCTAGACGAAAAGGACACACGATAAAGCGCCAGTCTGCACATGCGCGAAGCGCAATTTATCTCTTTCGATTTAACCCGTTCTGGTACTTCCTTGTTTGCTGTGGACGTTTGATGAATTGGATGCTCAACGAGGTGGACTCAAAACGAGGTACTATATTTCACATTTATTGTAAAACTGAAAACTCAGAAAATACCATTTAAAAGAAAAAGAAAAACTCTTGAGAAATCGTGATGGGGGATGCTTTGTGAACTCACTGGCATCCATCAGATGTTCCCTTTCCTCACTTTACATCTTTTTTTAAAAAAAATACTGTACATGTGCAGTGTGGATATGTTTTCTTGGTGATTATAGGTTCTTCCTCCCCTGTTTTATTTTTATTTCTTTAAGCATATGTCCGGTTGCTTAACAAATAAAAAATACATGGATATGCATTAACATGAACATGAAAGGCACTGCTTGAGCTTTTCAATATGTGATAACATCAAACAAATACAGACTGTGCAGTTGGAAGGGCGCATTCGTCTCTGAGCAGAGCGCTCAATGAAGCCTCAGTCGCACCCCAGCACAACCTGCTCCTTGCTTTCCTCAACACATTGCTCCACATCCACGTGGCAGAACGCCGCTACTCTCCCAAGCAGACCATCCCAGAAATGTGAAGAACCGAAATGAACTCTGGAAAAGCTATTGTTGTTGTTTAGTCGTTTATTCATGTCCAACTCTTCGTGACCCCATGGACCAGAGCACGCCAGGCACTCCTGTCTTCAGCTGCCTCCCACAGTTTGGTCAAACTCATGCTGGTAGCTTCGAGAACACTGTCCAACCATCTCGTCCTCTGTCGTCCCCTTCTCCTTGTGAAGACTTTAACTGATGTACAGCATAAATTAGATTCCTAAAATTTAATAGGCAACAAAAATTTAAGCACTCTGTTGCCCAGGCATCAACTATCAGGAGCCTTACAACTCGTGCCCTCAGTCTTTCCCAACATCAGGATCTTTTCCAGGGAGTCTTCTCTTCTCATGAGGTGGACAAGCTAGAAACGGATATAAACCAACATTGGCAGATTTGCCATCCCTACTGGTATGCAACCCAGCTGACCTGGTGATCTTTTGCAATCTGCAGCATTTTTCATTCCTGTGGTAGCGTATGCCTTTCAGCCAAGAATACTCTCTGCCCAGGAAATTTCATGTTCAGGAGAAAATTGGCAAATAGATGTCAATCCATACAAAAAGGTCCTACTTTGCACCAGGAGTCTCCGTGCAAACGCACATCATCTTCTTCGTCCTAGCATCTATGGGAAAGACCCTGCCCTTGCCTCTTTCCACCTGGCTTGACAGGCCTCAGAAGGACTGCAGCTGCTTTTAAATTGTTTTTAATTTTTATCTGTGCTGTTTTAAATGAGACCATCTTGGCTGTGAGCCCTGGAAGACCTGCCCCCTGCCTTGCTGGCCTGTCTGAGTGGAGTGTGGACTGACTCCAGCTACAAAAGCTGAAGCTGTTGAACAGATTCTTGGGCTGCAGTATTGTTGAGAGAGCTGTTGCTATTATTGGTATTAATTATTGTTGTATCTTTGGTTTCAGATCTTATGATTTACGTGGAAATTGTTTCCATTGGGTTGTGTACTTTTTGATGTGTTTTATTTATTGTTTATGACTTCCGTTACATTTGTAATTATGTAAACCTTGTCATGTTGTAAGCTGCCTTGAGCATAGTTTCAACTATGGAAAGGCGGCATAAAAATAAAATGATGATGATGTCAAAATGACCAGAGTTCAGGAGGAGGTGGATTACATACCCATCACTGCTAGCCAAGACAGGTGTATTGCACGGCACTGTTGTGCCATCAGAGAGGACAGTAGTTTTCAAACATCAAGCCAGCATCGCTCTTCTACTTCGCTGCTATAATTGATAGCAGCTGGGAAATAAAAGCTTAGCCGTCTTCTGCAAAGGCTGCTGGAAAAGGCAGATATGGAAAACAAGCAAAACCCAGAGCTTAACACAGTCCTAAGAGTACCCATTAAAGTTTGAAGTGCAACAGGCCTCAGCCACCTCATAGAAAATAGCAGCATGAATAATTTGGAGCGGTGGGGAACCCGGCAAGTCTGCCAACGCACATGATTAAAAGCATTTTCTTTTCTCACCAGGGGATCTGATCTTGCGAGTTCATTTATATGAATATACTCTGCCCTCAATTGTTTGGCTTTATGTTTTGCTGCTGACTTCTGGGGAAAGGTTCCAAAAATCGAGGTGGGGAGTGGGGCAGGGTGGGGCAGAGGGAGGGAATGATAAAGCTATAGCTGTGGGGATGCAGGGTGACTTGATAAATCCACTCCCTGAAAAATGGATAATGGACAGTCATTCTTGTACGATGTTCTGATGGATGTTTACGAAAGCAAGGTAGGAAAGGTCCCGCTCAGTGACACATGACTTGGGATTTCTGTAAAACTCATTATCGGTGAAGTCAGTGTCACATATGTGAGGCCTGACAACATGGTAAGAACCAGTTAATGGGGAACCTAACAACTGGAAGTTGCAGTGAAAAGGAACTCCATATAAGGTGCAAGGATAGATACAGCAAACATGGCTTGGACACATTGCATTGTATTTGGATGAAATGGGCTGGCAGAAGAGGGCTGCCCAAAATACAAAGAGCTAAGATGATGTATATTTTGCCTCTATAGCATGCTACCTTTAAACTCTGTCCTGTAATGTGTTACTAAGGAAACTCTGGCTGATTATTCATTTATTTATTAAATTTCTATATTGCCCTTCATTCAAAGTTCACACAAAAATACATACCATAATAACAAACAAAAGCATTAGCCCCCTCCACACATACAGAGAGAGAGAGAATTGTTTTATTTTATTTATTCATTTGGCAATTTGGTGTGAACCTCCATACGGGAGGAGATTTCCCTTACACACTTCTATATAGCTCACATACAGTATAGATCTCATTCCATAGCCAACATTCAACATTCAACAGCAACATTTCATTCAACAACGCCAAAACCCGTCACCTAGTCAAATCAAACACATTTTGGAACAATTAAAACATTAGAGCAACCGTTTGAGACAAAGCAGACATGGCGCCTTTCAAGCTGAAGGTGGTAAATAAAGTGAGATCAAGATTAATAGCGGAAGTCATTTAATTCAGTCATAGGGACAAGATGCAAGATCACTCTAGGCTGGTAATATTAAAAGACAACACCTTGTTAATCAGGTTTTTATAGTGATGGATGGCGGAAGGGTTTAATGGGTGCAGTCCAGGATTAGAATTTCATTTGGAGCACTTGCAAGGATTTAACAAAGTTTCAGAAAAAGCAGCAGTTTCTTCCTCTGGGTTGGTTGCCTTTGCGGGGGGGGGGGGATGCGGGAGCGAATAAATGTCTGTCTTACATCCTAAATGTCGAAGTCTCAAATTTGCCTAGTTTGAGATGGAAGCTGGGGGTGGGGGCTGAAAAGGAATCATCTGTGGGATGGTGGGGAAGCAGGCCTTCCAGAGAGACATCAGGTCTGCTGCTCTGCAATTTAGCAGTCAGGAGAGTTCAGCTAACATAACGTAATTGTATTTTAATGCCTTCTGCAAGACTGAGGATCATTAGTTATCATCTAAAGACACCCAGAAGCTGAAGTCACACGTGTGATTATAGGAAGTCGCTGCACTTATTGTGTTCATAGCATTGCACATCACCATCCTTTAAAGTCAAAGTCTGTAGGAGGGTGAAATGAGATGGAAACTTCTGAAAGCATTCCAAAGTCATTTCCTAACTGGGGGTGAACGCTTCACCGCAGGAACTTCTTAAAATGTGAACACGCATATCGTGCCATTCATATTCTTCTGAATACTACAGTAACATTTAAGAGTGCATATCATCAGTAGAGCAATCTATATTTTATTATATGTTAACAAAGGCTGCAGTGCAGGGGTTAGGACCTGTGGCACTCCAGAACTTATTCAGAGTAGAATACCTTATTGCAGATATTAATATTGTGCAGTTTGAAGCGACTGGAAGCATAAGAACTGGCTCCTTTTGGAAGGACCCATAAAAATATTATTCAAACTTTTACTTGCAGAACTTTCTTCGTAACAGAATTGAAACATCAAATGCACACCAAAAATATCAATACAATATCTAGTGCTACTCAGCACAGGCTCAGCATCTTAGAAAGTATAAAATAATCCAAACAGACCCAGAAACAGAGCTCTGTCTCTCCCCACAGCCTGCATCCTGTCTTAAGCTGTTTACCTGGTGATCTTCATTTACATCCTCCTTCCATGGAGTCTTGAGACAAAAAACGAAAGGCAACTCCCTTCAGAATGGTGGATTTTCAATTCAATGTCCCTCAAATGATCTAAGGTTACAGCTAGAACTAGAGAACAATCAACATGTAATCCTTAACCCACTAAGGATCTCAGAGACCACATAGAAAACTGCTGTGGAAATAGCCCAGTATTAGCAAAGCACATTTGGCCATTTCCATTTTAATACACATAGGCATTTTCTGTGTGAATTAAACCAATTACAGTGGTACCCCGGGTTAAGTACTTAAGTACTTAATTCATTCCGGAGGTCCGTTCTTAACCTGAAACTGTTCTTAAACTGAAGTACTATTTCTGGGTTAGCGGAGTCTGTAACCTGAAGCGTATGTAACCCGAGGTACCACTGTATACTTAAGGTGTTCTGAATCCATTTCAATCGGGGGTTTAGGCCAGGTTTGGCACACAGAAGGAGAATCAATTGCCACATAGGATAAGAAAGTAGGGTGGTTAGCTTTGGTAGAAAAATCTAATCCAGGGTTGCGTGTCAAGGTCCCCAAAACAACCCCCCCCAAAAATAACACACACATCACACAGAAATTTTGTTTAAGGTTTTTGGCATAATTTTGGCCACAACTTAATTGACATACATGGATGTGAGTGGTTGCTTAGGCATTGGTTAGGACTATCTGTCCCACCGCCTGGGGACAGAACTGACTTCCGGATTCCAGCGAAAGTCAGTAAGGGGAAATAATATTGGGGAGAAACTGGAGCTGTGCCACAGGCCCTCACCTTCTCCCCACATGCTCCCAGGGGCTTATGCAGCCCAAACCTGATTCCAGGGATTTGGATGAAAGCATGGCGGGCCCCTGGATTCCTTTAATGGAATTCCCTTGCAGCAGCAGCATTGGAGGGGCAGGCCCAGTCAATCCTTACCCCTCTTCCAACCAATTTTTAACCAATGCCTAACCGCAACCTTAGAAGTTGTGACAATTTGCTACGCAGTAGGCAAAAAAGCAAATGGCACCAGCCAATCAGCCAAACGGACGAAATTCCTACCAGGCCCCTGCCCCAAAGGCAGATGGCCCCATGACAGGCATAGTAAGGTCAACGCACAAGACCTAAAATAAGGGAGGGTGGGCGGGTGATCCGGTGCACGCAGCGAAAGAGAAAGTGAAAAGCTGCGTGCACTGCTTAAAAAACCTCTGTTCCCTCCCCCAAATTAGCAACATCAAAATTACCCCAGCAACTCAAACTACCAATCCCTGCCAGAGACCAGCCATCCCAACCCGCCTGGCAACAGAGGGGTGGCTTGGCTGGCCCCCACCGCAACACGTGCTCTCTTTTAATGAGAACACGCTTTGCCATACATCTGAAATTTCCCAGACATAGCTGGGATTCAATAGTGTCCAGTGTAAACAGTGTCCAGGTGGAATTCACGGAAAGGTCCAGGGAAATCCAGTCTTATCGCAACCCATGTTGGAAGTGTAGATTTTGGTAGCAGATTACCAGAACACAATTTACCAGTATTTGTGTGCGGGTTTTCACCTTTTGAAATAAGGGAACTCTAATCTGATCTAACATGTGTGTAAACTTTGTGCAAGGACATCAGGATGAATGCTCAATAAAGAGGTCGTCTGGAAGAAGAAGAAGAGTTTGGACTTGATATCCCGCTTTATCACTACCCAAAGGAGACTCAAAGCGGCTAACATTCTCCTTTCCCTTCCTCCCCCACAACAAACACTCTGTGAGGTGAGTGGGGCTGAGAGACTTCAGAGAAGTGTGACTAGCCCAAGGTCACCCAGCAGCTGCATGTGGAGGAGCGGAGACGCAAACCCGGTTCCCCAGATTATGAATCTACCACTCTTAACCACTACACCACACTGGCTCTCACACTGGAGGGGTCTTTGGGAGCAATAATGTCCTATTACACTGTTTCCCCCCTTCAACCACATGTTACCAAGAAGAGGTCTCCCCTCCCCACCAGATAAACAGGAAGACGATGCTGGTCCATTGCCCATACATCAGCAGATGACGTATAGCTCTAGGCCTGAGGATCCCACAATTTTTGATGCCTTATTTTGTGACTGGCAAAACTTGGCAGTTCTTGTTTTGCGTGTGTCTGTGTGTGTGCGCGCGCATGAGCGTGTGTGCATGCACACATCCCGCTGAGGTTCCTTTCACTTCATTCTTAAATACCTTTCATTCATGCAAGTTACGTTCCCATTGATTTCAAAGGATTAGCTCCCCATAATGCATTTAGGATGAAGGTGTTAAGCTACGTTCTCCCATTTAGCTTAATGATTGTGATGCTTTGGCCATTACGCTTTGAACTAAACGAGATGAAAAAGCAATGATATGACGTTTCACCTACCTGCAAGCTCAGAATGCTAATGGGAGCCCAGAACGTCTGGCTCAATAGCAGCTTAGAGGGAAACCACTAAAGTCCTATTTCAAAAAACTAAAAATAAAAAAGTCAAACACCCCTAGACGCTAAATTGCACTTTGCGGAAACCTTGTTTCTCCTATTGTTAATCAAAATACTAAAAGCTATGTAAGTGCTAATATTGCCAGCTTGCCATTATTATCATCCTCTGCAGTCTTGCAATACTAGAAAGTGAACAAGCTTCTCTGGAAGGGAAATGAATGTTAAAAGTATTCCTTTTCCAGAAAGCCCTTTTGTTCTCCTTCATCCCTTACCTTGAAAAGAGAACACCTGAGAGCACAAATGAAACCGTCACAGAGGAAAATTATCATGTTTTTACATTAGTTAGCCTAACAAAAGAATGAGGAGGTAGCCTTTCTTTCAAAAGAAGACGAGGAAAAAAGAACTGTGCATATTCTTCAGCATCTCAAGTTTTTATTTAAATAAAGAGATAGCCATGGTAGACCAGTGCTTCAAAGGTCGTAATAGGTTAAATAAGAGCCAAGTTGAAGGGCTCACTCAGCCATGACACAGTTGGATGGCACTGTAACCTAACGCTCAGTTGTTCCAAAAAAGAAAATGGGTGGGAATGAGGTATGTACACCACCAAGGAAAATGGGGGTTTCTCCCCTTCACATTGTAATGAGAAAGTCTCTTATTCACATGATTTGACCCAATATGTGAAATCACTCAATTATTGTTTGAAACCCACACTTCTCTGAATTTTGAGATGTAGTGCTCAAAATGTACAAAAATGGGAAAGTGTGCATCAAAATGTATCTGTTCACAAAAACAACACACAAAGCTTTATTCTGCTAGGGAAAACTGCTTGCAAAAAATGTGTATATTAGCCGAAATGGCATATAAAAAAACCTGTGTGTGTTAGGTGGAATCTGCACTGGAATGCCAATGAATTTTCCTTAAAACACACACACACTGCAAATGGCAGCAGAAATGTGTTGAGTTGAATTTAGAGTTGTAAAAGTGAGAAACGGAGAGAACCCAGCATTGACAGATCCATCCATCTGTCAGGAGCTCGTCCTACACTCAAGTAGGACCCTGGCAGAGACACATGCCCAACTGACATGTTCCCTCCCTCCTGGTCGATCGTTCGGGAGCTTCATAAGCTTTCTTCTGCCCGAACATCACAGCGACCGATGCCAACAGACATCTGCACACTTAGGGATCCGCAGAGTTTGCACATCATGTGTAACAGACCTCAGCAAGTCAGCATTTTGGCTAATCTACTTTATTTACATATAAACAGACACGGAGCACTGCAACATCGCTCCCTCTCTCTCTAGCATCAGACAGCAAAGAGAAAAAGAACAAAGGACAATAGTCCCACTTCACGGAACACAGTAACACAAACATCCTGTCTCCGTCACTTCCCACTCTGTGGAGTCAAAACATACACCGTCATGTGAAAGACAACAATCCCATGACTGCAATCATGGAGCAGGAATTCTAACACCATCCCCAATGCCACCTTAAGCTTTTTGGAAGAGAGGAGGGGAGTAGGAATGAGAAGAGGCTCTTTTTGAGCATCCTTCTGCTGACTTACCACAGAGTTTTGTGCGTGGCGCCGCAGTACTACTGAATGACACAAAAGTTCACGTTTCTTATTCTGGGTTTGGAACAGCAATGCGATGAATGAGAGAAAAAAGAATCCAGCGCTACCTGTTTGAGATTTCCACCAGCAGGTATACCTGAAGATATCTGGGGTTGCTAAGGAACCTGAGATGCTTGATGGGGATAAGACAGGTTGGATGGTACAGTGCTGCAGTCGAAAAGTAGAGATAATTGGAAAGGTTAAGCACCCTTTCCCAGCACAACATTTCTGACTTCCCATTGCACCCTCCCAACATCACATCGCAACAGGAAAGATGTGTGGGTTAAGGTCTGTGAGCTCAGTTGCCTAACTTGATATTCTGTAAAAGTCCACGAGTGTCTTTTAGAGGAGAAAAGGCACTGGCCTTTGATTCCGCCAAAATATAAGCAATCAAGTAACACTTTCCTGCTGAAAATCCATACCGTTGCCACCTCTGCACTGCCAAGATCCACCTTCTTTCCTCTTAAAAATCAATGGAACGGGTGAGTTATTTTCCAAACTTGCTTTGGTATTTTTCATTACTGGCACCACCGTCAATCACAACGGTGCTCAGAAACATTACTACACCTGCCATGCACCAAGTCATTAGCAGCGGCAGCACTCTCACCCCTGCTGTATCCAAGAAGAACCCCTCCTCCGACTATCTAACCCGTCGTGCTGGTTATTGATGTAAGCAGCCAATGGGCACTGGCCAAATCACAGGATGTTTTCTTCAGCAATACAATAAGGCTTAGATGCTTCACAAAGCAATACAAGACTTGGAGAATGTGGGGCATGAACAATGGTCCCAGGCACTCCATATCTCCCAACTAGGGGACGGGGGTGGCACTGTGGTCTAAACCACCGAGCCTCTTGGGCTTCCCTATCAGAAGGTCGGCAGTTCAAATCCCCGCAACGGGGTGAGCTCCCATTGCTCTGTCCCAGCTCCTGCTAACCTTGCACTTCGAAAGCACACCAGTGCAAGTAGATAAATAGGTACCGCTGTGGTGGGAAGGTAAACGGCGTTTCTGTGCGTTCTGGCTTCCATCACAGTGTTCTGTTGTGCCAGCAGCAGTTCAGTCATGCTGGCCACATGACCCGGAAAGCTGTCTGCAGACAAAGATTGGCTCCCTCGGCCTGAAAGTGAGATGAGCGCCGCAACCCCATAGTCAAGTTTGACTGGACTTAATCGTCCAGGGGTCCTTTACCTTATCTCCCATCTGGATTTGGACCTGAAAGACCAAGGAAAAGTGTGTGCATGGAGGGTAGGTTTTTGCACTGGTTGTTTTACTGAAGTTCCTTGCCACTGGAGAACAAACTTGTAGCCAGTGAAAGCATTATATATATATAAATGCATTAGCCCAGCTTAGATTCCAGAGCCGAAGGGTTAGACACCAGAGTCTGCAAGATGAATATTTCTTCCCAAAATTATTTTGGCTGCAGATGTGATAAATTAAGGCTAACCACTTTTTTAAATTATCTGCATTATTAAAAACATTACTTAGACTTCTGGGGTATGGCAAAGAGCATGATTAATAAGTCTGATAACAGTTTTATCAGTGCTGTATAATATAATACATAAGACATTTTTTTTAACCCCTGATCTTCTATGTGAGCCAGAGTTTAAAGAAGACAAATGGCAAGGATGTAAAAATGGGTGGGGGGGGGAGTCTAGTAGAGTGTGTCCATTAATTCAAGTGGGGATTTCCCCTAGGCTGCTCTTGAATGTTTAGGCAACGGCGCAAATTAACTCATCATTCCTTATTCTTCATAGCAAGATTGTTTCACACTGCAGGTAATTAACTTCCTCTGAGATTCCCTTGGACGGACTTTTGAAAAAGGCATTGTTGGACTATGATTTCTCAACGTGCTCTGCAACATCACCCAAAATTGCATTTGCTAGGGTACTGCGCACAAAAATGCCTTCATTAATGGAAATAACATACAAAAAATGCATTCGATATAAAGGAAAACTGCATAGCAAAATTGTGCATGTTGGGCAAAATTGTATGCAAATATGTGCATATTAGGAGAAAGTAGCATTAAAATGCCGATGAATTTTCATGGGGACTTGCTCCTTAAAAAATTGCAAACTGATGTGGAAATGTGGAGAACTGAACGTAAGAGCGGAAATATGAAAAACAGAAAGAAACTGAAACAGACGGATTCATCCATCCCAAGTGTACAGTGCGTCTTCCATTGCAAACAAACATGATCCAGCTGCTCAGGCCCATTCCTTGGCCTCAGAGGATTTTGGTGGGAGTTGGTTCTGGTTGGACACCACGGAAGACCAACGATGAAGGCAGGAAGTGGTCCTGGATGGGGTAACTGTGCCCTGAAGGACCAGGTGCGCAGCCTGGGAGTCATTCTGGACTCACAGCTGTCCATGGAGGCGCAGGTCAATTCTGTGCCCAGGGCAGCTGTCTACCAGCTCCATCTGGTGTGCAGACTGAGACCCTACCTGCCTGCGGACTGTCTCGCCAGAGTGGTGCATGCTCTGGTTATCTCTTGCTTGGACTACTGAAATGCGCTCTACGTGGGGCCAGCTTTGAAGGTGACCCGGAAACTACAACTAATCCAAAATGCAGCAGCTAGACTGGTGACTGGGAGTGGCCACCGACACCATATAACACTAGTCTTGAAAGACCTACACTGGCTCCCAGCACATTTCCAAGCTGTGGTGCAAACACACCAGCAGGAACACCGTATTAGGTCCACCGTTGTGTTGCACCACCTCAACCTCACCACCACCTCAACCTCCTTTGCTACCTCCTGTTAAGCAGCAACGCAACTGACCAGAGGTCAGGTGAGGAGCAGTGCCCTATCATACCCACCCACCCACCCACTTTGGTTTTAAACAAGAACTACTCTGTGCCAAACTTTAGGTGATTAACCTCAGAATATTATATGAAGACTCCATTGTGTTTTGAAAAAAAACTTTGCCCTGAATCTTTCCATCAAGGGACGCAGAGGCAAACCCAAAGATACGGTCTTCGTAAGTGATTAGAAGATGGAGCCAATAATAAAGCAGTAATAAAACAAAAGGCGCCACTGGGAGTTAAGGATTTTCAAACAAGCCTGTCAAAAAAGTGTAATAATGTTGTCAGATCAATTTGCTGCCAAGTGCAGGTGTAATGCGATAAAACTTCAAAGTGGAAGTTCTTAGCAGATTATGTTCTCAAAACTGTCAATCAGGCGCTGTTCTCATAAGTAACAAATTACAATGTATCAAGCTGTAGAACCAAGGATGCCGCCGTAATCTGCCTAACCAGGGTGGATTTTCAATGTGCATGTTAATAGCCCTGTTGGTGTGGACAAGCATCCTGCACCCTCTTTATATCTCATCATTTCTGATTTATTTTCCATTGTGGGAAGGGGGGATTTATCAGCAGCCGGATATTTGTACTGCTGCACATTGGCACACAGTGGAATGAATCCTATGTGGAAAGATGCATAAGGACCAGTTTCCATCCTTTCTTCTCCTTCGTCTTTGCTGTTGTTATCTGGGAGCGGCCGCCGAGACCACAGAACACCGGTCTTGAAAGATCTACACTGGCTCCCAGTACGTTTCCGAGCACAATTCAAAGTGTTGGTGTTGATCTTTAAAGCCCTAAACGGCCTCAGCCCAGTATACCTGAAGGAGCGTCTCCACCCCCATCATTCTGCCCGGACACTGAGGTCCAGCACCGAGGGCCTTCTGGCGGTTCCCTCACTGCGAGAAGCCAAGTTACAGGGAACCAGGCAGAGGGCCTTCTCGGTAGTGGCGCCCGCCCTGTGGAACGCCCTCCCACCAGATGTCAAAGAGAAAAATAATTACCAAACTGTTAGAAGACATCTAAAGGCAGCCCTGTCTAGGGAATCTTTTAATGTTTAATAGGTTATTGTATTTTAGTGTTTTGTTGGAAGCCGCCCAGAGTGGCTGGGGGGACCCAGCCAGATGGGCAGGGTATAAATAATAAATTATTACTACCTAACGTAAAGGGGGAGCCTGACTGGAAATGTAGCTGTAGGCCACATTCCTGGCATACATTTAAAGCACTGAGATACCACAAAGGATTATGGGAGCTGTGGTTTGTTAAGAGAGAGTTCTTAGGAGACCCCTATCCTCCTCAACAGAGCTAAAATTCCCAGATTGGTTTCGACAACGAATACCTCTTTCACAGGGAATTTTAGCTCTGTGAAGAAAATAGGGTTCTCCTAACAATTCTCGGCACCCACAAGAAGATACAGCTCCCAGGATGCTTTGGGGGGAGCCATGACTGTTTGCTTACCACCATGCTTTAAATGTACATATGTTGTGAAGGTGGCTGTACAGTGGTACCTCAGGTTAAGTACTTAATTCGTTCCAGAGGTTCGTTCTTAACCTGAAGCACCACTTTAGCTAATGGGGCCTTCCGCTGCCGCCGCGCCGCCGGAGCACAATTTCTGTTCTCATCCTGAAGCAAAGTTCTTTTTTTTTTTAAATCATATTTATTAGAGTTTCCAAAAAGAAAGAAAAACAATAAAAATAAAAAACATTTACATTTTAAACCTTAATTTCAATAACATCTTTCCAGGACTTCCCCACCCCTCCCCTTCTTGTATTCCATTTCTATTTGTTTAATTCAACAAGTTCCTATCCCAAATTTTTAACCTTATCATATTTAACCCATTATTCAACTTAGCTCATTTTAAATACCCTCTTTCATGTTCCACAGTCTTTAAACATAAACCTCTTTTTTCTAAGGTCGACCCCTGTTCCCTTCCACGAATTCCCCTTTTTTGTATTCACTTCAACACAACACATAGGGGAAAAAAACAAAAGTTCAAAATATAGTTATACACCCTTTGGATTCTCATTCTCCCTCCCCTCTTTCCCGGTTTCAATCCCCAAAGTCCAACAGTCTATCTAGTTTCAGCCTGGCGCTCTCACATCCGAGGCTCTCAATTCTCTCCCTGCTCCTCTTTGCCAGTTCTTTTGATAGTCTTTTGTGTCAGACACCAAATCTCGTAGAAGCTCAGTCTTGAAAATGTCCATTTTTCTTGCATCCAGGCCTCTATAATTAAAGATAGAACTCCAATCTTGTTTCTTAATCCTTTTAAGCCTGAATGTCCCAAATGCTCCCACTTCCATCTTGCTCAGGTTTGTACTCCATAGCTCTTCTAGTCCCCCCATCGGGAGATCTCTCCAATTTTCCTTGTCCAATTCAAGCCAAATTTCCATGATCCAATTCCTCTTTTCTTTTATGTCCTTCCTGACAGGCCCTTGGCCTTCCTTGGTCTTCTGCGATGGTGAAACTCCTCCTTCATTTCCTTCCCACTCATCATAGATCTCCTGTTCCCTTCCATCACATTCCTCAGATTTCTTTTTCTGTTCAGTTGTAAGTGTTTCCAATTTCACTACAGAAGCTTTTTGTTCAGGAACCAAAACTTGCGTCAAGTCCCTTCCATTTTCAATGGATACATCCATTATTTCTATTGTTTCCTTCAGTGTAGATACTTCTGTAGACAAAACAATGTTCTGGTCTTGAAGTTTTCCCAGGAGATAAAAAGTCCTGTTCAACTCCATCAGTATTTTTCCACTTACAGCCATACTTGTAATGTCCCAAAAACCCCTCTAGAGGGGTTGTAGTTACTTAGTTTCCTTCCAAATCCAAGCCAAAAGTCAAGTTAACTTGTTATTCCTTGTTTCCAATACATTATATCCAAATTGTAACAAATCTAGCCAGCAAAGTCCCCAAAACAAAGTTCTCTTCACTTTGACAGCAACTTTGACAGCTGTCAAAATCTCTATCTCTCTTCCCCAGACTCTCTCGCGGTTTACTCCCGGTTCCGAGGGGGGGTTGTACTTTAAATCTCAGTCCACTCTTATCTTCCAGCACAATCACTTATAATTTTAACTTGTGAAATTAATAACTTTTTCTCAATGAAGAAAAGACTCTTCTCTCGACCTTAATTGTTAAATCCTTGCTTTAAATTGTCTACAGTGGGGGGAGACAGACTTCCTCTTTACACCTCCCCTGCTCATGCCGAATTTCAAAAAAGACAGAAAATTTCCCTTTTAAGTCCAATTTCCGTATTACTCACGGGTTGTTGTTTTAAGTCCAAATGTTCAGAAGAAAAAGTCAGCGCTCTCCATCGAATGGCATGCGGCTTCACTCAGCAGGGGAAGCAGAGGACTCTCAGCACCGCACCGCTCCCCGTCCCCCGTTCCGTAGCCTTTAAAAAGGCTCCTTCACGGGTCGGGAAGGGCGCTAATGGTGCCCGCCGAGTCACCAGGTCCACGGGCTTCCGCGCCCGTGGTTTTTAGGGGTCCCCGCGTCGCCGGCGCGGTAGAACCTGATCCCTGCTGAGCAGATTCCCTCCGGAGCTTGGAGGGAATCCGTCATTCGGTGATGGCACCAACCCGGAAGTCCCTGAAGCCTGAAGCAAAGTTCTTAACCCGAGGTAATATTTCTGGGTTAGCTGAGTCTGTAACCTGAAGCGTATGTAACCTGAGGTACTACTGTACCTCGGGTTAAGAACTTAATTCATTCTGGAGGTCCATTCTTAAACTGAAACTGTTCTTAACCTGAAGCACCACTTTAGCCTCCCGCTGCTGCTGCACAACCGAAGCACAATTTCTGTTCTCATCCTGAAGCAAAGTTCTTAACCCGAGGTACTATTTCTGGGTTAGCGGAGACTGTAACCTGAAGCGTATGTAACCTGAAGCATATGTAACCCAAACTCATATTTACAGCAAGGCAAACTGTTGATGAGTTGGCCACAACTTTCAGACAGCTAGCATCCCTCAGTTTCTAACAGCTTGGTATCTCTAGCTACTGGGCTTGCTCATTCCTAAAACAGAGCGGAGTGGGGGCCGTCTGAATAGCATACTGGGTTCAGAAAATCTAGTCATCCGCCTGGATTGTAAGGCTGAAAAGGAGGACAGAGGCAGCCATCTTCCCCTTGGTTATTGTGCAGTGGAATGGATAATGGAAGACAAACGTCTGATGAGAGAGGGACTCCTCTTTCGTTCTCATAGCAAAGCAATTGTAAAATCCTAGCGTTCTTCTTCCATGCCCGACTTTCTCTAGCAGATCCTGGAGAAGAAAAAGGATGCACCTTTATATACAGGTATGCAGAAAGCCACACTGTCTTCACCAACCAGCTGTCCTGTGTTTTTCCAACCAAGAGCTGGAATTGTTCCAGAGAGAGAGAGAGAGAGAGAGAGAGAGAGAGAGAGAGAGAGGCCCATTTCTGTCAGCATTTGGATTTAAAATGCACTGTCAGTTCTGATTTTTCTTCCATTACCATCTCAAATGGGCAGAAAAGGACAGCTAAACTGGCAATCAGTTTCCAACAAGGCAAGGTCAAAACAACAGGCTATGCCTCATATCACTGGGAGGAACAGGGAGCTATTATGACAGAGGTGTAATAGGAGGAACCAGCTGAGCATCTCACTCAGTATGCAGCTTGGGAAAACTATTCTCCAGGGACGCTCAGCTCTGGGCTCGCAGCCTGGGGGCAAAATCCCACTCGCACCCCTCTGTGCACATTATAAATATACCAGCCTTGTTAAATGGATCTGTTAAAGGCGAAGATTTACTCCAGGAATGCCCCCTCACCATACTCACACGCACACTGCCCATGAAAATTATTCTTACATTTTGCTCAGCTTGACCTCAGAGGTTCTATCTGCTGTACATTGTAATGGCAAGTTCACTTTTTTTTTCTGAGAAAGTTCAAGGGGGAGAAGGCAAGAGGAGGGGCTGACTCCCAGCCCCCAGAAGGGATGGAGAAATCTGTCCATTTCAGTTTTCAGCATATTTCTTTAGGAGACTGCATTTTCGCTTGAAAGGAGACTGAAACTTTGCAACAGACAATTGACCTCATTTACTTGATTCAAACAGTGAGGAGGATGGGATGGAGGGTGAGAGGACTGACCAGCTATCACTGCTCCCCCAACTTGTATAACAGGTTGTTGTTGTTGTTATATTGAATTATTACCCACCCTTCACCAGCAGATCCCAGGATGGCTTAAAACTATGTAAAATTCAGAATTAAAAACAGTTCATAACTCCCCTGCTCAGCGCCCGAGGGCCCCAGTCCTGCCACTCAACACCTGGCCCAGGGTGGGACCTGATGGGCTCTATAAAAGACTGCTGCCACTGCTGCTGCTGAGCAGAGAGGGCTCAGTTTTGTTTTGTTTTTTGTTTAAATTGCTGTTATTTTTTTATCTATGTCATTTTAAACTGTGATATTAATGCTCAATCAATCAAAATGTTTATTCGGCTTTACGCCCATCATGAAACACAACACAACAAAACAAATCAAATAAAACAGCGGACTCGTACAAACCACAAGTAGTATAACACAGTTCACAACTCACAAGGACAGATATTAGCCATTCATAAGAAAAGTTTAAGATTAAGATTAAAAATTTTAGGCACTACCCTAAAATCAATATCTGATGTCATTATAAAAATTCTTATAACTATCAATAATCAGCTAACATTCCATTCCGTCTCTTGTACGAGAGGACGGCTGTTAGGAATTTAGCAACCTGTAGGGTAATATGAGGATCCACATCTTGAAGAACCCAGGCAAGCTGTAGGTCTACTGGTTTGTCAGCCGTAGGCTGGATTATGGAGTTTAGTATACTAGCACGAGCTGAACTGTACAAAGGGCAGATAAACATAACATGATGTAGAGATTCAGATGTTTTCATTTCACAAGCACACATTGAAGGGACTTGGCCCTTAGTGAATCTATGTCTCAGCACGTTTGTTGGAAAGACATTGAACCTAGCTCTAATGAAGGCATATCGGTGAGACGCGGCCGTAAGCGATGTTAAGTAGGGCGGAGCGCGGTAGATAGGGGTTATGCCGAAATTTAACGGCGAGCAGGCTCCACCACCAGCTACGAAATTTTGGTATAGCTCCACATCATCCAGCCTTTGATTTATACACCTTTTTGCCACATTTAGATCCAGTTTGAGCAATTCAGTGGGCGAGATCTCATAGGACAGCAATTTGGCATGGATTTTTCCTGACCACACATTTGTGAAGTCATCTCGCCACATGCATTGAATGAGATAGTGGTTCGGGAGTTTGTGCCATAGGGATATCCAATAAATCAAAACTCTCCTCCATATAGCTAACTCCACTGAGGGGATCTTCATTTCTAAGCGGATAGCCGCATTACTTACGCATGTTGGCAGTTTTAGAAGTCGGCGTAAGAATTGGCTTTGAAGTGACTCTAAAGGTGAGAGGTTTGCAAAGGCAGCCCATAAAGGTGCAGCATAGGCCATTGTGGCCATCACTTTGATGCTATACACTTTCAAGGCCGCAGGGATGAATGGGGCCCCCTCAGAGTAGAAAAAACGGAGGAGGGAGTGTGATAGGGCTTTTGTCTTGTTTTGAAGATATTCAACGTGCGCTTTCCACCCTAAATTATATTGAAAAAAAATTCCTAAATATTTAAATTTATGTACTTGTTCGATTTTCGTGCCCTCCAGTTTCCATGAATAAAGTTTTTGACTCCTTGAAAATATCAATACTTTGGACTTGGTGTGGTTGATAGACAGATGATTAGAATGGCAATATGTCGCAAAAATCTTTAGTGCCCTCCTTAAACCCACTCTGGAGTAAGAGAGTAGTACCACATCATCTGCGTAGAGAAGTAAAGGACAACGGTAATCTGCTATACGAGGGGCGTGGATAAATTTTTGTGAGACGGCTAATGGGTTCCTCATATCACTGATAAATAAGTTAAAAAGAAGAGGCGCTAAAATGCAACCCTGGCGTACACCCTTATTTACTGGCACTGGGTTAGTCAGGTCTCCAGCAGGGGATAATCTCACCCTGGCCACGGACCTGGCATGAAGTTGGGAGATAAGCCACAGGAGCCTTCTATCTATTCCCCAACAGGCAAGTTTATCCCATAGTAATTTCCTCGGAATACTATCAAACACCGCTTTCAAATCTATGAAAGCTGCGCAAAGTTGGCCCCGTCGAGGTGTCGAGTATTTCCGGGCTAAGTGATAAAGGATAATTGCCTGGTCTGTTGTGGATCGGTTTAATCTAAATCCAGCTTGCTCATGTCCAATCAGGTCAGCCTCAACTGACCACTTCATCAACCTTGCCAGCAAAAAACGGGCATATATTTTCCCAATGGACGATAGCAGACTGATATTCCGATAATTCCCTGGGTCACCGGGAGGGCCTTTTTTGTAGATAGGAATTATAATGGCCTCCTTCCACATTCCTGGTATTAAGCCCGTGGCATTTATTGCGTCGAACGTTTTAGCTAAAATCCCTGCCCACCATGCAGAATGAAGCTTTATGGCCTCAGCAGGGACCAAATCTGGCCCAGGGGCCTTACCAGTTTTCAGCTCAGCTATCAATTCTAGGATTTCAGCAGGGTCGGTATTGATATTAATGCTGTATTCTTAGTTTTAGATTTTGATTTATGTGGAAATTGTTTCCCATTTGGTTGTGTATTTTTTGATGTGGTTTATTTATTGTTTATGACTTTTGTGTAAATCTTGTTAAGGGACGCAGGTGGCGCTGTGGGTTAAACCACAGAGCCTAGGACTTGCCGATCAGAAGGTCAGTGGTTCGAATCCCCACAACGGGGTGAGCTCCTGTTGCTTGGTCCCTGCTCCTGCCAACCTAACAGTTTGAAAGCATGTCAAAGTGCAAGTAGATAAATAGGTACTGCTCCAGTGGGAAGGTAAACGGCGTTTCCGTGCGCTGCTCTGGTTCACCAGAAGCGGCTTAGTCATGCTGGCCACATGACCCGGAAACTGTACACCGGCTCCCTCAGCCAATAAAGCGAGATGAGCGCCGCAACCCCAGAGTTGGCTACAACTGGACCTAATGGTCAGGGGTCCCTTTACCTTTACCTAAATCTTGTTATGCTGTAAGCTGCCTTGAGCATTGTTTTGCAACTGTGGAAAGGCGGCATACAAATAAAAAATGATGATGATGAAATAAAATCAGAGTTACAGTCTTCTTGGAAGGCGGATATTTGGGACCAGCTTCTGCTGTGACACTGGGACAGAAGTGGAGAATGGAGTTTCCAACTCACTGGAATGACTGGGGTTGTAGACATAAAAGGGGACCTCCTGGACTTCTGGGTTGGCATGTGGGCACAAGCACAATCTAGGGTTGCCTTATGTCCAGGATTCCAGTGACGGAATTAGCGTGGGGGGGAGGATTTCGGGAAATCTGCAAAATGTCTGGGTTTTAAAAACTTTTTACTTCTTGAAATATGGCAACGCTAGCACAATCACCCCAATGTTGTGTTACATTTATTGCTCGGATTATCTTGTGGGATTAGGTGGAGTACCATGTGCTTGGATTTGGTTGTTGGAAGTTTTCAGAGGGAAAGCTGTGTTATCTGACCCACCCCCAACAAACAAGAAGCCTGTACTGGTATAGAAATACCTTCCTTTCTCCTCAGTGAGAGACAGAACAGTGTATCTGTTAGCTCAGCGGGTGTAGACTGGATTTATCGATGCTGCTGTGATGTGGGATAGTTGGGTTATTATTGGTTGTCAGCTGCTATTATTGATTGGTGGGTTTGATGATTACTGGTCGTTGTGTGTAAAGGGATTGATGAAAGGATGTGTAGGGAAAGAAAAGAAAACTGGTAAATGTGTAATGGTGCTGTATATGGGGATGAAAAGTTGCTAAAAGCGAGTACGTGTAAGAATGGTTGTGTGGGTAGAACCTTCTGGAGAGCTTCATATATTTTGCAATTTCACGTTGATGTGATTATTGTTTTGCATGCACAGATATTGTGCTGCACTGTACATTTGCATACAGGGATTTCCTTTTTTCTTTCATAGAATCATATAATTGTAGAGTTGGAAGCGACCCTGAAAACCACGTAGTTCAAGCCCCCTGCACTTACAACCTTTGCATTATCAGCACCATGCTCTAACCAACTGTGTGATCAGTTGTTGATATTGTGTTTGTCGTATACTTTTGTACCTGTGGCATTTTTTCTTTCAATATAAACCAAAACCCATTGCTATGAAGTGGTCTCTGTAAATGGTTTAGATAAATAAAAAATAAATAACATCCACTAATATCTAATGAGTGGGGAAGCAATAGGACAATTGTATTACTTCACCACTGATCCAGGTGTCAATATGCCCCCACAAACCACTGCAATGGCACTGTAAAAATCTCAGTAAAAAGGTAAAAAGGTAAAGGACCCCTGGACTGATAAGTCCAGTCAAAGGTGACTATGGGGTTGCAGCGCTCATCTCACTTTCCGGCCGAGGGAGCCGGAAATTTGTCCACAGACAGCTTTCTGTGTCATGCGGCCAGCAGAACAAAACTGCCTCTGGTGCAACAAGACACCGTGACAGAAACCAGAGTGCATGGAAATGCCATTTACCTTCTTGCTGCAGTGGTAACTATTTATCTACTTGCACTGGTATGCTTTCGAACTGCTAGGTTGGCAGGAGCTGGGACAGAGCAACGGGAACTCACCCCGTTGTGGGGATTTGAAATGTTGACCTTCTGATCAGCAATCCGAGAGGCTCAGTGATTTAGACCACAGTGACACCCTCTCCCTCCCTCCCAAAAAATCTCAGTGGACACACTAAGACTGCAGTTGTTCATCTCAAGTGATCTCCTGGGAAGGAGCATCCCATTTCAGAACCCAAGTGTGCTACAAAGTCATCAGAAAGGAGTCAAACCAGAGTAAGAAATTAAAGCCCATAGGCCATCTAGTCCAGCATCTGGTTCTCACAGTGGCTGGTCCGATGCCTGTGGGGAACCAGGAAGAGTGCTTTGTCTGATGGGAGCAGAAGGTATTCTTTGAGCTAAGCGTGGTGGATGGGAACCCCAAGGTGGTTTTGGAAACAAAAGAACTTTTTTTGTGTTTTCTCTCCCATGGGAAGCAGTGGGAGGGAAACAAGACCCACAGAAAGTTTCTGGAACATCTCCAACGTACATATGCTGTTTGGCCCTACAGACACCACAAGATAAACTTATTAACATGTAAGTTAATATATGTTGTTAGCCCAAATAGAAGCCTGTGAGAAACAAGCAAGTAGGACTTGAGTATAAGAGTCCTCTCCCCTTCTGTGGTTTCCAGCAACTGGCATTCAGAATCATTACTGAGAGCCAGTGTGGTGTAGTGGTTAGGAGCAATGGACTCGTAATCTAGTGAACCAGGTTTGATTCCCCGTGTCTGAGGAGCCAGTGTCCATCAGAGAGGGAAGCTCTGATCCTGGAACACTGGAGCTGTCTCTTTGAGGCTGGGAGGGTAGGTCTGATGATGGCCCTTAGGAAGCCCACCCGGGGACCATAAAATTTCATCCTTCACATGCCTTTTGCTGCCTTCCTCCTCTATCCAGCTCAACACATCACCAGTAGCCCAACCCTCCTTTTCACAGTGTACCAAACTCCTTGATATTTCTTTTCTTGAAGAGCATATCCACGGACAGAGGTATGGATGCTATTGCAAAGAAATTTCCACCAGAAGGGAGGCTAAATAGCACAGAGGGGGTTTTTTGAGAAAAGGAAGGTATTAGACAAAACCTGAAAGGTTAACCAAGAGCTCTGCCTCTAAAACCCCCAAGGCAAGGAGATCTATAAATGAGAGCCCAACAGGAGCAGATCAGCCCCTGACTTGCTTTTGACAATAGCATGGCCCAGATAATAGGTTCAGCTCAGCTTATCTCCTGGGCAGGAACATCACTAACACAATGTATTTCAGAACCCAAGTGAAATACTAGGTCATCAGTAAGAAGTCAAACCAGGCAGTGCTTGATCCAACAGCAGCAGAAAAAGGTATTATCTGAACTGAAACATGGGGGACATTTACAGCCCTAAATATCACAATGGAAATATCCAATGAACTGTAGGGAAACAGCTTATTAGCAGAATTGACTGGAACACAGTCAAGTTTCCACAAAAGTGGCGTGGGGTTGGTGATCTCACTGCTGAAATTAATTTTCCCCTATCCTTCATCTCCAAATTCTCCCCTGCAAATTTTGATTGTGAACCTTCTACGAATATTTTCCAGGCAGGCAAAGGTTTTGTGGGTGTTTAATATTTGGCATCAGCAAAAGAATGCACAAGATTCTGCTCTAACTGTGGACAGCCAGTGGCCCTGTAGAGAGAGGGCAACTGTACAGCCAGTTTAGCAAGGTCCCAGAAGAGCGTCATGACATGAATGTCCTCCTTGACAGAGTAATCCAAACCCTGGTCAGACAGCAACTGTGTGATGGAGGGCTGGCCCAGGACATTTTGCCACCTGAGGCAAAACAGTAAATTCCGGGAGGGGAACCTCTTTCACCCCCAATGATGACTCCGCCCCCTCTCCACTGCTGCCATTCCCACCTCCAACCCCACAGGCAATGTCTCCTCCTCCTCCTCTGCCCACCCCACCCACCACCAATTCCTTTACAGCCACCACCTGAGAAACAACAAGACTGTAACGGAAGCTGACAGGGAGGGCAGTGGTGGATGAGGAGGTGACACTGAGTAACAGGCACAGGAGGAGGTAGGTGGTGTGTTCCTCATGCCACCCCTCCCAGCTGTCTCATCTCTGCTACCTGAAGCAACCGCCTCATGGAGCCTCATGGGTGGGCCGGCCCTGGCGGAAGAGCTACTGCCACACCCACAACCCTGATGTTTATGCTAGCTAGGGTGGGAGGTGGGGAGCAGGCCGAAGCCTGATTTGGATTATGCCATGTGCTGGTCCCAGGGGGAATAAGGTACTATTACCGTAGCCCAAGAACAGACCAGAGTCTCTAGCAGGGCAGACGATCACTAGATGAGACGCGAGGTCCGAGACAGGGAGCCGGGCGGGGTAACAGGAACGCTGGTAGGGCAGAAGCAGGAAGCCAGGCGAGGAACAGGAGCACTGGTAGGGCAGAAGCAGGAATCCAGGCGAGGAACAGGAACACCGGAGAGTCAGAAACAGGAAGCCGGGCGAGGAACAGGCACACTGGGAGTGCCGAACAAGGACTGGGTAAAGCAGGTACTCCACAACGACGTTGCTCCCGCAACCTGGGACCGGGCTGCCTGACCTTTATCTTCTTCTAAGGCCGGGGGCGGTCCCGGCCCCCAGAAGCCCCGCCTCTCTTGGCCTTAAGGCGAGCACTCCTCCTGGGAGACACCAGTTCCCTTCGCCTCTCTGCCTTAAGCCTCTGCAGATCAGGAGAGGCCGAAGGGTTACTGGGCCCCGGGGGAGGCTCACCTGTAGCCACTGAGTCTTCCAGCACCTCTGGGGCCTGAATGATTTCACCTGGTGCCTGCTCTTGAGTTTCCTCAGCATCTAGGCCTTGCCCCACTTCAGCCGGCCCTGGAGGCGGGGACTCCTGTGCCGGCTGGGATTCCTCCGGATCGCTTTCAGACTCGGAATCCCAGGCCATCACATGCCAGCTTAGTGCTGGCATGGTGAATGGGCACGATACCAGTGAGTTAAGAGTGTTGGACTAGGACATGGGAGACCAGGTTTCAAAACCCTGCTCATCTATGAAGCTCCCTGGGTAACCTTGGGCCAGTCACTGCTTCTCAGCCTAATCTACCTCACAGGGTTGTTGTTGAGGAGGGGGAGAATCATGTACACCTCCTTGAGCTCCTTGGAGGAAAAAAGTAGGATATAAATACAAGAAACAAAACACGTAAACTGACAGAAGCTGGGCCTGGTCAGGATTCAGCAGATCTTGGGCAGACTCCACAGCTCCCCCAGAATGCCCCGTTGCAGGGCTTCCCACCAGTGAGAAGTTCACCAGCAGTACTTTTGATGGGCAGAACAGGGAGCTATGCAGTGACACCATCATCACTCTGGAAGCAGAGAGGAGCCAAATTGGTCTGGTATGCAGAGAAGGAGACCTCCATCCCATTCAAACCCCACAGCATGGCGGACTGGAGGAATGGCTTCCTTCAACTGCATCATAATAATTGCTTTCCAAATCATGTCACTGGTGGGGAGATATGGGAAAATAGAAATTGTGGGACTCCAGCTCCCATCAGCCCCAACCAGCATGTTCAATGGTCAGGGATGATGGGCAGCCTCATCTGGAGGGCCACAAGTTGTTGTTGTTTCTTTTGTTCCTCACCGCTGTCTTACGACACAATCTAGCAGCTTTTGTGTCATTCCTTTTCTATGTCTAAGGGATAAGCGCACTGCCATTTTCAGTTATGGGGTGATGATCAGGGTAGAGAATACAATTCAAAGCAAGATTATCCCGTCTCAATTGATGTCTGGCTGGAAAGAATTGCTGTGTGTGGCACACCCTGAAGGATTGTGGCGAGCGTCTCAGAGATTGCTCTTTAAATCCCCATGTACACACATGCTCATCCAGCAGTCCTATGAATATATGTTGCTACCTTGCACCATCACAATGGGCTCCCCTAAGGTTTGTAGGCACTCTAAGACTAGTCTGACATTAGTCTTTTTCAGTCCCTACTATCAGAGGTACTTTTGGAAATCTAATCCTCCGGCATCCAAACTTGCTCTACCACACAGCAACGCCACTCTCCTTCTAAGGAGCAACCGGATTAAGAGAGTCGCTGATGTCGCTCAGAATGAAGCATTCATTCACTTATCTTAAAAATGGTACACACTGCATTTCTGCTTTAAAAGCGATGTGTAAAAGCAAGATAAGGCAGTGCACAACCACCCCTGATCTGATTAGAGACCTAATCCAGAGCTTTAGAGTGGCTTCAATCCAACCCAAGATCCAGGGCTGACCTGATCTGGATCTGGGCCAGAATTGGTTTGGGGTCCTGCACAGTGTTTAATGAAACATATGGTCGGTCTGTCAGTGTTTGTAAAAAGACTTCCTTTGTCTCCTCAGCCTGGTCCTTGTCGGCATAAAAGAGTCCACCAGAAGAGTGTCCGTGCAGAGTACTTTCTGCTTTTATTCTTAAAAGTCTTTCTGCAAAAGCAACTGACCAACTGTACACATCAACACTACCAGCTTTCACTAACCAACCAACCAACCCAACACCAAACTAACATTTCTCACTCTCTATATATAACCCTGGTGCTGGAGGAGACTCTTGAGAGTCCCATGGACTGCAAGAAGATCAAACAGTGTTCTTGAAGCTACAAACATGCGTCTGACCAAACTGCGAGAGGCAGTGGAAGACAGGAGTGCCTGGCGTGCTCTGGTCCATGGGGTCACGAAGAGTCGGACACGACTAAATGACTAAACAACAGCAACAACAAATATACAACCCGGTGCAGGCCACTGACTCATGCTGAACCAGCTTTCGTAAGCATTAAAGAAACAGCGGCCAATTTTTAGCCGTGACACAGTCTCTTTGCCACTAGACCACAGTCCCTTGCTGTCATCTCCGTCACAACCACAGACAATGGACGTCAGCCCTTTCTGACTGAATCCCAAGTCCGCCCCAATTCAGCCTAATTCAGTTTGGAATCCAAGATTCAGCTGGATGCAACCCTGACAAATAAAATAGATCAGCAGCATATTGAGATAGAAAAGAACTGCATTGCAATGCATTTTAAAACCTGAGAGAATAAAGAAGATCCCACGTTGACATCAAGCAGGCTTCCTTGGGGAGGGAGTTCCACAAACAAGGAGCCACCACTAAAAAGACACTCTAACATGACCCCAGAAGTATCTCCTTATAAATCCAAATTCAAGTTGACTTGAAACTATGTTATTGTGGGGGCGGGTTTCTTTTCCACTCCCTCCCTCCCCCTGCTTGAAGCCTTTTTGTTTTTACCTTTGAGCAAGGAAACACAAGTTTGTAAAGGTACTTATTCTGCCTGCTCCCGGAAAGCAAGGATATCCAGCACGCAGCAGCAAACACTCGTAATCTTAAGTAATACTGCAAACTTTGTTTTGCATTGCAAGTCAATACATGTGTCCCTTCTCCACACCCAGAAGGTGAATAGGTATTGAACTGAGGTCTTAGATGTACAGCCACAAAATATAGCCCTTAAAAAAAAGAAGTAGCAAGGAGTAAATGGGAAACAGAGTGGCTTATATTGATTGTGTGGTGTTTTCCTTCTTAGCTTGATTCTGTCTGATGACCACCCCCCTTGTCTCACATAGAGGTACTTGCCAGCGCAAGTAGACTGCGCCCAGTGCCATACACAGAGAGCTCCTTTGGAAATGGAAAACTCAGACCATTGAATACAGGGTTCCAATTTCCTCCGCCACCCCCTAAATGTGTTTTGCTCACACTCAGAAGACTTTTTAACCAGCATTTCCTCAAGCCCTAGTTTATTCCAAACATATTTCGGTAAAGTCAACAGGAGGATCGGGGATTTAACATTTCGTTATTTCCCCAGATTCAAAGTTTATGTGAAAAGGTTTAATTTATTCCCCTCTCTTCCTCCTCCGTTTGACTGTGGCTTATTCCTGCCTTCGCTCTGTCTTTAACCAGAGAGAGAGGGAGCAGAAAAACAGAAGGGATGGGAAGAACTATATATTAATTCTTAGGTTAAACCAGTTTTAGAAAGCCCAAAAGGCTAATGAGAACACATTTTATTATGTCCTTTTCTAACCCAAAGGAAGATTTCTTCCAGAGCTAACACGGCTATTATCAGCTGCATCATTCTGTCCCTAACAAATCACTGCTTTGTTAATCCCTTTTAGAGATCACCAGTTTACCTTTCAGAAGTGTAACTGCTGCCTGCACTCGACATTCATTCCTTTGATGGTATTACTTCTTTTTACCTAATATCAAGTGGCCGGGTTCACAGAAACGGCTGATAGTCTGTATTGATCAGGTGAGCCTCAGCTACAGAATAATTGCTCACAATTCCTTCTCGTTGAAGAAGGTCACACAACTACATGGCTGGGAGTTCCAAGAAAAGGGCACATTGCTTACACTGGCCTCCCCTCACCACTTCGAAAGCAAAAAGCAGGACTTGGCTGTTTAGACAACATGTGAGAAAGATCTCAAAATCAGCCTGCGCTCTGCATAACTATTTTTATTAACTTAGGTTGCAACCCTACACATAGAATTGGACTGCTTGCATGCCATTGGTTACAAATTGATATATCTTAAGCAACTGGATATAGAACAACTGGATATGGAACAACTGATTGGTCCAAAATTGGGAAGGGAGTATGACAAGGCTGAATATTGTCTCCCTGCTTATTTAACTTATATGCAGAATTCATCATGCGAAAGGCTGGGCTGGATAAATCCCAAACCGGAATTAAGATTGCTGGAAGAAATATCAAGAACCTCAGATATGCAGATGACACAACTTTGATGGCAGAAAGTGAGGAGTGAAAGAGGAAAGCGCAAAATATGGTCTGAAGCTCAACATCAAAAAAACGAAGATCATGGCCACTGGTTCCATCACATCCTGGCAAATAGAAGGGGAAGAAATGGAGGCAGTGAGAGATTTTACTTTCTTGGGCTCCATGATCACTGCAGATGGTGACAGCAGTCACGAAATTAAAAGACGCCTGCTCCTTGGGAGAAAGGCGATGGCAAACCTAGACAGCATCTTAAAAAGCAGAGACATCACCTTGCCAACAAAGGTCCATATAGTTAAAGCTATGGTTTTCCCCATAGTGATGTATGGAAGTGAGAGCTAGACCATAAAGGAGACTGATCACCGAAGAATAGGTGCTTTTGAATTATGGTGCTGGAGGAGACTCTTGAGAGTCCCATGGACTGCAAGAAGATCAAACCTATCCATTCTGAAGGAAATCAGCCCTTAGTGCTAACTGGAAGGACAGATTGTGAAGCTGAGGCTCCAATACTTGGGCCACCTCATGAGAAGAGTAGACTCCCTGGAAAAGACCCTGATGTTGGGAAAGATCAACATCTTTGTTGCACAAGGAGAAGGGGACGACAGAGGACGAGATGGTTTAACAGTGTTCTCGAAGCTACCAACATGAGTCTGATCAAGCTGCGGGAGGCAGTGGAAGACAGGAGTGCCTGGCGTGCTCTGGTCCATGGGGTCACGAAGAGCCAGACATGACTAAACAACAACAACAAGCAACTTAAATGTATGCCAAATTGCAGTCTTAGACTTTCCTACATTTATTTAATTTATGAATTTAGATCATGAACCCAGTTGATTGTGAAGGTTATGTGAGGGTTACTGGTGCTTTGTGGAACCTATCTCAGCATGGGTGTGGCATGCACGCACACACACAATTGACACCCACACATCCATCCATGCATACCACATTTGCTCACACATGCCTGACCCATGTTTCTCATGCACCCATGCTGACAACATCCTCCCTTCCTTGTCTCATTCTTCTCCCTCCATGAGCTGGCTGTGGAGAAAGATTGTGAAATTTAGACTGGGGCGGGGGGAGAATCCCTTTAGGGTTTTGATTCGGAGTTTTACACCAAATGCCCAATTAGTCAGACTTTCTTCAGTAACGCATTACCAGACAGAGATCCCAAATGAGTCAGAGATTGCACTTCCATTAGCACGCACCGTATAATAATAATAATAATAATAATAATAATAATAATAATAATAATAATATCTTTATTGTCATTGTACAACCTATATAAGGGATACATATTACCAAAGATAACAACAACAACAACAACAACAACAACAACAACAACAACAACAACAACTTATTATTATTTATACCCTGCCCACTCTGGGCAGCTCCCAACAGAATTTTAAAAACACGATAAAACATCAAACATTAAAAACTTCCCTAAACAGGTCTGCCTTCAGATGTCTTCTAAAAGTCAGATAGTTGTTTATTTCCTTGACATCTGATGGGAGGGCATTCCACAGGGTGGACCCCACTACTGAGAAGGCCCTCTGCCTGATTCCCTGTAACTTCACTTCTCGCAGTGAGGGAACTGCCAGAAGGCCCTCAGTGTCTGGGCTGAACGATGGGAGTGGAGACGCTCCTTCAGGTATACTGGGCCAAGGCCATTTAGGGCTTTAAAGGTCACCAAAGTCTGTCCCTGCTTTCTGCCAGCTTCTGGCAGAGGGACACTGCCAGCTTCTCCCAGTGTCCTTCTGCCCACCGCTCTTATGGAATGCCCTCAGGATTAGGGCCGGTGTGGCCCAATTGACTTCCTCAAGGATTGCCATGATGGCTTTTCAAAGCATTATTTGTCTCATTCCCTTACACTTGTTATATCTTATCAGTCTGTGGGTCCGTTCTGTTCCCCCGTAAGGTCAACTTGGGCATTCCTCTCTGTTTTCTCATGAGATGCCCAATTTAATAAAATAAAGTAACACACACACACACATACATATATTTCTTTTTTCCAATCTAAATTCGTATTGATTCCTGAGATGTTCATTCTGGAGATCTATGGCATCATTGGATTATTCAGTTTAGCCATTTATTTGTGTCTGTCTCTTTCTTCCAGATTGGTTCTGCTCCACAAGAGGCTAGAAGGAGGGGAAAATAATACTGCCATTGTTGCTATTCTGGTATCATAACTGCTCACACGGCCCTGAACTATTAGACCGTTTTGGCTCCAAGAAGCTCTGAGATGTGGTAATTCAGGAACTAAATCAAGTTTTCTTACTGCTGGGTGAGGTTAGTGGATATTAATGGGAGGGCAGGAGTTTGTACTGAATCATTCATGTGAATAAAGGGCAAACAATTGCTTAATACTTCAAGTGGGAAAATACCGCTTCCCCCCTCCCCCCAGAAATACTCCAGAATGCATGGAGCAGAGCAAAGAAAGCACAACCGAAAGGAACAAAATGGCAGCTCCTGTTAATATACATTAGAAATGGGGTACAGATGTGGTAGACATTTGGTTTGGTTAGAAATTTCAAAGCGGACCAACATATTTTGCATTTTCTGAAATAATCGGTGGACCAATTTCTGAAACAATATGTGAACCAAAGCACAGCTATCCTTCGAAATCCATACCTTAAAAAATAATAATACTAGGGTGGTACAACTATGAAACATAAAGACGTTGGGAGCGGTCATTAGGAAATTAGGGGCAAGGTATCACCAGTACACTGAGAATACCCAGCGCTATTTATCTGTGACCTCCAGAATGGGAGAGGTAGGGCAAGCCCTGGACTGGTGCCTGCGCTTGATGGTGAGCTGGAGCCAATAAACTGATGCAGAATCATGGCAAAATGGCGGAGCTGGGGGGGGGGGTGTTCCCGAGTCCAGATAATACAGGGTGGTGCAACACACAGCAAGCAGGATACATGCAGCCCCCAAGGCCATGCTTGGTGGCCCTCCAGCTCCTGACCCTCTACCTCACCCAGGGCAGGACAGCCAGGCTAGTGGAGACGGAGACGAGTGTCTGTGCCACAGCCAAAAGAAGGCTACTGCTGCTGCTGTTCCTCCTCCGCTGCTGCAGGAGCTCTGCGCAGCCACCAGGTTACGCACTGGAAGTGTGGCTGCATCCCCGGGCTGTTCTGTGTTTGTGTGTGTTTCAGTAAAGTGGTACCTCGGGTTACAGACGCTTCAGGTTGCAGACTCCACTTACCCAGAAATAGTATCTCAGGTTAAGAACTTTACCTCAGAATGAGAACAGAAATCGTGCGGCAGCAGCGGGAGGCGGGAGGCCCCATTAGCCAAAGTGGTACCTCAGGTTAAGAACGGTTTCAGGTTAAGAACTGACCTCCGGAACGAAATAAGTTCTTAACCCGAGGCACCACTGTACCGAATACTTTGTTTTCTATTTTGCAATACAGAGAAGTTTGAGCACCAATTGGGGGGGGGGGTTGGTGCAGATAAGAAGCATGAGGTAGGTGGGTGTCTATAACAAGTGTTTTCAAAAACATGAACTTCATGAAGTCCAAAACTTGAAACAACTTAGCAGACAATTCACTCGAGAGTTGCCTGCAGACGTCAAGAACCAACCTCAAGGCAGACATTGATCAACTTGTGAAGAATTCTCTAGCTCAGACATCCCACTGATGTCTGCATCGTTAGTGAAAGCACATGCATTTGTTTGTGTAATTAGTTCTGTTTAATAAATATATATTACATTCATTAATTGTATATGTAATAAATATATTACTTGTGTGTGCGCGCATGCACACACATTAATTCTGTATATTAAATAATATGAACTTTATTGCAAACACTTTAATTTATGATATGGAAATTTAAATCAGTGTGCAGCCCCCAAGTTCTGTGTCAAGGTACTCTTTTGTCTGAGAAGTTGGCCCTCCCTGAAATAATTGGTCCATTGCCTGCATTGAATGAGGCCATGCTCTTCCTGAAGAAGCAGGACCTGGAAGACAGGAGTTAGAATCCCAAATTGGGGTGGTAGTGCTGCAGTTAACTAAGTCACAACTACATATTGTGTAGGGGGTTGTGTAGTCCTGGGATGCTCCTAGATCCATCTTTGTCACTAAAGGCCCAGGTGGCCTCAGCGGCTAGGAATGGCCTGAGCACCATTGTCCCTGTGCTGGTAACCTCAGTTGAATTACTGCAATGTGCTCTATGTGGGGCTGCCCTTGATGTTCATCCAGAAGTGGCAGCTACTGCTAAATGCAGCGTCTCAACTGCTCACTGGAGCAGGCGATTGCCATGTTACACCACTGCTGGAAGAATTGCAATGGCCGCCAATTAGCTGCTGGGCTAAGTTGAGGGTGCTCATTTTAGTGAACAGAGCCCCATATACCTTGGGCAAAGAAATCTGAAAGATTGTCTCATCTTTTATATCATATTTACTTGAATGTAACACACACCTTTTTTTGGCCAAATTACATCGCGGAAATTAGGGTGCGCATTAGATTTGATGGCAGCAGCAAACACTTTTTTGGTTTCAAGGTTTTGACAATGGAGGTGCACGTTAGATTCAATGACGTGTTTTGTTGCTTGGTCGTTTAGTCGTGTCCGACTCTTTGTGACCCCATGGACCAGAGCACACCAGGCCCTCCTGTCTTCCACTGCCTCCCTCAGTTTGGTCAGGCTCATGCTGGTAGCTTCAAGGACACTGTCCAACCATCTCATCCTCTGTTGTCCCCTTCTCCTTGTGCCCTCCATCTTTCCCAACATCAGGGTCTTTTCCAGGGAGTCTTCTCTTCTCATGAGGTGGCCAAAGTATTGGAGCCTAGAGATTCCAAAATGGCCATTTTTATTTATTTATTTATTTAGAATTGACACACACCTTCCCCTACTATATGCTGGAGAACTGCATTGCAAAATTCAGAGACGTGCAAATTTCAAAGAATTGTAGTGTTCCATCTATTCCAGCTGTTTTTTTCCAGAAAGTGTAAATTAGATAGGTCCGTCTTTAAATGCAAAATGAAGCAATTTTCTCCTCTGTCCCCATTACTTGTTGTTGTTTAGTCGATTAGTTGTGTCCGACTCTTCATGACCCCATGGACCAGAGCACGCCAGGCACTCCTGTCTTCAGCTGCCTCCCACAGTTTAGTCAAACTCATGCTGGTAGTTTCGAGAACACTGTCCAACCATCTTGTCCTCTGTCATCCTCTTCTCCTTGTGCCCTCAGTCATACCCAACAGGGAGTTTTTTCCAGGGAGTCTTCTCTTCTCATGAGGTGACCTGTTACATTCACGTAAATACAGTATTCCCAACCAATCAGTGTTCTGCAGAAGAGGGCTGCCTACAGATGCCATCTTATCAGGATGTTCATTTTGCACAATTAGCTTCATGTCCCCGTCCCCCCATTAAATATTAGACAGACACTGTCTTTCTTTGTCTTTTCAGAACCAGCTGGAGGCTTTTCTCTTTCAACAAACTTTTTAAGTGGAAATCATTCTCAGTCTGTGTCTGTACTGCTTTTAAGATTTGAATTGTTTTATCACTTGTGTGCTTGCTGCCCTGTGCTCCTTTGGAAGGAAAGAAGGGTGGGGTGTACATAACAACAACAACAACACAAATAATAATTAAAATGACTGACTAATCAATTTAAACAGCTTCATAGGTCTGTCAGCATAGAAAGATCTTCAAGAGAAACCTGAAAGTAAAAAAGCAAGGATGGACTAATAATGAAATGCATTGCTACCAGATTTAGTGACAGTTGTCAGTATTTGTGGTTTTTAAAAGATGGTGGCAAACTTGTGGAGAATGCACATATCAGCAGGTACTTGTCAGAGGGTGGTTTTGAACTATGTTTTACTCAGAAGAAAATGTTCTCTGGAAAACTCATTAGCATCCTAGTGTGAATTTTTCCTGATACACTCATTTTTATATGCAATTTTGCTTTTAATACACACATTTTTGCAAAGCAATTTCCTGTACAGTAATCTATATATCTGTGTTGCTTTCACTAATATATGCCTTTCTATGCACACTTGACCCTACTATATGCCTTTTTTGTGCACATTATTTGGCTATAGAACTGTGTTGCAAAATCTGAATGAGCGCAGATTTTGAAGGATGGTTGAATTTTTCGGTGCACATATTGTTTCAGAAAGTGTGAATTATGTAGGTTCACCTTTAAATGCAAAGTGGCTTGACTTTCTCCCTCATCACCTCCAATCTTGAGGAGGGTTATTGGTAGTTTTATTATTATTACTTCGGTGCTCTACTAGGATTCTATTTTTATTTTATTTTTTGCAACCATTTGCAAAGCGTGGCCATTTACTATAGACGCAGCCTCCGGTTCCTCATCTGGCTCATAATTTGCTTTCTGCAACTAACAAGCTTCGGGTACTGTCATTTTTCTCTTTCTCCTGCATACATTTGCCCATAAAATGGAGGGAGTTGAATCAGCACCTATGGTCAAGTAAATCACCAGCCTTGTCTAAACTGACTGAAGCAATTATCTCTGTGCTTCTGAAGTGGACAGAAATGACAGTCAGTTTAGAGGAAATGTATTATCTCCAGGAAGAAGAGGCTGCATTGAACCTTTCAGTCAAACCCAGTTAAAATTTACAGATGTGATTTGCTTGCATCTTCTTCTTCTTCTCCTCTCTGGAAATGCGGTTTAGAACAACAGTCTCTGCCATATATATATATATATATATATATATTTGGTGGGGGGGGTAGGAAATAGAAGAGCACTGATAAAAATGGAAGTATTTCAGAGTTAAGAGGCAACATGGGGACAAAGAGAGTGGCTTGGAGCAAGTGAAAATTATGAGGCTGAAATTATTACACCTTGGAAAGAACACGGAGGAAAACAGTGGAAATGGCCTGGGATATAAAAAGAATTAAGAGGAGGAGGGGGAGGGAAATGTATAAATAAGGACAGAACGAAGTGTTTGAGAAAGCTATTTTATGGAACATATTGATATTTAGGCTTTTCCTCAAGTGCAACCCAGTTGTTTTATGAAATGCTAATCGTAGAAAGGAAAGAACGGTTGTATGGTTTTTGGTTTATTGGGGCTGTAATGTTTTGTAGTTTACCTTATCCTGCTTTTGGCTGTGAAGCACTGTACAAATTTGCAGATGAATTGATTGATTGATTGATTGATTGATTGATTGAATGACACAAGAAACATGTTTCTGCCAATCATGCCAGGGTTTGAGATTTATTTTATAGTTTTGAGTTGTAGAGGAGCCACAGCTCACAGTTGCACTGGGAATCCCTATTTCTAACCTCTTAGGAAAGTTATTGTGTGTTTTTTATAAAAATTGGGAGGGAGGGAGCAAGGGAGGGTGAAATATACTCAGAGTCAAGAGTGGATTTCATGCTTTTTATTCAGCTCATAGTGATGAGGAGGATTGGAAGTTCCCCCAGAATGATTAGCTAATTCTGGGGTTCTCCTGTAGGCCAATCAGGTCGTGGATTCACTTCCACCTGGAGCTGGATTGGGTGGCTCCTGTGGACCATTCTGCATTCTGGAGCCTATTCTTCTAGGACCAATCAGGCTGCTGCATTCTGAATCCTATTGTTCTAGGACAAATCAGACTGCTGCATTTTGGATCCTTTTCAACTCAGTTGAACTGAACTATTTAAAATTTTAAACGATGATGGTGTTAAGGTGCTACACTCAATATGCCAGCAAGTTTGGAAAACTCAGCAGTGGCCAGAGGATTGGAGAAGATCAGTCTACATCCCAATCCCAAAGAAGGGCAGTGCCAAAGAATGCTCCAACTACCACACAATTGCACTCATTTCACACGCTAGCAAGGTTATGCTTAAAATTCTACAAAGAAGGCTCAAGCAGTATGTGGACCGAGAACTTCCAGAAGTGCAAGAGGCAGAGGAACCAGAGACCAAATTGCAAACATGCGCTGGATTATGGAGAAAGCTAGAGAGTTCCAGAAAGACATCTACTTCTGCTTCATTGACTATGCAAAAGCCTTTGACTATGTCAACCACAGCAAACTAGGGCAAGTTCTTAAAGAAATGGGAGTGCCTGATCACCTCATCTGTCTCCTGAGAAATCTCTATGTGGGACAAGAAGCTGCAGTTAGAACTGGATATGGAACAACTGATTGGTTCAAAATTGGGAAAGGCTGTATATTGTCTCCCTGCTTATTTAACTTATATGCAGAATTCATCATGCGAAAGGCTGGGCTGGATGAATCCCAAGCCGGAATTAAGATCGCCGGAAGAAATATCAACAACCTCAGATATGCAGATGACACAACCTTGATGGCAGAAAGTGAGGAGGAATTAAAGAACCTCTTTATGAGGGTGAAAGAGGAGAGCTCAAAATATGGTCTGAAGCTCAACATCAAAAAAACTAAGATCATGGCCACTGGTCCCATCACCTCCTGGCAAATAGAAGGGGAAGAAATGGAGGCAGTGAGAGATTTTAGTTTCTTGGGCTCCATGATCACTGCAGATGGTGACAGCAGTCACGAAATTAAAAGACGCCTGCTCCTTGGGAGAAAGGCGATGGCAAACCTAGACAGCATCTTAAAAAGCAGAGACATCACCTTGCCAACAAAGGTCCGTATAGTTAAAGCTATGGTTTTCCCAGTAGTGATGTATGGAAGTGAGAGCTGGACCATCAAGAAGGCTGATCGCTGAAGAATTGATGCTTTTGAATTATGGTGCTGGAGGAGACTCTTGAGAGTCCCATGGACTGCAAGAAGATCAAACGTATCCATTCTTAAGGAAATCAACAAACATGAGTCTGACCAAACTGCGGGAGGCAGTGGAGGACAGGAGTGCCTGGCGTGCTCTGGTCCATGGGGTCACGAAGAGTCAGACACGACTAAACGACTAAACAACATTCAACTCAGTACATAACAGAGGGCCTTCTCAGTGACTGCTCCCAGACTCTGGAACTTCATGAAGAAGCTAGACTGGCTTCTTCGTTGTTGACTTTCCACCAGCAGGTGAAGACCTTTTTGTTCCAACAGACTTTGGGGGATTGGCCACTATTAATGAAAGGGCTTGTGCCGTGCTGTTCTTATTGCCATTGTTTGTATGTTTTTAACATATTTTATATATGTACGTAGTTTTAAATCTATTGATTTTTTTTAAAAAAATTAAACTATTGTTGTTTCTCTGTTTTTAGTAAGAGATTCTTGTTTTTATCTGTAAGCCGCCTTGAGTTCTGTCAAGAAAAAAACTGGGTATAAATAAATATATAATGATGATGATGAAGGAAGGAAACATTTACAGTGGTACCTGAGGTTACATACACTTCAGGTTACATATGCTTCAGGTTACACACTCTGCTAACCCAGAAATAGTGCTTCAGGTTAAGAACTTTGCTTCAGGATAAGAACAAAAATTGGGCTCCGGCGGCGCAGCAGCAGTGGGAGGCCCCATTAGCTAAAGTGGAACTTCAGGTTAAGAACAGTTTCAGGTTAAGAACAGACCTCCAGAACGAATCAAGTACTTAACCCGGGGTACCACTGTAATTGGTTGCCAGGTTATTTCCAGGCCCAAATCAATGTGCTCACATTAGTGTTTAAAACCCTAAATGACTTAGGCCCCAAATATCTGAAAGGCTGCCTCCTTCCCTACAGACCCTCCGGAGTGTAAAAATCAACAGAGGGAGTCCTCTTAGTAGTTTCAGCACCCTTAGAAGTTCAGGGGTATGCGTGGCCTTCTCTGTGGTGTCCCCTGGGTTTTGCAAGTCCCGCCCCACAGAGGCGTGTCTAGCACTTTCACTATGCAGCTTTCAGCAAATGTTGAAGACACACGTCTTCACCACAGCTTTCAACACCTGAAGGAGTTTGTTTTCGGGGCCCACCCAGTAGCTGTAACCTCCTTTTAACTGTCTTTAATTCTTAATTGTAAGTTGCCGTAACCTGCTCTGGGACCTGGAGAAGGATAAGTAATAAATTGGAAATTCCTGCTCTTGTTAAAAGCTACAAGATTGCAAAGGTTAAGCAAAGTCCATTGTATCCAGACAGACTTTCAAGACAGTCCCTTAATTAGCTGGCCACTTGCCTTACCTAGGAAGACCAGAATGGGTGGGGGGTTAGATAGCCTATAATACAACGCTTCTGTAAGGCGCATGAAAATAAACTCTGATAGGGCATGGCCTTGTTGACATGAGGCATCCTCCAATTAAGTTAGTCAAAGAAAAACCAACTCTTCTCATGGTTTCCAGGAGTGTTAGCTGCTCCAAAATTATTTCTGAGCAATACCTTGGTAATGAGAGCAAAAAGGACATTTCTAGAGAACCGTGCCAGTTCAGCCATTGCTCAGCCTCTACAGCATGAAAAAAAAAAGGCTGTACTTGTATAGAAATACTTTCCCTGCTCCTCAATGAGAGATGGAACAGTGTATCTGTTAGTTCAGTGGGTGTAGACTGGATTTATCGATGCTGCTGTGATGTGGGATAGTTGGGTTATTATTGGTTGTCCCAAAATGACTCACAATATCTTTTAAAAAAATACATGTTGTTGTTGTTGTTTAATCGTTTAGTCGTGTCCGACTCTTCGTGACCCCGTGGACCAGAGCACACCAGGCACTCCCGTCTTCCACTGCCTCCCGCAGTTTGGCCAGACTCATGCCTGTAGCTTCGAGAACACTATCCAACCATCTCGTCCTCTGTCGTCCCCTTCTCCTTGTGCCCTCCATCTTTCCCAGCATCAGGGCCTTTTCCAGGGAGTCTTCTCTTCTCATGAGGTGGCCAAAGTACTGGAGCCTCAGCTTCAGGATCTGTCCTTCCAGTGAGCACTCAGGGCTGATTTCCTTCAGAATGGAGAGGTCTCCTCCAACACCATAATTCAAAAAATACATATTGGAAACCATTAGAAATAATAATACTGTATAAATCTATCAGGAAAAAACTTGTTAAATCCATACAAGTGTGCATAAAACAATACGGATAACAGCTTAAAATTTAAAAGGTATTATTCTCCCTCCTAGCACAGTAACAATAATAAAAACCAGCATTTCCAGTTCCTTTCCTGATGATCCTTAGCATGGAATTTGCCTTTTCCATGGCTGCCACATACTGTGTTGACATCTTCACTGAGCTCTCATCCCTGATCCGTTACCACCAGTACAGAAACTGTGAGTGTATTTGTGAAATTAAAATAATTTTTGTCCCAGCATGCATCACTCTCCCCTTGTTTACAATGAATTACATTTGGCATTTGACCACCCATTCCCTTAGTTCGAAGCGAATCTTCGCTCTGTCTTTTTGGTCCATTGAATAATGGACCAAGGATGCCTGCCTTTCATTAACAAGTCACGAGTTCTTGAGATGACCTTTGCGTCAGCCTCAATTCCCCATGAGGAGAATAGAATATTAATGACCTCTATATTGACAGAAAAGTGAACACTTCTTTTTAAAAACCAAGAAAGGGGTGGTGAGGTAGACGCTTTAGAGAGGAACCGTCATCTGAAATGCAAATTATTTTTCTGCTTAACATTTCCATTTTATGGCACTTTGTGATTACCATACGCATCTTGAAGATGTGGCACCGTCTTCATCTCTGCCACTCTCACTCTCCTCTGCCTAACCCTGGACCCCATCTACCGTCAGACTATTTATGAAGATGTCAAAACCATCTGAAAAGAATGTCTTAATTGCAGGAGAATCTTTCAGCCTGGGGGGATGAGGTTTATAGTGAGAGTGATGGGTTGTGTTCTCCACCATTGCATACTGGCATCCTCTTGTCATACAATTTTGCAGCAAGGATAATTTTCTCGCGTGCCTCGCACAATACACTGCCACTCCTTGAGAGATCTTTCTGCGGTGAAGTCCTGTGGCTCTCACCCTAATTTCATGTGGGCAAGAAGAAGGAGGAAAATAGGGGCAGCAGAGAGGAAAGGCGGGGGGGTGGGAAGAGTGAGGAAAAAGGAGTGCCTGTATCCTTTGACACTAATCTCACCCACTGTGGGTTCTGGCACTGCCCGCCACTGCTTTTAGCACCATCTACCACTGCCATGTGTCCCCTGGCAACTTACATAGGAAGGAATGTGTCTCTCAAGAGGAAAATGGTTCTGGAATTAATACATTCTTATCAGATTGTCCGACATCTTCATAAACCCAACTGGTGCTGCTACATGGGGCCATCAGGCCTTAAGGACCCTTCCATTTTCAATCCAGCTTGTTTCCATGGATTGTCCATGTTTACCCAGTGGTCTCATTAGTCGTGAATAACTCACGCCCTCCAATTTGTGTCCCAATTTTCCAGGGACAGTCCTGGAATTACAAAAGCCATTTCGGCTTCTGATTTGATCCCAGAATGTCCCTACAGTGGTACCTTGGGCTAAGAATTTAATTTGTTCCGGAGGTGCGTTCTTAACCTGAAACTGTTCTTCACCTGTGGTACCACAGTAGCTAATGGGGCCTTCCGCTGTCACCGCACCGCCGCCATGCGATTTCTGTTCTCATCCTGAAGCAAAGTTCTTAACCCGAGGTACTATTTCTGGCTTAGTGGAGTCTGTAACCTGAAGCGTCTGTAACCTGAAGCATCTGTAACCCGAGATACCACTGTATTTCCCCCGCCAGTGCTGCCGCCTCCAGGGAGGAAGATGAGTCAGTGCTTGTCCCATCCCATTGCCTCTCCATGGCCCTTGTGGCTGGTCTCCTCCCTTGGGCAGCTTGTAGCGGCTACTAGGGAGCAGGTGAGGAGGAAGAGAGACTGCCACCACTGAGGCCCAGCCCCACATGACGTACTGGGTCTGAGGGGCAGGCAGAGGGCAGGGCCACCCTGGGTGGGAATAAAGGGGGAGCAGAGGGGAGCACAAGGAGTCTGGATATTTCAATATTTCTAGGCAGGGGGCTGAGGGCACCCCCTCAATATTGAGGAAGCCTCCATCCCTGCCACCCCTGGGTGAGTGCTCACCCGCCTGGTGGGAGCGGGAGGTGTGGAGAACAATTTTCATCCTCCACACTCCCCGCCATGATTGCTAGAGCACCTTCCAGAAGGTTCTCTGGTGATCCTCAAACGGATGCCTGAGCGCCTTGGCAGGCCTGGCAGGACCTTGGGGGGGGGGGTGTTGTGCCTGTGATGTCATGCACACACAATTCCCACCCCCATCCCTCATTTTGGGTCCAATTTAGTGTGCCTGTTAAAAGGACGAGTGAGCAAACATTGAGGAAAAACTTCTGCCTGAGACCTTGGAGGGCTGCTGCCAGTCAAAGTAAAATGTTGTGGATGAGAGGATCAAACACTCACTAGTGGGAGCAACCAATTTCTTCCATGGGTGTTCTAGTGTGGTGTAGTGGTTAAGAGCGGTGGACTCGTAATCTGGGGAACCGGGTTCGCTGCCCTGCTCCTCCACATGCAGCTGCTGGGTGACCTTGGGCTAGTCACACTTTGAAGTCTCTCAGCCTCACTCACCTCACAGAGTGTTTGTTGTGGGGGAGCCGCTTTGAGAATCCTTCGGGTAGTGATAAAGTGGGATATCAAATCCAAACTCTTGTTTATGCAAAAGTATGAAAGTTGGCCAGTCACAACCCATTGGTTTTGTGGCAGAGCATAAAGGGGTCCCACGTTCACAAGGCTACCTTATACTGAATTGGACAATTGGTCCATCTAGCTCAGTATTGTATATATACTGGCAGCAGCTCTCTGGGGTTCCAGGCAAGGGGCATTCCTGGCCCACCCTGGAGATGCCTGGTGTTAAATCCTCCTTGCAGTGTGATGGGACAGCCTGTAATCTGCACTGCGAGAGAGAAGGAAGGCAAGCAAACCAGCCAATCATCTTTTTTAAAAAAATTTTTAATTTCACCACTACCACCAAGTGGATGTCTTTGGTTTTTCTCTCTCTGACTGTCTCCACTAAATGGCCCTTTTAACATTTTGGCCTCTTAACTAGCCTGGCCACATTCCTATACTGGGTACAGTGATATGACACTTAGGCATGGGGTGAATAACATGGTCTCAGTTAGGGTTGCCATACGTCCGGAAATTCCCTGACATGTCCAGAATACCGCATTCGTCAGCAGCATCCGGGCGGAAATCAGCCAAATGTCTGGGAAAATCTGGACGTATGGCAGCCCACGGCAGCAGTGCTGATTTTGCCGATCTTCTCTTAAAATAGTTCAAAAACGGCAATTTTTTAAGCGGTCTTGCAAAAAAAGAGCTCAATAACTTTGGGCAAAACTTTAAATATCTCAACAACTTTTCTGTCTGGATTTTCACTGTTTGAAATATGGCAATCCGACCTCAGACAAATCCCACACAGCAAGCTTTTTTCTTTCCACTTAAGGCAACAAGTTTTAGAAATTATTTATATATAAAAGCTAATTTTACAAGCAGATGATTTGGGGTATTATGCAAGGGTGGCGAGTTGTTATTTTATTTATTAGCAATGTATTTTTGCTTCTAGGTGGGGGAGAGGTGCGTGGGAGATTTTCCTGCCTCGGGTACCAAAATAACTTGTTTGAGCTCAAGCGTGATATACCTTGACTTTGCCCCAGGCAGCAAATGTCTTGAACCAGCCCTGGGGCTTTTGCAGAGCAAAAAGTTCCATGAAAAGACACACACATTCTGTGCAGCTTCTTCTTCATATGATCCTGGTGACAGTGGTGCTAATTGAGCTCCCTGCTCTGCAGCATTCCCTTGTTTCCTCCTTCCCAGAAGACACCAGGACTATGGCAAGAAGCATTATTTCATGCCTCGTGCAAGAAGCCCTCACTCTGAAGGCAAATGCCCTCAGTCTTAGGCTTCGTGACAATGCCACACAGAGACACTGGAGAGGGTCACAGTTGAAGAACGGAGCCCTGTTAAGTGTAATTGGTTTATACACAGAAATGGGGAAATGCATGTGTATTAATGAAGGTTTAAAATAGAAAATGGCTAAATGTGTATTGCTAACATTGGGGTTTTTCCACAGTAGTTTTCCAACTGTACGCTGAGCTCTTGCTGAGTTGATAATTAACTGTTCTTATCTGCTAGCTAACATGTGAGTGTTGTAACCTTAGATCAGATGACAAAGGTGTTGAGCTGCAAATTCACCATCTTGAAAGGATGTTAGTCTTCCTCTGAATGTCACAGAGAACAAAAGGAATGGCTCTCCAAGAGCTACGTAGACTTATGGCAGGCTAAGGCAGGCTGGGATCACTGCAGATGGTGACAGCAGCCACGAAATTAAAAGACGCCTGCTTCTTGGGAGAAGGGCAATGACAGGCCTAGACAGCATCTTGAGAAGTAGAGACGTCACCTTGCCAACAAAGGTCCGTATAGTTAAAGCCATGGTTTTCCCAGTAGTGATGTATGGAAGTGAGAGCTGGACCATAAAGAAGGCTGATCGCCGAAGAATTGATGCTTTTGAATTATGGTGCTGGAGAAGACTCTTGAGAGTCCCATGGACTGCAAGAAGATCAAACGCATCCATTCTTAAGGAAATCAGCCCTGAGTGCTCACTGGAAGGACAGATCGTGAAGCTGAGGCTCCAGTACTTTGGCCACCTCATGAGAAGAGAAGACTCCCTGGAGAAGACACTGATGCTGGGAAAGATGGAGGGCACAAGGAGAAGGGGGCGACAGAGGACGAGATGGTTGGATAGTGTTTTCGAGGTTACCAGCATGAGTTTGACCAAACTGCGGGAGGTAGTGGAGGACAGAGGTGCCTGGCGTGCTCTGGTCCATGGGGTCACGAAGAGTCGGATACGACTAAACGACTAAACAACAACAACAAGGCAGGCTGGAATGGGCAGCAGAGGGTGGGTAGAGTTTGGATTTTTGGAATTATCTTTTATTCCTAAAATGCTGAGTCTGTTCTGCACAGCAGACGGGTGTGTCATCTGATGTATTTTGTTCTGTATTTTGAAGAGTTCTGCAAGTAAAAGTTTGAATAATAACTTATGGGTCTGGACAATGATTTCTTCCAAAAGGAGTCAGTTCTTACGCTTCCAGTCGCTTCAGACTGTGCAATATTAATACCAGCAATAAGCCCAGCAGTGGAAGAGCTTGAATGGCACAGAAGAGTTTGAGTGACAAGAGTCTCTCACACTCTCCCCTATCCTCCACCCAGGCAAACAAGAAGCATTATGAGAGTTCAAGAGCAGATTCCAGCCAGGCAAAAATATTCACCCCAATTTGCATGCCCCACCAAATTGCCAAATTACAGTCACACATGCACACACTTCACACACTGCAAACAGGATGGTAGAGCAGGTAGGCCCTTTTATCTCAGCATAATTTGCTACATTCAAACAGCAACCCCTTTAATTCTGCAGAAAAGCCTGGAGTTCAAACATGGTGTCTACCTTTGCTGAATTGGTTATAGAATCTTAGAGTTGGAAGGGACCCCAAAAGTCATCTAATCCAACCCTGGGATGCAGGAATCTCAGCTAAAGCATCCATGACAGATGACCATCCAACCTCAGTGTAAAAACCTCCAAGGAAGGAGAGTCCACCACCACTTGTGGGAGTCTGTTCCACTGCCGAACAGCTCATACTGTCAGAAAGTTTTTTCTGAATGTTTACTCGGAATCTCCTTTATTGCAACTTGAAGCCATTGGTTCGAGTCCTACCCTCTAGAGCAGGAGAAAACAAGCATGCTCCCACTTCCATGTGACAGCCCTTAAGTTACCTGAAGATGGCTATCAAATCTCCTCTCAGTCTCCTCTTTTCCATGCTAAACATACCCAGCTCCTTCAAGCGCTCCTCGAAAGGCTTAGTTTGCAGATCCTTGATCATCTTGGTTGCCCTCCTCTGCACATGTTCCAGCGTGTCAACATCCTTCTTAAATTGTGGTACCCAGAACTGGACACAGTATTCCAAAAGTGGTCTGACCAAGGTGGAATAGAGTGGAGCTAAGACCTCCCTTGAAGGGATGCGGGTGGCGCTGTGGGTTAAACCACAGAGCCTAGGGCTTGCCGATCAGAAGGTCGGCAGTTCGAATCCCCATGACGGGGTGAGCTCCCATTGCTCGGTCCCTGCTCCTGCCAACCTAGCAGTTTGAAAGTATGTCAAAGTGCAAGTAGATAAATAGGTACCGCTCCGGCGGGAAAGTAAACGGCTTTTCCGTTCGCTGCTCTGGTTCGCCAGAAGTGGCTTAGTCATGCTGGCCACATGACCCGGAAGCTGTACACCGGCTCCCTCGGCCAATAAAGCGAGATGAGCACCGCAACCCCAGAGTCGGTCACGACTGGACCTAATGGTCAGGGGTCCCTTTACCTTTTTAAGACCTCCCTTGATCTGGACACTAGACTTCTGGAGATGTGAAGATGTGGATGAAGCTGGGGACTGAACAACATGCAAGGCCCCAAATAAGCAAGGCTGTGTTTTCTTTTGTTTTCTTTTGCTTTGTTTTTGAAAGCTACATTGATGGCTCAGACACCCTTTTCTCTGGGATTGTTACTGAAGGCAAAGATGCGACAAGAAGTTCCTTTGTGAAGAGAAAAGGCAGGAGGAGAAAGGTTTGAAATGCAAAGTCTTGATTATACTTGAAAAGCTAGAGCCTGCTGAGTCTCCCCGGGAAGAGTTCAGGCCAGGTGCTACTCCCAGCACAGATCATTAAAAGTAGGGAACTGCCATTTCAATAGGTTCCTTCACGAGAGAAGCATCCAAGGAAATGTGAGGCATGTAAAAGAGTTTTGATGAGGCTACAAAATTGTTGTGGCACCTTAAAAACTAACAGGTTCAGTGTAGGGAATCTATGACCCTCCAGATGTTGTAGAAGTTCCCATCATCCCTCACAATTGGCCATAATGGCTGGGGCTGATGGGAACTGGAGTTTATGCTACAGAGCCTTTAAAGCCTCTTTGGGTCTTTAAGTTGTTAGGAGACTTATTGTTGTTTCGGCTGCAAGCATCTAATAGTGGTGCCTCTCTCAAAGTTGATGACACTAGCAAACCTTCTTGGGGGCATTTCACAGTTTCCTGACACCACCAGAGCAAGTGCAAAAGAGGAGCCACCGAAAATATTTGACCGTCTTGGTTGTTGCCGCCTTTCTGCGCTGTTATTTGCACTTAAAATGGCTCAGGCCCAAAAGTGAGCAACTTGTTCATCTTTGAGAGTCGCCTCATTATACATAATGAGGTGGAAGGCCACAGCAAATGCGTGTTTGATGTACGCAGTTAACATAATATGAGAGTCGTTTCCAAGTCCGTCCAAAGATGTCAAACATTCAATGAATGTTCAGCTTTTTTTAAAAAAAGGGGGTTGTATCCATTTAAATCAATGGATTTAAATGAAATAAATACCCTGCTGTTGATTGCTAACCAATTTCTGCTGGGTTACCGTAACAGTTTTGTTGTAAAGGAGCAGGGAACGTTTTTCAGACATAAAGCTGTGGGAATGTTTAGGGATGCAGGGGAGGATATACTGTCTAAGAAATCCTATCCCAACTTGTCTTTACAAGTTCAACAAAATCAGCAGAGTTAACATTCCCCCCTTTTTTAAACACACGCACAGCAGGTAGCTTGCTCAGACTCGTTAGAGTCTCTGTAAATATTTCCCGGTATTTTACCCGTTTAATCCCTCCTAAAATAAGACGCTACACAGTCTTCCGTAAAGTATAAAATGTTTACTCACAAGTAATCATCTGTTCACACAAAGGTTTCCAGAAGGCAGACTTAAAAGGTAAGAACATAGTTTAAATGTGGTGACTATCTCCTAGCCCCCCTTTTTCTTCTCTTGGCCTGGAGCCAAGGGTGCATTTTAGTAGTGCTATTGTTAAGATGGCAGCGATAGAGACAAGAGGAAACAAGATGGCCGTCAGCCTGTGTTTCTGGTTCTTTCTACTTCAGGAGAGGCCACACCCATCTCAAGTTACATATAGGAAGTTTCGTCTCAGTCCTGGAAAGCAGGAAGTTCCGGCTGGAGGACTGAGACAACCTTCATGTCTACTCTAGCAATGTTGTGTTTGACTGCACCTGATTCTTACATCCCACAAAAGCTACGTTCGCTACTGGGCAGCCAACTAAGTGGTGGATAGGAGTGGCGGCAAAAGTGAGTGGAGGAATGAATGTACAGGAAGCCAAGGCATGTGAGCGTCAGTGAAATCGCGTATCATTGAACCCTATTGAATCCCCATTGCAGGGATTCGAACCGCCAACCTTCTGATCAGCAAGTCCTAGGCTCTGTGGTTTAACCCACAGCGCCACCCACGTCCCAAAGTACACATTAGGTAGGTGCAAATAGAATTAAATTTCTCCCCCATCCCTAAGCAAGATGGAGAACTGTGTGGCTTAATGCAAGGCAGTTTCCACCTATGCCTCTAACTGACAGCAGGAAATGTCTGGCATTTCCATGGAAAGGTGGCAGATGATCTCCTTCATTGGAGGTTTTCAAACAGAGGTTGAATGGTCATCTGTGCATTGCAGCGGGTTAGACTAGGCGAACCTCAGGGTCCCTTCTGACTCTACAATTCTATTATTCTACGATTCCACCACCGACTAATGCTCCTAGCTTCCCACCTCAACTCAGTATGCACCACAGCCCCACCACGGCCGCCGCCATATCCCTGCTGTCGAGATAAACACGAGTAAACTAAAACAGCAAAACTAAAACCTGGTTGAAACTTAACAACGTTTCACATCTTTCTGGATCCTCTGCTGAAAAATCTGACACCCGAAAACGTCAGATCTCCTTTGTAAAGATGCTCAGGGAGGCATCATTAATTTAAAGTATAAACTCAGCCAGACCAGACGTCTTCGCGTTTCTTTATTTATTTCCCCCCAAATTAGCGTTTAAATCTTCCTAGCTGCCGAGCTCATTCCTTGAGGCCTCCCGCAAGCCTTTGTTTTATATCAAGCTCTGCAAACACCTGTCAGGTGAACATCAGGAAGAGGTTGGGATGCTCCATTAGTCCTGAGCCTTGGACAGGAGAGACAAGTTTATTTCTCAGGCTGTACTGTATTAATACCTTGTTAGGCTTCCTTCTATGCCTCCTGCTAATAGGAATAACCTCGGGAGCAATAGCAATTTATCTATACATCTAAGCTTACGCCGCTTGTCACCGCTGGTAAGAGTTGCCTAGCCCCCTTGGGTTCCTTTTTCATCTCTGCAGAGGCACCCTCATCCTTGAATACATTATTTTAACCTGTCAGTCTAAACAGGGACAATTACTTAGACCAATGTAAGCTGAAAATGTGGATAACAAAAGCTAAATTCCCGTGTTGTCACTCTCAAGCACTCGTGCTGAGCCAAGCACCGGGCAGTGGGGCGGGGGGGGGGGAGGCAGTGATGGCAAGCAGCTGGCTCACAAAATGAAAACATTCATCAAGCTCACTCATTCAGAGTCGACCAACTTTGGACACTCTCGATCCAATGACGATGCCCGATGGGAAATAGTAGGAGAAAGAGGGGCATTGGTGCCGGAAGGAAAATAGAAACAGTGCAGAGAGGACGAAAAATGCACCACTTCCATTGCCATGGCATATTGTGACAATGTCTTCCTGGCAGGTAAGCAGGTAGGTAGGTATTAGCCAGTTTGCAACATTCTCTTTGCCATGCCCAAAGCCCCCGCCACACCAAGAAAGAAGGAACAGGTTTGGGGAGGGGGGTCTTATTGGGTTGTTGCTTTTATTTTGATTATGTTTTTTGTGGTTTTATATTTTGATTTTATTCTGTGAACCGCCCTGAGGCCTCCGGGTATAGGGCGGTATATTAATTGATTAATTGGTTAAATTCATCCTGAAGGCTGCTATGCTGGCTACCTTTGAACGATGGTATCTCTCGGAGACACACCTCCCACATGGGAGAAGATTAATAACTAAAACATTCATACCCTGCTGTTTAGCTGGGAAAGCTCTAAGAGGGGCTTACAAATTAGTATATTTGTAAAAATCCCTGTTCTCTGGTTTGCAATCTTGAAAGACACAACACAAAAGGAAAGGGGGATCAGGAGGGAAGAGGAAAACAAATTCCTAATGTGACACGTTTGTTTGAATGGAACAGATTAATGCAAAGGGGCTGCTCACAGCTTAAAACAGAGAGAGAGAGAGAGAGAGAGAGAGCTTGGTGCCCCTGGGAAGTAACCTAGTAACTCAATCTTCCTGGAAGTGCACTTGAGTGCAGGCACACATGTATGGCCAAGGACACTGTGGAGTTGTCACATGTAAGAAGGAAAGTGCAGGGCTGTGCTGTTCAACGAACCTCCCTCTGGCTGAGTCATTGCGGAATACTTGGCAGTAAGGTGTCATGACAGCAGCAGATTGGTTCTGCCAGCATGTTTGCACTGCACCAACCTCACTGCCACTGTCCCCTTGCCCCTTTTCTTCCTGGCATGCTGCAGCAACTCTGCTACTCTGGTGAGAGGTGGTGCAGCCCCACCAATCCCTCCACTGCTGGTGTGACCTGGATATTTGCATTTCCCATTCACCCTGCTTATTGTCTGCAGTGAGATAGACATCTACTGCACTGTAGTTCTTTGAAAAAGCTGAAATCAAGATCCAGTCCTTTCCATTTAGACAATAATACCCTTAGCGTTTAAGGTCGTGCTTCCTATTAAGGGTCAAACTACTTTTTATAAAAGGCTTAATGAATAATAAGTAGGCATTTTCACACATTCTTAAGCAATTTGTGTCCTGCAAGAGGTCATGCTGGAATCTTCCAATAATGCAAAAAATGTGAAGCCATTTATTTAGCAGGGCCCTAATACAAAGTATGAAAGCTAGATAAATGTTCAGAACCGTTGTGCAAGCGCTCACTCACCCAAACGGTCTGTGCCAGTTCACAAGGGCACGGCAGTCTTCTTGCACGGTAGCGGATGTGAAGCAAATATTGGGCGGCTTTGTTTTGCTTTTAAACAGAGAGTGGGTGATGCAAAGAGAGAGCAGGACCCTAAACACCCACCCACCCACCTATGACCTCTGGCAAAAGCCTGCAATATCTACTTGATGTTCAATGCTAACAGAATTTCCATACGGTGTCTCTAGCAAAGCACTTCCAGAGCAGTAACAAGCTTAGGGATAGACACATGTCATGTCACCGCTTGAAGGAAGAATGAAGCCTGCGCTGTTAGAAGGTTGTGGATCACAGTACAAATTGTTATTCTCATTGTTCAGCGGAACAATGGCTCAAATCCATTTGCCACTAAATGTGCCTTGTCTTTTAAATCAGCGGGTCATTAGCCTTAACAATGCCAGGGTGTTGTCACTATCCAATTCAATTAAATGACTGACCAAGGTAAGTCTTAAGAACACATTCCAGACAAAAGGGAGGGGAAGGGAGGAGAGAGAGAGAGAGAGAGAGAGAGAGAGAGAGAGAGAGAGAGAGAGAGAGAGAGAGAGAGAGAGAGAGAGAGAGAGAGAGAGAGAGAGAGAGAGAGAGAGAGAGAGAGAGAGAGAGAGAGAGAGAGAGAGAGAGAGAGAGAGAGAGA
>JAXCMG010000002.1:22798563-22875131 GCA_034642415.1 Podarcis siculus
AGAGAGAGAGAGAGAGAGAGAGAGAGAGAGAGAGAGAGATTCTTCCATTAGACCATCACAGTTTCTCTAATGCATTCTGTAATATTTCAATTCCACATGTAGAAATAAGGGGACGCGAGTAAATTTATGCTAAATCCATCATGGGAGAGACACAGACACATGCCGAGAGGAGGGAGATAAGCAGAAATTGGTGAGATGTGAGGGGGAAAGTATAAACGGAGCGCATCCACTGCAGTGATGACAAGTGTACTTAATCCTATATTCTCTGAGGTTGGGAGGAAGATTAGAAAACACACAAATTGTTGTCAGGCTGTTTATTTATTTATTTTTACAGCACAACCCTATCCCTGTTTTCACAGAAGTAAGTTCCATTGGAAGATCAAGGGAATTTACTCCCAGGTAAGCACATCTAGGATTACAAACCTGCGAAAGGATGGAACATGATTTAATTCCCTCTATACAACTATACAGATGTATGGAAGTGAGAGCTGGACCATAAAGAAGGCTGATCGCCGAGGAATTGATGCTTTTGAATTGTGGTGCTGGAGGAGACTCTTGAGAGTCCCATGGGCTGCAAGAAGATCAAACCTCTCCATTCTGAAGGAAATCAGCCCTGAGTGCTCACTGGAAGGACAGACACTGAAGCTGAGGCTCCAATATTTTGGCCACCTCATGAGAAGAGAAGACTCCCTGGAAAAGACCCAGATGTTGGGAAAGATGGAGGGCACAAGGAGAAGGGGACGACAGAGTACGAGATGGTTGGGCAGTGTTCTCGAAGCTACAAACATGAGTCTGACCAAACTGCGGGAGGCAGTGGAAGACAGGAGTGCCTGGCGTGCTCTGGTCCATGGGGTCACGAAGAGTCGGATACGACTAAACGACTAAACAACAACAACATACAGTAACTCTCAAGTGGATGGATGGATTGATTGCATTTCTAGTCCGCCATGTTCCCCGCAGAGCTGAAGAACGCATATATGGTTCTCTCTCTCCTCATTTCATCCTCAAAACAACCCTGTGAAATTAGGTTGAGAGGCAGCGACTGGTCCAAAGTGAGCTTCATGGCTGAGCTTCATTGAGCCCTGGTCTCCCCAGTGCTAGTCCAACACTCTAGTTCCTACACCACACTGACTCTCATACTGGTTAGACCATATCCTGGTTACAGAATGCCACAAATAGAGCAGGACTGATTTGATATCTTTTGAGCTTGAAGGGGAACCTGCAGTTTTCCAGTCATTGAACTCCATCTCCCACCAACCCCAGTTATAATAATGACCCAAACAGCAGCATAACACAGCAGATAATCAAGACCACAGAATAAAACCAAACGTAGCTGACATTTTAAGAGACCTGGAGGCGAGAAAGATTTTTTTACCCAGCACCAAAAAGGCATAAAACTAGATGCCAGCAAAGTCAGCATCCTTGGAGAAGTCACTTCAGAGATGTGGTGCCACTACAGAAAAGGCTCTGGTTGTCACATAACTTTAGAGAACAGCCTTTCATGATGGACATAGAAGATGAGCAGTTATCTGTCTGAGTACATAACTGTCTTTCTTTGAAGATGAGAGAATTTGAGGTGGTCATGTTAAATTCTAGGCTTTTTTCACATTATACTTTTCAATATTTAAAACGCCAGGTTAAATAAATATAGCAAGCTGCTGAAATAAATGAATAAAATGGTGATGAATGTATATTGAGTTACAGTGAATTATATTACAATAAATATATCAGAAAATCAAGTTTTGCTTATAGTATTAATCCTATCCAAGATAGTAGTTAGAAGACAGAGAGATTATATACTGTAAGAAGTATTTTTACATCTTTTTGAAAGGATGGTGTCTGGACTGTAATAATTTCTAAAAACAATAATAAATAATTGTGGGCCATATGCATTTCACCTTCTTTCTCATTACACTTTTTGACATTTTTAAATAAAAGAAACAGTCAAAAATCTTCAACCAAGGTGTGTTTCTAACAGTTTTCTAGCTGGCAGACCATAAACAAATATATTAACTGTGTTCAACACCTGAGTTAAATTTCCTCTGCTTGGAAAGCTGAGTTTGACAACATGTTTAAGAGTTTTCAGATCGGCCCTGTGGGATAAACTATTTGGGTGAAATTCACATCTCATTTTGTGGTTAGAATTCCAAATCAGATCATCTTTGAATAGTCCCATTCATTATGGGGTGGGGTGGGACGCAGGGGGCAGAAGTCCATTTGTTTTAATAAAGAGATGCATTCTCTATCTAAAACATTCATTTCACGTTCAGGTGTGCATTTCTCAATAAATGATGAGGAAAGAGAGACAGCCATACCGGACTATTACAAAATGTTTGGTGTCATCATTCTCGAGCTTACTGCCTTTGAGCCTCTCAGGAACGATTACAGAGTGTTCCTTAAAAACGTTGTCTTCATCCATTGTATCCTGCAGGGAAAGGACTTCAATAACCTACTAAAGCTAGCTGAGGGGCAATAACTCACCCAAAAGACAAGCCAGGGAACTTCCTTTGATGCTTTCTCTTCAGTGATGTTGAACTCTCGCCCAAGCACTTTATTGCCGTTTGAAGAAAAATGAGAATTTCTCTCCAAATCATTAGAGCTTCTAGAACTTTCCCTTCAAACTTCTCTGGCGAAAAGTACAGTTTCATCACAAAACTCTCCTCCACAAAGCCAACTTTCTGATGGGATTCAGGTTTGTCATGACGACCTATGATTACTGGGATAAACAGGCCGAACAGGAAATGGGGTAGAGTGGATTGACCCCCAGTGCAAGATAGTTAGATCAAACCCAATTCATGTATTTGTTTTTGAGAGGACAAAAGCCCTCACACAAGCTCAATCTGAACCAACACGTTTTTATGAGAAGCGGCATTTATGTCAAATGATGTCCATGGTATTAAAAATTAGAAATAAATAATTGCAACTTACCTGGGTGTCTATAAGTTTCTATTCTGGGAACTGTCATTTTTAAGGGTGCTGGGAGTTGGGCAGACTACAGTTCCCATGATTCTCTGGGAGGGAATGTGCTTTAAATAGACGGTGTGTTCATATTCCAAGTTTCATTAAGATACCTGAGAAATCCCTGTAGGACGAAGTGAAGAGACCAAGTAGCTTGTTAAGCGTTCATTTCCGTGGTACTTGGTTCTTTCAGAAATAAAGGTGTTAGTTGTCACAGTTCGTCCCTGAGGACTTATTAAATAAAATTGTCTGAAAGTAGGTGAAGGTTAATATAACAACACTGTGTGGACATTAAGATGTTTTCCACGGTATCTTCCAGCTCTCCGTCCTCAAGCATCTTTTACTGAGGTAGGACTGTGTTTGACAGTACATAATAAGAACACTGAAGTTCTGTCACTGAGCCCTGTAGTCTTGGCCTGGATCAAATGTTTCAGCACAAATCTCATTTTTCTTTTTATTCCTCCGGTTGCTTCGTTGTTTAACATATTGGGATTTCAGAAAACCGGACAGGAATACAAACTAGAATTCACTAGAAGAGGCTCATAAGTAGAGCTGGATGGATCAGTTTATTTCCGGTCCGTATTAATTTCCAACGTGGTTATACAACGTATTCCACTCTGCAGTAATTTGGGATGCAGGGAGACGGAACTTTAAAGTTCTCGTTCTGATTTAAATAGGTAATTAAATACATATATTTAATCACAAAATCCATATGTAACATACAGGGGTATTTTTAACACAAAATACATATGTTATCCCCAACATATGCATTTGTAAACAGTTTCTATCCTATTTTTAAGCTGAAAATTGTACCACAAAAATGAAAATCTGAAGATTAATTATGTTCTGATGCATGTATTAGTCTGAGTGTTGTTATTTTTTGTAAAAAATAAATGGGGGGGGGGGAATTTACACCCATCTCTAGAGAAGCCATTCCACAAATGGGGGGAGGGGATCCACGACTGAGAAGGCCCTTGAGAGCTGTAGCAGAGGAACAGAATTTATCCACTGTGTCACACAGAGGACATAAAGAGGACAGAGAAGAAATATAGCCACACATCCTTCACACAGAACAATGGGCTGAGCAATTAATGCTATTGCATGGAAAACATCCTGGGTGAAATAACCCCTAGTGTCTCTTGTTGGAAAGGGGCTACTTGATTTCCAAAGGTCTCGCTTTCAAGTAAACATGTCTAGCAAAGAGATATGGACCTGTTCCTGAGTCAAGAAACATACTATTGATAAACAAAGGAAGGAAGCAAGGATTAAGATTTTGCTTTATTTTTTAAAGCTTTACCTTTTTTGTAGGAAGGGGCTTTCAAGTGGTGTATTTGATTCTTTATTTTTTAGCAGCTTCCAGACGCATTATTGAGTTAGCTACGTTAATTAGAAGTTATTCAAATCAACTAGAGGCGTAGCCACAAAAGGCATACAGTTAAGCATGCATGAGAGATTAGGAAATGCTGTTTCCCTTTATAACTATATTGTAATTAAACAAATGTCAGAAGTTCACTTGCTGTCAGGAATGAGCCAGCTCCAAGTGGAACTTTACAGCTAGCTGCAGAATACAGGCAGGAACAGAGAGGTTTAGATTTGAGCAGAGGCTGCCAGCGCCAACTCCCTCTGACCTTGGATGGCCGGTTGCCAAGGGAACAACTGAGAGCAGGCTGGAACACAGCCAAAGCTCTCAGGCAGCTCAAACAGGCGCAAACAGACACAGATACAGTCTTTTGGAACAGGAAGAGGTTGGAGCTGATTCAATAAGTCCGAAGAGTCAGTGAACGGGAGGGCTGCTGGACAGGAAGCAAAACAAGAGACGTAAGGGGCAAAGGTTCAATATCTTCTGTAGGAACAGGAAGGAGTCTTCAGAAGGGTCACCTTGAGTGATAATGTCAGCGGCTTTGTTAGAGCCGTCCGGAGCTATCTGTTTATTTTTGCAATAAATCCTCCTTTTTAATTACCTACACTTACTGTGTTATCAAGTCGGGACCTGGACTCCTGACACTTGCATTATGCCAGTAATTTGACAATTGTGGAGCATCTTAGCTGTGCCACTCAGAGAATTTATTTATTTATGCTCCCGGAGGTCTTTCTTTTATTTTTCATCAATTTAGCTGTTCTTCTTCTCTTGACTTTCTACCTGCCCTCACTCCGCCCTTCACCCAACCTTAGTCTAAAATCTTCTCAGCAAAACTGAAACTTGCTTTAATAAATAGCATCTCTAACCACTTTTGGAGATGTCATTGCGAAGAATTGTTCTTTGTGATGAAGAATACAGAAGGTGGAGGGATGGTCCTGCAATATTTCAGGCAAGCGGTCGTGCAGATATGCACCCCTGACTCCAGTAACAAAATAAAACAACCATATTCCACACATACGCACACCGGTCTCGATAGAAATTCAAATCACTGGCTAAAATCTTCAGCATCCATCGGTTCTCAGGACAAGCTCTCGTCCCTGGGGGGATATCCATCATGGCCAAACTTGTTAAAATTCCTCAGCTCCCCTTGAAACTGGCATTTCACAAGAATTCTAATCAAAAGCCACACTTCGGTGCCATCAGAAGTCAAGTGAGAAATGAGCGTGATACTTTTTGCAAACAGAAGATGTTCTTCCTCCCTCGTCCCCAAAACACCAAGGAAAGAAATTAAAGCTCCGAGGAGGTCCCTGCAGCTGTTAATATGAAAACTCAGCAGGACTAGCAAAGGGCAGAATACAGCAGCTCTGCCACACTTCATGCCTGTGGCTTACACTACCCAGAAAGTCTCCCCCTCTCTGTCTCTTCTTCAAGGAATTTGGAATCAGAGCTGTAGGGTCTTCCTGCTGAAAGAATAGTTCTTATTGCATAGCTGTAAGTTTTTCGCTCTGCAATCCAGTGCTGTCTCTGACATCAGGTACCATAGCCATCACCAGCCTGTGTGACCTACAGCTTCCATCATCCCTTGCCCATTGGTCATGCTTTGCTGGGACTGATGGGAGTTGGAGTTCAACATCATCTTGAGGGCCTCTCCCTCCCTCAGAGACCTTTCCCCACTGGGGAACCACACAACTTCTCGTCCAAACTCAGCATACTTGAGGGTGTGACCGAATGATTAGAAAAGAAGCAGCGCTTCAAAAATAATTTAACATCCCCCCACTCTCCGCTCTCTCTCACACACGCGCACACACAAACCAGAGTTGACCAGCTCACTTCAGTTCCTCATTTCTTAACTACACAACACTTCAATTATGTGCTGCAAGTGAAATTAGTGTTGTGGAGTCTTCCATCTGAAATAAAAGATAAGGCAGCGATAAGTTATTAGTGCCACAATCAAATCTTTTCCGACGTTATTTATTTATAAGACGCACATGTGCCAAAATGACTTCTCGGCGGTTTACAGCTATAAAATCTATTCATAATTAAAATATAATAACAAAATGAAATATTAAACGAATGAATAAATGAATGAATACTCAAGGCGACTGCTAGACCAGACATAGGATTCTGGCTAGCATGGTGTGGTAGTGGTATATCTGGGAGGAGGTGGGCTGGTGAGGCCTAGGTTCATATCCTCACTTAGCCATAAATGTTCACTGGATGACCTTGAACCAGCCACTGAATTTCAGCTGAACCTACTTTTCAGATTGTCGTGAGTAGTCTACTGGATCAGTTCAGTGGCCAATTGCCCACCAGCTCCAGCATCCTGTTCTCAACAAGGCCACTGAGATACCTTTGGGAAACCTGAAAGCAGGATCTGAGCACAACTGGCATTCTGAGGCATACTGACTTCTGTCTGTCAAGGTAAAACATAGACATTGTGGCTAGGGCCATATAGCCTGCTTTGACCTCCTTGGAGGAGCAAACGGTAGAATATAAATGAAATAAACAAAAGCCTGTCATCTTCACATTTCACAAATCTACCTGCCAATTGTCTGCATTTCCATTGTGTTTCAGTGTTCATTTCTCACGCTGTGCTACACTTTCTCGAGGTGAGATGAAGAGGGCTTAGTAGCTCTTGGTTAAATAAACATCAACCCAGGCAAGCCAAGTGGAAACGAAGTGGTCAGACAGTGAGCATTCAGCAACTGCTGGAAAAGATTAGCTAGCTGATCGAGCGATATTTGCCAGTTGCAGACGGAACCAGAGGTTTAGGAACGCTCCAAATGGGAGGGAAAGGCTCAGAACAGCCCTTCCTGTTGTTTCCATGAGGTGTTCTAGTGCAGCTAAAATAATAAACCTGCTGCTTTCAATGAGATTTTAAAAAGAGCTTTTGAAATGTTTTAACGGCCAGATGAATCGTCCGTGCTCTCTTTTTACAGAAACTCTGTGTGAAGTCTGTACGTGTGTGCTGAAATCTAAGGGGCAATATGTATTTTCTGCAGAACCAGGTAGCATTTCCCCCTAGACTGCACTTCTTCAGGTTGTAGGTGCATATTTGCACGTGTTTGGATGCTCTTCTTTTTTAAAAACAACAACAACACATGCACACAGAAATATAACATGTCAGAGAAATATAGAAGCCTATACTTCTCTGTAGCATGCTATCATTCTAGGTGCAGGGAATGTTTGCAAGGTGCACGATTCAATTATTGACTCTCCCTGCATGCAGGTAAAATGTAAAGGTAAAGGACCCCTGGACGGTTCAGTCCAGTCAAAGGCGACTATGGGGTTGCGGCGGTCATCTTGCTTTCAGGCCGAGGGAGCCGGTGTTTTTCCACAGACAGCGTTCTGCATCCTGTGGCCAGCAGGATTAAACCACTTCTGGTACAATGGAACACCGTGATGGAAACCAGAGCGCACAAAAATGCCATTTACCTTCCTGCCACAGCGATACCTATTTATCTACTTGCACTGGTGTTCTTTCGAACTGCTAGTTAGGCAAGAGCTGGGACAGAGCGATGGGAGCTCACCCATTGTGAGGATTCGAACCGCCAACCTTTTGACTGGCAAGCCCAATAGGGTCAGTGGTTTAGACCGCAGAGCCACCACATAAGCACCCACAGCCTCTCTTCTTTCACCACTGCATTGGTGAGAAAGAAAAGTTTTCTGTGGGGGGGGGGACACACAAAGAGAAAGGCAAGTCTCAAACTGGTACTGGAGGAAGACGTATTCCAAAGCAAGTGTGAAAAGCCTAGCAGGCTTTGATAAAACTTTCCGCGGGGGCAACTGTGAAATATTAACTTCTGTACAACGCAGCATTAAAATAAGCATTAAGCGAGTGAATGAATCAATAAGACTTGTTTGAAATGACTCGTGTGAAATTATATTTGTAATGTAACTGAAAACGAGCAATGCTAAATCAATTGTGCATTACCATATGGCCTGCACCATCCATAATCATATTCTTAAAGGAAAAAAAATAATACCAAAAAAATGAGCAGTGTAGCCAGTGCCAGCTCTTGAGGAGTGCTCCTGTTAATTACATTTCTTTTATGAGGCACTGAAATAAGAACTCCAGATAAAATACTACTATCTGAGATGTGGCCTTTTCAGAATAGAATGCCCAAGAAATATTCAGTATTTAGTGGAACAAATTGGGCCAATAAAGGAGGCACATATACACTAAAGGTGATTCCTGCAGGTGAGTCCCAGCCAGCATAACCAATGGCCAGAGATTATGAGAGAGGTGGTTTCAAACATCTGGACAACATCAGGTTAAGGAAGACTTATCTAGGGTCTTTGATTGAGCCACTGGGACCTCTCCCCTTGTCCTACATATGCTAGTGGAATGGTTTCCTTCCACTTATTTACATACACAAAACACACACATTTCACTTGTTATCTTCCATGAAATTGTAATTACATGGCAGGAGATGGGGCTCCATGCCTGCAGACCCAAACCTCTGCTATTGCATCTCCTAATAGTTTGCTCCTCCTACATTTGGAGTGGGGGAATTTCTTGTGGCAAATATTCCAACTTCTGCACCCATATCTACTGGTTTTGGAAACCATGGAACAGGCTCTATAGCTGATTTCCCTTACCACAATTCAATTCAATTAAACAAGTTAAATTGGGAATAAAATGTGTTTCTCTGTTTTTGTGGCATCCCCTGGAGGCAGGCCGGACTGGTTCATCACTGCTCTCCATTTCCTAACCTGAAACCAATATCCTTAATGTCTCTTTGTCATAAAAAGAAAACCTTGAATTGGCCAGATTTAACCCACCTTTATAGATTAAAAATGTTCGGCTCACAGCAAATGCTGTTCTTAACATTGATACTTTTATTATGCTGAGATGTGAAGTAAACCTATTTTTGGAAAGTTTAGACTTGGATGATGTCTACATAACTTCTATTCAGATATGTTGTACAGTTGTACAGTTAGCAGTTGTTTGCATCTGATGTAGTTTTTTGCTTTGATAGTGGACTATGTTTAATCAAAATTATTGTGGATGCTTCAAGGCATGCATTTTGCTATATGATTTATCAGATCCATTCATGTAGCTGGATATTTTGTGGAATAGAATCTTATCAAACTACAACACCCAGGATTCTTTGGGGGAAGCCATGGCTGTTGAAAGTGGTACAGCACTGCTTTATATGTATACATATAAAGGGATGCGGGTGGCACTGTGCTCTAAAGCACTCAGCCTTTTGGGCTTGCTGATCAGAAGGTTGGCAGTTTGAATCACTGCGACGGGGTGGGCTCCTGTTGCTCTGTCCCAGCTCCTGCCAACCTAGCATTTCAAAAGCACGTCGGTGCAAGTAGATAAATAGGTGGGAAGGCAAATGGCGTTTCCGTGAGCTCTGGTTTCTATCACAGTGCCCCGTTGCACCAGAAGCGGTTTAGTCCTGCTGGCCACATGACCCGGAAAGCTGTCTGTGGACAAACGCTGGCTCCCTCGGCCTGAAAGTGAGATGAGCGCCGCAACCCCAGAGTCGCCTTTGACTGGACTTAACCATCCAGGGATCCTTTACCTTTACCTTACATATAAAACCTAATAGATATTTAAATAATGATCATTTAAGCTACGATAACTAATGCATAAGCGGGGGGGGGGTTTCAGCTTCATCTTTATGGATGTCTTATCATAATTTTTGGAATTATAGAATCTCCTGCCATCCCCTTAACATATATCTGAAAGGTTAGCAAAATATTCACATATCATTTCCTAACTGCTAAAAAATGACTTTTCATTAATCAGAATCACAGGAGGTGAAATTAAATCAATGTTCCTGGCTGAAGTTTGAAGTTCACAAAGTATGTATGTGTCAGAGTGTGTGTGTGTGAATTATATGCATTCCTGAACTTTTAAAATAAGTATCATCCTTGTTGGCTTATCCGGCCAACAAATAATCAGGGTTTTAAACACCGTGTTTAGCATGGAGCAATCTAGCCTGAATCAGGGCCCCATCAGAATCACTGAATCAGGTGTCTTTTGCACGACCCAACACAGCACAATGCGCACACACATGCAATATTGTCTGCATTGAGGCTCACATCAGATACATCATGGGTTAGAGCACTGGTCTTCAATCGGTGCATCGGGATCCACTAGGGCGGGTTGTAATAGCAGCACGACTGCCATATTTTTTTTTTGGCAAAAACAAAAGTAAGAAATGGGTCCTTAGATGCATCTGTGGCCAACTAACCTGCAAATTCTAATTGCACTTAATTAAAATACTTTGTGAATCATTTTGATGAATAGGGATAGTTACAAGGAGGTGAGCACTTAGCACTTTGTGTAGTGTATTTTCATTCTGATAGTGTCATCTTCGGCTGGAAAAAAAGGCTCAGGCTGGGATAAATTTGATACATGGATGTAGAAAATTCATCACCCTTGTGGATGATGGGCATAATTAATAATGGTGAGATTCTTGTTATCGAAACACAGTTTTGTTCCCTCCTGCAGCTGATTCTGCTGTCCGTTTTAAGGAATACATGAGGGGAATCAGGCCTTGCAGGCAGTGGGTTCCAAAAGGGGGCCATTTCCTGCTTCCTGCCTCTATCCCAGATGGAACTTGGGAAGTAACCAAGAGAACATCTTCCATATCTATTTCATTCTTATTTTTGTTTCCTTGAAAGCATCTATAAAACTGCTGGATGTTTTAAGAATCTCTGACGGACTTCTCCGTGCCTTCAGAGAGAACAGCTAAAGGGCAGCTTCCCATCTTTGCAAGCGGAAGGCACAGGGCACTCGCAGTTCACAGTGGGCAATGTTGAGGCCTTGCGTAAACTGGTGTGCGCGCCTCCTAAACATACCCCAGAATCTTTTGCAGCTTGCAATGGTTCCGCAGCCAGATAGTGTTCCCTGAAAGTAAACAAACAAACAAAAAACCACACACCTTAAGAATGGTCATTATCAACTAGATAATGGTCAAAGGCCTGGAAATGATGCCTTATGAGGAACGGCTAAGGGAGCTGGGCATGTTTAGTCTGGAGAAGAGGAGGTTAAGGGGTGATATGATAGCCATGTTCAAATATATAAAAGGATGTCAAATAGAGGAGGGAGAAAGGTTGTTTTCTGCTGCTCCAGAGAAGCGGACACGGAGCAATGGATTCAAACTGCAGGAAAGAAGATTCCACCTAAACATTAGGAAGAACTTCCTGACAGTAAGAGCTGTTCGACAGTGGAATTTGCTGCCAAGGAGTGTGGTGGAGTCTCCTTCTTTGGAGGTCTTTAAGCAGAGGCTTGACAACCATATGTCAGGAGTGCTCTGATGGTGTTTCCTGCTTGGCAGGGGGTTGGACTCGATGGCCCTTGTGGTCTCTTCCAACTCTATGATTCTATGATTCTATAATGGTCAAATACTGAAAAATGCCAACTGTCAGATTTCAAATATTGGCAAATGTAGGTGACGTAGGAAACCTTTAGAGCAGCGAGGGCCCTCTAAATGTTGGGCTCCAACTCCCATCAGCCCCAGCCACCAAAGACAGTGTTGGTCAAGGATGATGGGAGTTGGGAGACCGGTGCGTTGGGTACTCCTGCTTTTAGAGAAAATTCTGGAAACCTTTGAGTCTGCAGGGAAGCACCTGGAGAACATTCATGAAGGGGAATGCTGAGGAGCAGTTTGAGGGGCATATTTGTTTCCACTCTGGAAGGAGTGGCTCTGGCAAGCAAAAACGTGTCTGACACATTCAGTATGTGCAACTGGCGCAACGGCTTTATACATAAGCTTGCTTTGAGTGTGCAGGTGTAGGCTTTCAAAAGAGCATATTTTGCTGGCATATGTTTTTTAAAGCTATATAGCATCAACTACCAACAGCACCATCTGGGACCACTCTGATGTACCTGTTTAGTCTATCTTCCTTTGGAGATGCTGCTTCTGCTGCTTCTTGGCATATCTTCAGGATATTGTGTTATTAACATAATTTAGAAAGAAAGAAAGAAACATTGGCACATTCTGTTTCCGGCCTGGGGTTTTCACCGTGATTTTAGATTTAAAAAAATTATCCTTTGCCATGTTGCTCAGCTCCTGGTCATCTTGCAGATACCTAATCCAATGAACTATGTTATCGCAGTCCCTGCATGTGTTTAGACATGAACAAAGAGAAAGAGAGAATACACAGCTCCCACTACTAATAATTGTTTAGCATTTGTGGTGAAAGGCCTGTCTGGTTTAGGGCTGAGCCTAGGGGACAGGCAAATCTTAGGGATTTGCCTAAGTGGAGCCAGTGTGGTGTAGTGGTTAAGAGCGGTGGACTCGTAATCTGGTGAACTGGGTTCGATTCCCCGCTCCTCCACATGCAGCTGCTGGGTGACCTTGGGCTAGTCACACTTCTCTGAAGTCTCTCAGCCCCACTCACCTCACAGAGTGTTTGTTGTAGGGGAGGAAGGGAAAGGAGAATGTTGGCTGCTTTGAGACTCCCTAGGGTAGTGATAAAGCGGGATATCAAATCCAAACTCTTCTTAGGGGAACACATGTTTTTGCACTGGAAAGGGAGGAAGGGTCATAGCCCAGTGGTGCGGCCTGTGTTTTGCCTACAGAAGGTGCCAGGCTCAGTCCCCAGCATCTCAAGTTAGTGCTAGGGAAGACTCCTTGTCTGTAGCTCTCAAAAGCCACTGCCAGTCAGTGTAGACATTAATGATCTAGATGAACCAGAGGTTTGATTTGGTGCAGGGCAGTTTCATAAGAACATAAGACGAGTCTATTAGATCAGGCCAATGGCCCATCTAGGCCAGCATCCTGTTCTCCCAGATGCCTGTGGGAACCTCACAAGCAGGACCTAAGGACAAGAGCACTCTCCGCACTCCTGTGGTTTCCAACAATAGGTATTCAAGAGCATTACTGCCTTCACCTGCCTTCACGCTCTATAAGACACACCGGACCATAAGACGCACCTAGTTTTTGGAGGAGGAAAACAAGAAAAAAAAAATTCTGAATCCCAGAAGCCAGAACAGCAAGAAGGATCACTGCGCAGTGAAAGCAGCGATCTCTCTTGCTGTTCTGGCTTCTGGGATAGCTGTGCAGCGTGCATTTGCTCCATAAGATGCACACACATTTCCCCTTACTTTTTAGGAGGGGAAAAGTGAGTCTTATAGAGCAAAAAATACGGTACTCAGAGTCAAGAGTGAATTTCATGCTCTTTATTCAGCTCATAGTGGTGAGGAGGAATGGAAGTTCCCCCAGAACGTCTGCTTTATATACATTATTTACACAATGGGCCCCACGTGATTGGCTAATTCCGGGATTCACCTGTAGGCCAATCTGGTTGCGGATTCACTTCCACCTGGAGCTGGATTGGGTGGCTCCTGTGGACCATCAGACTGCTGCATTCTGGCCCCTATTGTTCTAAGACCAATCAGACTCCTGCATTCTGAATCCTATTGTTCTAGGACCAATCAGACTGCTGCCTTTTGGATCCTATTCAACTCAGTACATAACAGATACTTTAGTTGAGATTCTTACACTGCAGGGGTTTGGACTAGATGACCCCCCAGGGTCCCTTCCAACTCTACAGTTCGATGATTCTATGATTCTACTTTGCTTAGACTATACGTTCACCCTTGTTTTCTCTTCAGCACTGCGAAATGTGTCTCCAACTGCCACAATGTGGGTTACCTGATAGCACCAGATGCTTCCCTGCACCCCTTCCGCCTTCTCTTCCTTCACCTTTTGTTTCTTTTTAGTTGGAAGAAGCTGCACACAGTTATTGAAGTCAAGGACAACAGCACTGGGTATCGAAAGCAGGGAGGAAGGCACAGCGAAGGGAGATGGTAGAAATGCGGAGGAGAAAGGAACTAGGTCAGTCTTGGGGCAGCAAGACTCTGTTGCACTGCAAAGCTTATAAAGCAAACACTTACTGTTTCAGACGAAAATATGGACTTTCTGCGGTTTTCTCCCATAATGCCATCCGGTGTTTGCTCCCCACCAACATCTGTTCCTTTTCATTCTATTTGCCCCGGCTTTTTATCCTTTCTGCAGAGTAAAGGCTTTGGTCTTCCAGTGCTTTGTGCTTAGCAACAAACAGCTCTCTCTTGCAGCTAAGCCTATATAGAAGAGGGTGCCTTTATCCTTGCCTTGCACTCTTCAAATCAAATGGTACTTGTCACGGCATCTCTCGCTAGGAAGAACATTTCATTTTTGTTGTTAAAGCAGTGTTTATGTCATGAATTTAAGAAGGAGGAGTGCGCAAGACAAGGCGCATGCAAGACTGGAGCAAGTCCTCTTTGTGTGTGCTCCATGCATGCAGTAATAATGGGGAGTGATATTGCTGTGCTGGCCCCATCTCCATACCTGTTTTGAGCAACATATGATGACCACCAGTGTGGGTGTCTTTCAAAGAGGACTGGGCAAATTCATGGAAGAGAAGGCTTTCAATGGCAACTCCACAGTCCGAGGCGGCAAAGCTTCTGAATACCAGTCGCTGGAATCCACAGGAGGGGACAGGGCTCTTGCACTTGGATCCTGCTTGTAGGTTCCCCACAAGTATCTGGGTGGCCACTGTGAGAACAGGATGCAGGACTCATTGGGTTAGTGGGCCTGATCCATCGGGGTTCTTCTGTACGGCAGTTGTACACCCATAAACATTCCACATGACTGAGACCCCAATTTCATAAGGGTCTCAGTTGTCTGGCATGCGTACAACTTAGTGTCATGAGACAAAGGTTCCTAAGAGCAGAAGAAGTATGGCAAGGCCTACAAGGCCTATACAATCATTCAAGCCTGCCAGCTGTAACTGTTAACAGCAAACTGCAAAGTCACTGTGACTCGTGACTCATCTTGGGTGATGACGCATTCTCCCCTCTCTAGCCTCTCTATGGGCCTCAGTCAGTGTCACTCAGGGCCTGTGTGTCTCAGCCAGTGTGTGTATTTGTATTGTTTGTTGCTATGTAAAGCGGGTGGCACTGTGGTCTAAACCACAGAGCCTAGGGCTTGCCAATCAGAAGGTCAATGGTTCGAATCCCCGCGACGGGGTGAGCTCCCGTTGCTCGGTCCCTGCTCCTGCCAACCTAGCAGTTCGAAAGCACGTCAAAGTGCAAGTAGATAAATAGGTACCACTCTGGCGGGAAGGTAAACGGCTTTTCTGTGCGCTGCTCTGGTTCACCAGAAGCAGCTTAGTCATGTTGGCCACATGACCCGGAAGCTGTACGTCGGCTCCCTCGGCCAGTAAAGTGAGATGAGCGCCGCAACCCCAGAGTCATCCGCAACTGGACCTAACGGTCAGGGGTCCCTTTACCTTTATGTAAAGCTAAGGCAGACAAAGTGCCTCCAGGACTCCAGTTAATCAGTAACTAAGACTATACCTCTGTGAAGAGTTAGATAGCTGCTATGAGCATTCTGTGGATACTCTTTGACTATGCTGTTTATGAACCACTTTATTTTCTCAAGTAAGAGTTTTATTCTGTTTATGAAGAAGACTCTGCGTGATTAATTTACTGTTGCGTGACACTTGGTGCATATGCACTTAGGCTCTCCTTTTCCCGTGTGCAGATATGGGAGGCCCGGCCCGTGTAGTGAAATTGGAGCAAGACCTATCCCATGACAAGCATTGATTATAGACATGAGAGGTGCTCTTGCTTCTAAAAGAAGACATTCAGCAAAACACAAATAATGTCCCTCCCCAGATCCTGGGATATATGGAGCTCAGAGTTCCTAGCTGCTGTTCCTGGCTAGCTTGCCAATGCTTGGGGTGCCCATTCTGTCCATTTCTCCCCCCCCCCCATGAACCCCAGCCCTGTTTCTTTTCCTCTATACAAATGGGACACTTCCCCACTGACTTCAATCGGCCACCCCCCATCTTTTCAAAGCCACTCAAAGGGTGGCTCTGAATGTCATTGATTCCGGCTCCACCTACTGTTCACCACCTTGCTTCCCACCCACCCAGTCCCAATGGTCAGCAGCCACCACTATATATAACCCCCAACATCTGCCTTCTGGCAGGCTGCTTGGTTGCTTCACAGAGCTGCCTCCATCATTCCTTCCTCACTCTCTCACACACGAGTGCTGAGGGAGGATGGACCCGTGGTTGCTAAGCAACCAACAGGCACTGTTTTCAACTGCTTCAGAATTTGCGTGGCCATTTAAGGAACTGAACAGACATGAAACACACTTTGCTTAAGCTGAGGTAGACTCTCCCTGGTTTCCTGGCACCTGCTAGGTCCTTCCCCCCTGGTCCTGACAATGTGGAGTCAACAGAAGCTCTTTTCAATCATTTGTCCCCTTTCAAGATTAGCATCACATCAGGAGGAGCATGAGGCTGTCCTCCCTGGGCCTGCTATCTCATCCCTGGTGACCCTTCACACACACACACCATGCATGGTGGTAGATCTGGTGCATCTCTTAGAGATCATGGAATCATAGAATCATAGAACCATTGAACTGCAGAGTTGGAAGTTACCCCCAAGGCTCATTTAGTCCAGCACCCTGCAATGCAGGAATCTTTCACCTCAACAGGCTGATGCAGCTGTTTAAACTTTATTTATTATTCTATTAATCAAATTCCTACACTGCCTTTCATCGGAAGATCACAAGGCAGTTTGCAATAGTAAGTAATAATAATAATATTTTTTATTTATACCCCACCCATCTGGCTGGGCTTCCCCAGCCACTCTGGGCGGCTTCCCCAAAAATATTAAAATACTGTAATATTAAAATACTGTAATACATCAAACATTAAAAGCTTCCCTAAACAGGGCTGCCTTCAGATGTCTTCTGGTAGTTGTTGTTCTCTTTGACATCTGGTGGGAGGGCGTTCCACAGGGAGGGTGCCACTACCGAGAAGGCCCTTTGCCTGGTTCCCTGTAACTTGGCTTCTTGCAGTGAGGGAACCACCAGAAGGCCCTCGGTTCTGGTCCTCAGTGTCCGGGTAGAACGATGGGGGTGGAGACGCTCCTTCAGATATACTGGACCGAGGCCATTTAGGGCTTTAAAGGTCAGCACCAACACTTTGAATTGTGCTCGGAAACGGAATAAAACCAGTCATATTCATGAATAGTTTGTCTTGTTTCAATCGCGTTTCATGTTTCATTGTGCTTGTCTCTATCGCTGCATGCCATCTGGACATACTATACGACTTGGCAGTATATAACTATTTTTACAAATAAATAAAAAAAGATAAGTTATAAATAACACGTCTGCAGAGGGGAGCCTACTAAACACACATGCAGACTCTCAATGTGATCTGGAACCCTGCGCAATCCATCTGGTCTGCTGGTAATTCCTTATGTTGCATATGTAGCGACAGGTAAACAACTGCAGATTGAGACAAGAGACGGGTTTCCTTTGGAAGACAGTGTGCAGTCTGGCGTTGTCAGCAGCAAGTCCCCACCCGCCCCACCATATCAGTATCTCAAAATAAGATTATCCAGCTAGACTTCCTTTTTTTGTGTGTACGTTGCACAGGTGGGAGATAGACCTTGGCGAGAGAGAATTCATGCATGTTTTCCAACGATAGGTATAGCTAAGGGAAAGGACTAGGGCAGTCTGAAATCACCCCTATTATCTTTTTGTTGACACTTTGTCCAAAAGATATATGCTGGGCTCCAGGAAGGTCATTTGTAACCCTTCTAATGATGATGACAACAAATACAGTGCAATGCCCTCCAACTGACATGGAGACGCTGCGCCATTCTTCACAATCTTCCGGCGAATAAATTGGTTGTCAACATATGCATGATGGGCAGGTTGCCCCTTCCCTCGCCCTCCCCCAATTTAATGAGCACAGATCTGTAACTTACTGAAGGTTGCATGGCCTAGTGATCTGGGAGAGATAACTGGGAGGGGAAATTGAGTGTGCAATTCAGCTGTGGTGAGGAACAGCACCCCATTCCTGGGTCTGAGATGCGTTGCGACTTTATTTCACCTTCTACAAAGAGTGCCTGGAATCTGGGGGACATTGGTATTCACCTATGGATGTGGATAAGCCCCCCCCCCCCCACACACACACAAAATGCATATGGTCCAAAACTTCTGAGAGAATTCTGGCGAACAACGGCAATCATTGCCAGTGTGGTGTAGTGGTTAAAAGTGATAGACTCATAATCTGGGGAACCGGATTCGTGTCTCCGCTCCTCCACATGCAGCTGCTGAGTGACCTTGGGCCAGTCACACTTCTCTGAAGTCTTTCAGCCTCACTCACCTCACAGAGTGTTTGTTGTGGGGAGGAAGGGAAAGGAGAATGTTAGCCGCTTTGAGACTCCTTCGGGTAGTGATAAAGCGGGATATCAAATCCAAACTCTTCTTCTTTAAATGTGACCGTCAGCACTCCCATATGAATGTTAGCGGCAAGCATATTGTGGACCTTCGTTTTAATATATGTGTGTATTTAAATATAAGTTCTGCAAACAAAACTTGATCTTTGTGATAGCACAGAATGCTGCTGTTTCCTTACTATTTATTGAATTTGTATCCTGCCCCTCCTGCCCAAGGCACCAAGGGTGGCAAACAGCAAGTGATAAAAGCATCTTAAAAACAGATGGAGGTATCTCCCCTTCTTATAAAGTTGTATTAACACCCTTGACCCAAATGTTTGCAACCAGTAAGATTTAATTATCCAGCATGGACCCAGCTTGCTCATTTTCATAGCATCTTCAAGAGAGGCTAGATCAGGCGTAGGCAAACTCGGCCCTCCAGATGTTTTTGAGACTACAATTCCCATCATCCCTGACCACTGGTCCTGTTAGCTAGGGATGATGGGAGTTGTAGTCCCAAAACATCTGGAAGGCTGAGTTTGCCTATGCCTGGGCTAAATGATCCAAGCAGCTGTGACAAGCAGCAGATTCTGAAACTGCTGCTTTAGATTTTGTCATAATGTTTGCATCCAAGACAATCTGAATGTGAATGGCTTTATCAGTAAAGGATTGAGTGAAGGCATTCAACTGGACTGCTGTAGGTTTGCCTTCTGGAACTCCAGCAAACCCTGTGCCTCCTGGAAGGGCTCAAATGGGCATAACTCCATGGATGAAGTGGTGGCAGAGAGAAGAAGAGAAAAACATTGCCGCCATCTCATAATGTGTGTGCACTGTTAGCTCTGCATACCTGGTAAGATTCAGCATGAGTTTTCAGTCATCAGCGTTCGTGCAGTCGGCCCATTCATTTCAAGTATCCTAGATCCTCAGTAATGTGGGAATGTTGAGGAAGGTAGCAGAGGATATATTGATTAAATATTATCCCTCCCCACTCACGCTAGTGAGCAAGCAGCAGAGTACATTCCCTTGCAGATTGCTGGAAACAAGTTGATGGATTTATTAGAATCATTTCAATTAAGCAATCCAGTCTGGCTTGTCTAGTCTGGATTGTTCCCGGTAAGTTTCCCCTTTTATTTCCCTCTTAAAATAATAATAAAACGACATTCTTCTTTAAAATGAAGAATAAAGTTTACTTACATTCAGTTCACAGCTGTAATCTGAAGGCAGGCTTTATCTTGTGATTATAGTTACAATTGTAGAGAAAAGAAGTCTGAACTAGGCCTTCAACTTTCTACCTTGTGGCTTCCATCCTTTGTAAGGATGAGCCATGTGATGCTGGCTAAGAGCCTGTGATGGCCTGGGGTTCGGACTCAGAGGCTGAACCTGAGGAATCCCAGCCTGCACAGGATTCCCTGCCTCCAGAACCAGCTGAGCCAGGGCTGGGGCCTGAGCCTGAAGGGTCCTCACCTGTGCTGGATCCTCGGGTGCAGGCACCAGCTGAGTCTGCTCTGGCCCCTGAGGTAATGGAGGGCCCATTGCCTGCAGGTGCTCCACTCTCAGCCCCGTCAGGGGAAGAGGAGGTTGCCTCTGGGTCTGGTAACCTCCAGCCTCTCCTGAGCTGCAGAGGCTCAGGGCAGAAAGGCGGAGGGAACTAAGTTCCTGCAGGAGGAGTGCTCGCCTCCAGGCCAGGAGAGGCGAGTCACCAGTGGACCAGGGCCGCCCTATGCCTCGGGGCAGATAAAAGCCAGTCAGCCCCAGTCCCAGGTTGCGGGAGCAACGTTGTTGCTAGCCTGTTCCTGCCTGCACCCTGTCCTGCTCTTCTGCCAGAGTTCCTGACCCCACCTGACTCCCTGCCTTGGACCCAGCTACAACTTTGATGGACAGCCTCCATACCGTACCCTCGACCTCGGACTGGACTTGGACCTTGCCGTACGGATAACCCTCGGGACCAGCACAGAGCCAGAAGAGAAGTCCAAAAGGAGAAAATGGAAAAGGGCAGGGTCACGCCCATCTACCTGGTCACACACAAGGGGAGGAGGCTCCAAAACAGGTATGACAGGAAGTCCTCCCTGTCTGGAGCCACATCCCCCTGTGTGTCCACTCTAGGCAACAGGAAAATGTTGTACTTGACTTCTTCAGTGATGATGCATCCCACAAGTAAACTAGGGTGCTTGATCCCACATGGTAAGCAGAAAAAGGATATCAAGAAGTGGTCCTGCGTACAGGTCAAACCAAGCTGGTATCCCACCCTCTTATTAGCACATCAACAGAGTGATCATTGCCACCATCTAGGCTGCATACACACAATACATTTAAAGCCCTTGACTTCGTCCAAAGAATCCTAGGAACTGTCACTTGTTAAGGCACTGGGGATTGTAGCTCTGTGAGGGGTAAACTACATCTCCCAGGCATCTTTGGGGGAAGTTCTTTAAATGTATGCTGTGTGTGCAGGCTGTAATCTGTCAAAGCACTCCGTCAGCTGGAACCCAAAAACTCTCTTGCACTTGTGGATTTGGGATAATGTGTGTTCTGCTCGGTTCTGAAAATGTACGTTACGTACCCCCTGCTAGACCTCTGCCAACTCTCTTTTTCTCTTCCCAATTATCAGCGCCAATTTTTCTCTTTGTTTATTAAAAAAAAATAACAACACGCTATATATCTTGCTAAGGGACGCAGGTGGTGCTGTGGGTTAAACCACAGAGCCTAGGACTTGCCGATCTGAAGGTCGGCGGTTCGAATCCCCACGACGGGGTGAGCTCCCATTGCTCAGTCCCTGCTCCTGCCAACCTAGCAGTTCAAAAGCACATCATAGTGCAAGTAGATAAATAGGTACCGCTCCAGCGGGAAGGTAAACGGCATTTCCGTGCGCTGCTCTGGTTCGCCAGAAGCGGCTTAGTCATGCTGGCCACATGACCCGGAAGCTGTACGTTCCCTCGGCCAATAAAGTGAGATGAGCGCCACAACCCCAGAGTCGGTCACAACTGGACCTAATGGTCAGGGGTCCCTTTACCTTTATATATCTTGCTACTTTACCCAGCCAATTCCCCTGCTGCATGCCTTGCACGTGCCTTCCTTTCATCCCTCCTGTTTTGCCCAGTGAAAAATGAAACGCTCTGCAAAAAGGGTGGGGGGAGAAGCAGCAAAAAAACCCCACCTGCGTTATTTTCTCCATGTTAGCACCGTGTGACAAAGACAACATATTAAGCGAACCTCTGTTATGATCACAAAAGCAGCCGATCAGAATGAAGTTTCCAGACAGATTGATTCTTATCCCTTACTAATGGCAGTCAGGAGACAAGATGTCTTTAATTATACTTCTCTTCCCATGGAACATGAAAGATGATTTGCTACCATGTATTGTGGATATGAAGGGCTTTGCCATTTGGATTTCAAAGAGGCGAGCAATAAAGGGAGTGATTTCCTTTCCTGACGTTTGAGTTGACTGTGAAACATATTAGCAGCCATTAATGGAGGATGTAACAAAATTTGAATTTCAACTTGAACCATACGTTTTCATTGGGGCTGCTCTCTTGGTTACGAAACAGTCTGACTTTAATGTAGGATGGCAAAAGGGGTTAAATGGATTTCTAGGCCACAAAGCAAATACCTTGAGGTGCTTCCAATCTCCTCCTGGTTAATTGCCACAAAATGTAATTTCAGTTGAAACTTGTTTCCTCACATTATTTTCTAGAGTTGTATTTCCAAGTTCTAAAAAAACAAAATCTGAGGTGTTAATAAGAAAAATGTCCTTGTAGCTGTAGTTCTTGGAAATTATTGGGTGGCGTTGGGCCAATAACTATTTATACTGTTACACGCACCCCAATTTCCAAGCAGTGAGAGACTTCAGGAATGCCTGCACTTATTCAGAATTCAGTTTCTTTGGAATGGAAGTCAAGGGAAACGGTGGTGTCTTTAGGATATATGGTTTCATTTACACATATATACATTCTGAGCATAGGGTGGAGGGGCTCACAGCACAAACACTCCAGCAGACCTTGCTTCCCCATTAGGTTTCCAGGGAAGCCCCCACCCACAGCATGGGTCCAGCACGGAGCAAGACATGCCTCAGTCTCCCCAGCTTCCAGCATGCGTAAAACTCACACACACCCAGCTCCCTGCCTCTTGGCCTCCTGTGCCCATTCTAGAATAATAATAATAATAATAATAATAATAATAATAATAATAATAATAATAATAATTTAATATTTATACCCCGCCCATCTGGCTGGTCTTCTCCAGCCACTCTGGGCAGCTTCCAACCAAATATTAAAATACAGTAATACATCAAACATTAAAAGCTTCCCTAAACAAGGCTGCCTTTCAGATGTCTTCTAAAAGTCTGGTAGTTGTTGTTCTCTTTGACATCTGGTGGGAGGGCGTTCCACAGGGCGGGCGCCACTACCAAGAAGGCCTTCTGCCTGGTTCCCTGTAACTTGGCTTCTCACAGTGAGGGAACCGCCAGAAGGCCCTCGGCGCTGGACCTCAGTGTCCGGGTAGAACGATTGGGGTGGAGACGCTCCTTCAGATATACTGGACCGTGGCATCCACCCAGGTGAGATGGGGAAAAGGCCCATCCATTTGACACTGTGGCCACAGAGCTCACTCTTTTGACATGTAAATTGTGGTACTGAACTGGACGGCTGCAGCCACTATCTTACACAGAAACTTGTCCAGGGATTTCAAGTTACAAGAAAGGTGATTCTAACTAAACATTAGGAAGAACTTTCTGGTGGTAAAAACTGTTTGATGGTAGAATGGTCTCCTGCGGGAGGTTATGGACTCTCCTTCTTTGGAGGTTTTTAAGCAGAGATTGGATGCTTTAGTGGAGATTCCTGCATTGCAGGGGGTTGGACTATAGATAAGCCTTAGTTATCCACCTCTACAATTCTGATTCTATGTTTAGAAGGTCTTATCATGCTTCCTTAGCAACAGGAGTGGAGAACCGCTTTATCTAGTCTGCTGGATCAAAAAGTGCTTCGCCATCCGTAGGCCACTTTTAGGGCCTGGGTACATCTTAGGATACCTAAGGCTGTGTCTTGGGCAGCACAAAATACCCAATTCATAGAAGAAAACTGGATGCTACTGAGAATTCCCCCTTTAAACATCAGGAAAACTACTCCCCCCCCCAAAAAAAAATACCACTGCCCCCCAAAGAAACAGAAGAGCCCACCCTATTCCTATGGTTGTGGACTGTTTCAAATTTTAAATTGTTGTAACCTTCCTGGGACCTGAAGATGAAGTGTGGGTAATAATGATAAAACAACAACAGGCCACAACCACATACATAAAAATAAAGCAAGAAGAAAAGGCCACAAGGTCACAATTTTAAAATAAGGAACTGGAGGGGGCAAAGAGCCTTGGCAGTCATGAGGGGCATGTCTGAGGGCACTGTGGTGCCCCTGGCACCATGTTGGAGGACCTATTGTAAAAATCAGCACCTTGGGTTGTGCTCAGAAATGGCAGGGAGCCTGTGCTTGGGAAAGGGGCCTCAGCCTTTTCCTGACACTTGGCTTCCTCCCTGCCATACAGACTTGATGGTTTCAGTGGAAATGTTCATTGCACAATGAGGCAATTGTGGAGAATGGGTCTGCATCCGGGAAGATGAGCCAAATCTTCTCTTTAAACGTTATTTTAAGCAAGCGCTGCTGTTAGCCTTATAAAACAGATGTCAGTCAGGGCTCCTGTTGCCGTTTCAGCTGTTCGGCATTCTGTACAAGCTTGAAAAAAACCCTTCACATCCGTGTAGTGCACTTTTTGTGTGGAGATTTCCAACACCAGTGTGGCAAACTTTTGGGGAGCGTTCTGTTTCATCTTGTTTCCTCCTCCTCCTCCTCCTCTCTCTCTCTCTCTCTCTCTCTTCCCATTTTTAGCTTTCCTCTCCACCAAACAAGGTTTAAACTGAATCTATTTCTGCGTACACCCAGGGAGGGAGAACGAGAGAAAAATCCTCAGAGGGAGCGCCTGTTCTGTTGGCCTTCTTTCTTCATTTATCCCCTGGCTCTCCACATGCCACATATGCTAAACGGCATCCTACACACGCTGAAAAATTAATCCTGTTACCACAGCGGCAACAGCCGTCGCGGATTCGTTAAGGAGTTGAGGCCAACAGTACAGCGGGAGCCCAGCATCTGACAAAGTGTTAATTTCTTAGTCAATCTTAAAGCTTTCTTTTTTAAATAATAAAAATCACCTAAAGCAATTGAAGAAATTACAAGGGGCCTGCAGGACCAGGCACTGGCTTGCGGCTCCCTAGGTAATATGGTAGCAGTTATAACTGGTACATTCACACAACAACCCAGAATTCCCTTGGCCCATGATATCAGTCAACAGCGAGGGCCAAGCCAGTGCCACTGTCTGATAGAAAGCTCCCATATCTTTCGCTTCTACTCAGTCTGGGCAAATGGTTGCTGTGTGTTTTCCCTCTGTGGTACTAAATAACTGGCTTTTGGCCTTACTCATACCCTCCAACATTCCTGTGATGAACATCAGAACATGTGCCTTTTGGTGCTGCGCTCTCGCAGGAGTCAGCTGGCTCACAAGAGCACTGCACCATCACAAGAGCCAGCACTGGCTGCTTGCGGGTGGCGCTGTGGTCTAAACAACTGAGCCTCTTGGGCTTGCCAATCAGAAGGTCGGTGGTTCGAATCCCCACAATGGGGTGAGCTCCCATTGCTCTGTCCCAGCTCCTGCCAACCTAGCAGTTCGAAAGCACGCCAGTGCAAGTAGATAAATAGGTACCACTGCCGCTGTGGAAGGTAAATGGTGTTTCCATGTGCTCTGGCACTCCTCACAGTGTCACATTGCACCAGAAGCGGTTTAGTCATGCTGGCCACATGACCCGGAAAGCTGTCTGCAGACAAATGCCGGCTCCCTCGGCCTGAAGCAAGATGAGCGCTGCACCCCATAGTCATCTTTGACTGGACTTAACCGTCTCATCCTCCTCCCCAAGCTCAGCGATGTCAGTGTCTGAGGGGGAACACAGGGCATTCCAGGATCCCATCAGAACCTAGGATGACTTCTTTAATTCTGGGGTGTCCCGGGCAAATCGGGACGTTTGAGGGTTATGCTAAAATATTGATCCACGGCTCTTTTCCAGGTGGTGGTTATAGCTGCATGCCCAGAGTATTTTTGTCCAGCTCTCAGGCCAGCCTATGCAGGACTCATAAAGGACATGGAAAGATAAGGCGTGATCCGCTGTGGGCAGCAAATGCTCCCATTACAGCCCACCTCAATTTGGCAGGCTCGTTCACGATTTCTCTGGCTGGGTTGTTACAATCACGCAGGTGGCCCAGGGTCTCTGGTCCGCCTTTCAAAGCATTACCTAAGCCGTTGTTTCGATAGCATTGCTGAGATCTAATGCCGTCTGGAGCTGCAGTTATGGAGTTCATTTTGAAGCACTTGATTATACTTTGAGAAGAAATAGTCTCTCAGTACAAGTCATTTTCTCAAGCACATTCCAAGAAAGGCCAGTCTATGGCTCAGTAAATACAACAGGCTAAGAAGTTATGAGCTATCAGGCTAAGCTGAATTGACTTACTGATATTACCTGCAATGAATGAGTTTTAGATGGCCTCTCATAAATAGAAGACTACAGAGCCTGCGATTTTATGGATGTCTTGTACTTATCAATATATATGAGGAATGATGCTGTCGAGTTTTGAGGTGATACCATGCAAACCACACCACTGTCAGTTTAACTTTTTATGATTAAATATGCTGCTGTTAAAGGTTATTTAACATTTAATAAAGCTGCTCTTCTCGATAGCTGATAAGTGTCATCTTTTACATAATACTAGTAATGGAAATGGATGAGAAAGTCATTTTTTTCCTTTTTTTAAAAAAATAAATAAATTAAAATTTACATTTAGATCTGTTCCAGTAATAGAATAATATTAGCTGGTTTTAAGACGCTTTAAATATTCTGATATGCACGAATTTACCTTTTAATGCCAACAACAGCTAGGTTCAATATATATTTTGTTCAAACCCACAGTGGAAACTTTTACATTTTCTTTTATGAAATGGGAAGTCCCATCAAATTATTTCTGAGGAAGGGAAGAAGGATGATCCAGCAGTCCTCTAAATTTTCTAGCCTGATTCTGCAACTTTCTACTGATTTTCATATATATTTTTCTATGCATGCCTATTTAGAAGCAAGTTTCACTGAGTTCAATGGGACTTTCTCCCGGGTATTGCACAGGATTCCTGGCAATGGATATTTATGGGCAGCTGTCTAGTGCTGCTCTCGGAGTTGCATGTGGCAAAATGATAAAATCACAATTGGAAAGATGTCATTAAAAAAATCACACCGAAACAACAACGAAACAGCACAGTGCTAAAATGAAATGAAATATCAGGATAAAAGCTCGTGATTTTTTTCCCGTTGTTCAAAGCCACAGGACACCACAATTCTCTCATCAAACATATGGCCCCAATCCAGATAAATATAACTTGTAGGCAAATCCAAGAATTAGGGAGGTAATGTTTCCATCTATATTGCAATGCAAATGAATATGTACACCCCACAAGTAGTAAGTAGGGAGACCACATCCAATACCTCATATTTCTCAGTTAGGGACAGGCAGATATGTCAACTTTGGCCTCTCAGTTTCTCATTTTTCTGATCTTAAGTGGCATTATCCACATCCCACATCAGTTTGTGGGGGAGAAATGACCATTCTCGTGAAAATTTGTCAGCATTATTGTGCGACTGTCTCCTAGCGTACACATCTGGTACGGAATTTGCCCTAATGTACACATTTCTGCAAAGCAACTTCCCATCGTACAATGCATTCTGTATGCTGCTTTTACCAGTATATGCTTTTAAATGCATAATTTAATTTATATGCAATTTTTGTACACATTGCTTGGCTGGAGAAGTGCATTGCAAAATGGCTGGCTTCCAGTTCACATATTCCAGTGGAATTGGGGGAAGAGACACCAGCTGCATAACCCCATAATTTCAAAACAATTGCTCCCACCCTCCCAAAGTGACTGAAAGTCAGGTTGGAAAGGAGAGATGCCACCTTCCTCCAATCCAGGTTGTGTCCCCCCCCCCCCCAATTCAGCCTCCCTCCTCTGTTTCTTCCTTTTCCTCCTCTATCCCAACCTGCCATCCCAACCCAGTTCCAACAGCGGGGCTCGTGGCCTCTAGATCTGCACGCAGAACGTGCAGCAAAAGGGGAAGGATCTTGTCCTTTGCCTCTGGCAGCAAAATGTCTTGGGCTGACCAAACTCATGTCACGCCCTCCATCCCCGCCTGGAACCCCGGATGAAATTTATACTTCCTCGATGAAATATATATTCCATTTTGACAGGCAAATGTAGAAAATAAATAGGGCAGAAATACAGGCTGCCTTTCCCCATAAAACACCCTGTGATTTCCTCCTCTAATTTTTTTTTAACCTTCTCAAGCACTTTAAAGGCCTCCCCTATCTCTTCGCGGCAGAGGCGAAGGAGGGCAGCAAATTATGACACAGTAATTATGATGATGGATGAGGAGGCAGTCCGCTATATTAGATACACTCCTTGCATAAAAATCCTGGCGCTATGAGATTGCATACCCCACTAAGCAGGATGCTCTAGATTGTAATGGCCAATATAGATTAACAACATTAGGTTAAGGCAGGATAATTATTCTTCTCTTTCCATTTGCCATTCCTCCTTTGCCAGCCTCCCTCTCTCCCTGTGGCCCCTCCGCTGCTTCTCTCCGTTCCAGCACTCCTTGTTTGCAAGGTGCAATCTGTAGATCAGGCAGACACCAAGGTGGGTTCTCTGGAGTAAATCAAAAGCAGCTCTGTCAAAATCAGGAGAGACGAGCCAGCGTAAAGTAAGGTGCAAAGAATGAAGGATAGGCTTGCCCTGCCTGCTGCTAATTAAAGGTTGTGTTCTGCTTGCTTTCTCTGTCTCGTATAAACAGTGGGGAAGAGCGATTGATGGACCCACGGCGAAATCTCCTCTGCCTTGCTCAAAATGTATGTATTAGGGTGTACGTGGCGGGGGGGGGGGAGAGGAGGAGGGAGGGGGAATCTGACAAACCTGTCTCAGCAAAAGAAGCACAAAGGAGCGTGTAGATTTTCGCAAGCCTGTCGCTGCTTAGGAAAGAAAGCATCGTCTATTTTCTCCCTTTCCTAATTAATTTCGCCTGCAAGAAGAAAGTCGTCGTTTCGCTCTCCCCCTTCTCACTCCCACAATGCATCTACAAGTTGACTTTTCTTATTCATAATGAACCATGATGCGGGCCATTTTTATTCCTTTCTCCCATACAGGGAGATTCCCAGCTCATCTCGGCACTGGTTCACGAGGATGAGGGACAATGGCGGTACAGTCCCCTGGTGGTGTTGCTGTGCTTATCGGGACAGGGGTGTGGCAGGTGTTGTCGCAAGGCAAAGGGAGCTCCAGGTGTGTGGCGGCTCTGCAGGTGCATGCACACACCTCCAGGGTCACCACCTGCTCTCTCTACCTTTGTGAGAACCTTCCATTCACTATATACAGAGGAACTATTTACAGGCATTCTAATTATAGCGCACAGGTCAAGGATGGAATCTGCCGCCACAAAGCCATCACATGCACCCTCATTATTCCCCAGTGGAACCCTGCAAAGAGCAATGATCTTCTTTCATGGAAACCAGCCTTTGTGAAGCTTCTGCTCTCAACCCTGCATTGGATGTTTTTCTCTTACTTCAGGTGCGGAGAACCTGCGGCCTTCCAGATATCGATGGACTCCAATTTGCAGTGGATGGGATGATGGGAGCTGGAGTTTGACCAACATCTGGAAGGCCATGTGTTTCCCATCCCAGTCTTACTTAGCATTATTATTATTATTTATTTTATTTATTTTATTTATTTTATTTATTTTATTTATTTTATTTATTTTATTTATTTTATTTATTTATACATACATACATACATACATACAACACCCATCTGGCTGGGTTTCCCCAGCCACTCTGGGCAGCTCCCAACAAACTATTAAAATGCAGTGGTCTGTTAAACATTAAAAGCTTCTCTAAATAGGGCTGCCTTCAGATGTCTTCTAAAAGTCTGGTAGTTGTTGTTCTTTTTGACATCTGGTGGGAGGGCGTTCCACAGGGTGGGTGACACTACCAAGAAGGCCCTCTGCCTGGTTCTCTGTAACTTGGCTTCTCACAGTGAGGGAACCGCCAGAAGGCCCTCGGAGCTGGACCTCAGTATCCGGGCAGAACGATGGGGGTAGAGACGCTCCTTCAGGTATACTGGACCGTGGCCGTTTAGTTACTTCATGTGACTTCTCCCTTGTCATTCGCTACGTGCATCCTTCCAGAAAAAAGCACTGAAACTAGGAATTGATGACTATTAGCCATGCTGGCTATGCTCTGCCTACGCAGTCAGAGGCAACAATGCTTCTGAATACCAGTTTCTGGAAACTGTAGGAGAGGAGAGTGCCCTTGCCCTGGTTGGCCACTGTGAGAACAGGATGCTGGACTAGATGGGCCATTGGCCTGATCCAAGAGGCTTTTCTTCTGTTCTTAAAACCTTCACTGCAGGCATGGCATTTTGCATAGGATATGGAGTCTGGAGTGCCTCAGTTTATGATGGACACATGCGCTTGGGAGCAGACACACTCCATGAACATAGACTGAGGTGTGCAACCAGTGATAACATGCAAGGAAGCCGGAGAAACATATTATGAGAACGCTCTCTCACTGCTTGTGGTGGCTGCAGAGCCTTTTGTTTTTCAAAAGGCCCTTAAAGGCTTGTTTGCTTCCTGAGCCAATTTCTATCTGATTATGAACAGACAGAAGAAGCCAATTCCGCTAAGGACATAAAGATAGGCTTGGGCGAACAAGAGTAGCTGATAATTATTCACCCAGCGTATTGGGGACTGGGGATATTGGAGAATGCCATGGTGAGATATCACTCACCTCCTGAGAAAAGGCCACAGTAGACATGATACTGAATATTGAGTAATTGAGGCAGCAGTAATGAATCTCAGAGGGGTTCATAGCCCCGTGGAGGGCAGTTGGCCTCTTCTGACTGCAGTGCAAAGGAACTTGGAGAATGCTGGGCGAATGTGATCTTTGCAAATCCCTATACAGTGGTATCTTGGGTTAAGAACTTAATTCGTTCTGGAGGCCCATTCTTAACCTGAAACTGTTCTTAACCTGAGGTACCACTTTAGCTAATGGGGCCTCCCGCTGCCACCGCTGCACAATTTCTGTTCTCATCCTGAAGCAAAGTTCTTAACCTGAGGTACTATTTCTGGGTTAGCGGAGTCTATAACCTGAAGCGTCTGTAAACCAAGGTACCACTGTACAAAATAACCCAAAAAAAAACATGAGGAGCCATGCTAGGATTAGACAAAAGGCCTATCTAGCATCCTGTTCTCACAGTGGGCCTCCAGATGTTGTTGATGTTATCATTGTTATTGTTATTATGGTTATATTCCGTACCCACCCTTCCGTACCCACCAAAAGGTCCCAGGGTGGGTCATAACAAAACAACGATATCATTAAAAACAATACAGAACACAACACCAAACAAAAGTGCAGTTCAAAACAGAGAATAAAGGTAGGTGCTAAACACACAGGAAGCCCACAAACAGAAGATGAGCACAACAGCACTCTCCCGTCTTGTGTTTCCCAGCAATGGATATTCATGGGTCTTCCATCTCCAATTCTGGAAGCAGTACACAGCTGTCTTAACTAGTGGCTATTGATAGCTTCATCCTCCCTGAATTTGTCCAAATCACTCTAAATGCCAATCAAGTTGGTGCCCATCACTACCTCTTGAGGGAACTAATTCCATAGTTTAACTCTGTGCTGTGTGAAGGAGTACTTTCTTTTGCCTGTCCTGAACCTTCTGGTGTTCAGCTTCATTGAATGTCCCCAAGTTCTAGTCTTATGTGAGATGGAGAAAAACTCCACGCATACTTCTATACACTTTTGTCTTGTGATGTCAGCTGGATAGCTCAGTTGGTTAGAGCATGGTGCTGATAATGCCATGGTTGCAAGTTCGATCCCTGGGCAGCTGCATATTCCTGGGGTTGGGCCCCATCATCCTCAGGCTCCCCTCTACAATTATATCATTCATTTCCCCACTCACATGCTTTTTTGCACAGACTAAAAATCTCCCGATATTGTAGCCTTTTTTGATGGGAGAATGTCTCACCACCATGATAATTTCGAATGCCCTTTTATGCCCTTTCCCCAGCTCTACAATGTATTCTTTGAGGGGCAGTAACCAGAACTGTGCACAGGTACTCCAAGCACAGTTTGTGCCACAGATTTTTGCAATGGCATTATGATATTTCCAGTTTTATGTCAATCCCTTCCCTTAATGATCCCTAGCATGGAATTCAACTTTTCACACCAGCTGCACACTAGTTTGACATTTTCTTCAGGCTATCCACCATCACCGCAAGATCTCACTCCCAGTCAGTTGCCACTAGACCCCATTAGCATTATGTGAAATCTGGAGATATGTATGTATGTATGCATGTATGTAACCTTGGAAGTCATCCAGAGCAGCCCTCTGCTCAATGCAGGATCTGCAATCCAGGATGCAACTACTGCATCCCTGACATAGGAACCTAGGCAGATGCATTATACCCAATCAGACCAAATGGTCCAAGCAGCTCACCATTGTCTACAATGATTGTCAGTGGCTCTATGGGGTTTCAGACAGGCACTCCTTTCCGGGCCTACCTGGAGATACCAGGGATTGAAGCTGCAACCTTCTGCATGCAAAGCATACACACTATCCATGAGCTACAGCCCTTACCCTATGACCCTCCAGCCTCTACTTATAATATGGGAATATGAGAGCCCACCATCTCCCAAGGCAGGCTGTCCCACTGTAAGACAGATCTTTCCATTAAAGAATGATGCTCAGCAGAAATATCTTTCCCTGCAATTTCAACCCGTTGGTTCTTGTCCTGCCCCATGGAGACGATGTGTCTGCTCCATCCTCTGTGTGATGGACCTTCATAGACTTGATGGCAGCTGTCATGCCTCCTCTTAATCTTCTCTTCTTCGTCCCAAGCTCTTTCAACCATTCCTTATAGCACCTGATTTCCAAGACCCCTTTGCATCCTGGTCCCCCTTCTCTGGGCACACTTTAATTGGTCAGTCTCTGTTTGAAATGTGGCACTCAGAACCAGACACAGTGCTCCGGACATGGCCTGAGCAGTGCAGAATGGAACGAGTGTTAGTGTGGAACAATTGTTTCCTGTGATCAGGACCCTCTGCTCTTGTTAGAGCAGCCAAAGATTGTGTGAGTTTTTAGAGCTAATATTATTCATATGCACAGGCTCACAGGGTAGTCAGAGCCCCAGGAACTGCTTCCCATAAAATAAAAAAAAGCTTCATATTGAAGCGTCTCTGAATCCCTCAAGCAGCATGAAAACACACAGCATGTCACGGAAACAGAGTTGAAGCAAAGCCATAAAGAAGGAGAAGCTGTCTGTGAGTTAGGTGACAGAGACTGAAAGGGCTAGAGATTACTTCTGTAGTACGTTATCAATCCTGAAGACTGAAGATAATAGAGATGATAATACAAAAAACAGGCTTGCCGTGAATTTATGAATTGGCAAGTCACTTTCTTCTAACAGCCCACAGTAAATCACCAGGAGCACCTCCTCCTCTGCATTCTACTCCTGTTCTTTTGCCTTTCTCGGTTTTGTTTTGTTTTTTCATCCTATCCTGCTACTCGATTCGCTCTCCTTCCCCTTCAGCTGGGGAGAATATTTCTCAGCAGATGATCTCATTAAGCCAACTTGGTGCTGAAGCTTGGGTTTCCAGTATTGCACCACGGTCCTGAAAACATTTTCCGCTCGCTTTAATTTCTCGCCCTACCTCAGTTCTTACTTGGGGACAAGTCGCACAGAAATGGATAGAATCATAGAATCGGCAGGGCTCGCCTCCTGTGTAAACGTGCCAAGGGTTGGGCTGCTTGCTCAACTAATTGGCCAGGGTGAGCAGACTGAAAGAAAGACAGCTAGGGTCGTTGCTCTGTTCCATGAGAAAATACATGTCACATCCCACTAAGGATGGGCAGATTTTGTCAATACAGGCTTTCCCCGCCCCTTTCTCATTTTTATAGGCTTAAGTTCACTTCTGTACATTTCCATGTGAGTTTGCAACAAAACAAAAAAACACCCCAAACCCACATCCTCATAAAAATTCATCAGTAGTGTGAATTTCCCCTAATGTACGCATTTTTGTATGCATGCTTGCTTAATATACAGTAATGCAAGTTTTTATTATATATATTTTTACTAACATGCATTTTTAGGCACATTTTTCGCTAGTTTTTATTGTTGTTGTTGTTCACACTGCTTGGTTGGAGAACCACAAATTCACAGAAGTACAAATTTTGAAAGATGAACGAGTTTCGGTTTGTATAACGTTTCGGGCACTGCAGATTAGGTAAGCTTGCGTTTGAATGTGAACTGAATTGAATTGCTCCTCCATTCCCTAGAGTCCCATGGATGCTTCACACAATGACCCAAAGCAGAGAGGGGCATCTACTGATGTGGGTCACTGGGATGTGGGTACCTTACAGATGTCAACACGTTCTGAGGTGCCATTGAGCCAGCCAGGGGGATAGGACTTTCAACACCTGACTCTGCCCTTGAGACTCCATGAGGTAAACTGCAATGGAAGAATCAGATGCCATAGTTTTATTTTATTCCTTTCCGGTAATTCTTATGCCACCCTTCTTCACAAATGATCTTAGGGCAATTTACATGGATAACAAAACCACATAGGCTGGTGGTTTTCGGCCTAGTGCAAGAGGTAAGGCCAAACCAATCTTAATTGGCCAAATCATTATTTTGTTATGAAATGTGCAGTTACTCTTGATTTTTTTTTATTTTTTTAGGTTAAAGTAAAAATCGAATCAAGTCCAATCATTATTTTCTACTAGCTTTCTTTTCAGAGAAGGTAAGCTTTTGACTGCTTCAGCCCTAGCAGCTAACATTATATCTTTGCCATCCTCCTGAGGACTCTGCTGGCTCAATTTTTACAGTTCAACCACACATTATCAGTATTACTTTTGAGCTCTGCTGGAAAAAATAATACAATAACACATACTGAGCAACTATGCCTGGAGATTTGACCAGTCTTTCCTTCACTAAAGCAATCATTCGCTTTTTGTGCTTCTGTCTGTTCCTTTAAATACAAATAATCAAATGATAGCTCAGTTGGTTAGATCACAGGCCTAGTAACACCAAGGTTGCAGGTTCAATCTCTATATGGGACCCTGTGGCACCTTTTTCAACCATTCTGAGCTTTGGCCCACTTGACCTTCTTGCCTGCAACTTTTGGCTGCTTGTATATACCATTCCTTCATGATTTCTCCTTTCTTCCAATTTTTATACATGCCCTTCTTACATCTGTAAGCTCCTTATGCAGCCACACATTCTTTAGATGCCTCCCACATTTTTTTTCGTGTTGGAATTGTCTGTCTTTGTGCCTTCAATATTTCACCTTCAATAAACTCCCATCCATCTTGGACTCTTTGAGTATTTCTGACCATGGGAATGTTGGTACTAAAGGGTTAAGAGGTAACAAGGCGCTCTAATCACTGAGCAGCTGGAAGTCATTAAGCATCCAAGAATGTGAGTTAGTTTGTATAAATAGTCAGTTCACCCGTGTGTCTCCCTCCCTCTTTGACCTGACTCGCAGACTAAAAGCATGTGTGCTTTATCGCCAGGGTTTTTTCTTTTGTAAATAAAGTTTTTTTTTCCTGAGTTCCAAAGTGCTTGCTCCAGGCTTCTTCATTGAAAGGTACTGACTCTCCTGCCTTCTTCACCGCTGCACGAAATTCTCTGCTGAGATAAGATTTATGGCATTGGAAGCGCACTGGACGTTTACTTAACATTAAATTAATTAAAGTTTAATGGACAGGGAAGCTCAACCAGTAGTTCCTTAAGCTTTTTGAAATCAACCTTCTTAAAGTCCAGAGTCCATGCAGCTGTGGGGTTCACCATGAGATGCACACTATGCCTAAACCTAGCTAACATGTTTAAACCAAAAACGTGTTCCTGAATAAGTATCTATTCTGTTTGAGCCACACATTTGCTAGTGAGCAGGTGGCATAAAAATGAAAGTTTGCTGAGCCCTGTATAAATGTCTGGAGACGAGTTCAGTGGTAACACATATCTACAGATAGGGGAGAAATTTGATCCACTTCACACGGAAAAGTGAACTTACTTAATTTGCACCAAATAAATATGTGCACGAAAAAAATGAGAAACTGAGAGAAATCGACAGATTTTCCCATCCCTATACCCAGGCATGTCCAAAGTCCGTTTCGGAGGCCTAATCATAGCTGTCAAGCGTCCCTTATTTGGCGGGACAGTCCCTTATCCCAGCACCGTGTCCCGCTGCTGCCCCTGATTGATGATGTCCCTTAAATTTCCTGGGTTTCAAAGGAAGCAGCTCCTCTTCCTCCCTCCCTCCTGGCCAGGGAGGAGGGAGGCTCCAACTGTGTTGCTTGGCTGCATTGCTCACCCAATAAGAAGTCTAAGAACGACTGGGGGGTGGAGCTTGCATGCCTTGTGCTGATCAAATCGGCTGCGTTGCCTGGGGACTCGCCTTTGTTTTTCCTTGAGACTTGAGGCTTCGTTTGACTGCTGGTTGGGCTTTCTGCCTTTGGCTCGGAGGGGCTCAGAAGCCGAACATACCAGTGTTCGGAAAATCCCTTATTTTGGCTGCTGATCCCTTGTTTTCGAGGCTGCTGGTCCCTTATTTTCAAATCTGTAAGTTGACAGCTATGGGCCTAATCCAGCCCGCTGGTTGGTTTAATCCGGCCCCTGTGGCAGTTTATTTCCTGGGGTAAAATCCTAAAAAAAACCTCAACAATTTCAATCCTAAAAAAAGCTCAATAGCTTCAACCCTTAAAAAAAGGTTAACAGCTTTGGTCGGCCCTTCAGTTCATCAAATCTGGCCCTCTTTGAAAAAAGTTTGGACACCACTGTAATACCCGTTCCGTTTTTGGAGACCAGAAGTAGAGGCCATGTCTGACATATGCAGTATATTTTTATTCCTGGATATCTGCACTTTTAACATTCATTCACCCCTGCGTGGAAAGATTGCTGCCTGGTATTCTAGAAGAAGAAACAGCCCTGAGAGCTCCTTAAAGATACCACAGCATTCAGCAGCCATCCCTTGCTCCCCATTAAAAACAAGAACACGCCTTTGCTGATGGTGTCCTTTTCTTTCAATTCGCTTCACAGCCCGTGTACAGCTTGTGTATCAAAATAACTGTCAATTCACTGGAGCCTACACTCTGAGCTTTGGCTAGGCTTGGAGAAGAGGGAGGTGTTGTTTTGTACAAGTGGTTTCTTGAAGAACCTTCTGCTACCCAAGCAGTGAATCAAGTAACAGATAATAAGGTCTTCTGGGAGGCCCTCTAAGAAGGTCTTAGGCTACTGAGAAGGTTTATAGCAGGTCCAGAAATGCAGGAAGCCAAGTTCCTGGGTTGCCCCAAGAACCCAAAATGCATAAATGTGTTCCATCTCCTTCAGTTGGGTGAAGATTTGAGCAATTATTTGATGCACTGGTTAAAATCACTAAGGAGGTTCACGGCAGAATAACATCTTAAATTGTATTCTGCATGACTGACTTACATGCTAGGGCCTGCATCCCATTAGAATATTGTTTTTTCCCTTTAGAAACACAAGGAACTAATTCAGAGTAAGAAAATGGGATCTTTTTCTAACTGATTGCACTCTTGGATTCTGTAAAAGCAAGGGTGAATTGTGCTTCATGTGCAAATTCCTGTCACATCCAGAATGGTGTATTGTTTCAATTTGTAGAGAAAGCCAGGCATGGCTGGAGGATAAATTGGCCCTTTGCAGATTTCAGCATGTACCTACTGACTTTGCACTTCCTAAACCAACATAGGCAAACTGAAATGCAGCCCTCCTTTGGATTTCACTGTGATGCAGTTCTTCAACCCAAGAATGTGTACAAAAAAGAGGCTATATTCGAGCAAAAAATCCTATCTGTGTGAAACAGATGCATTAAATGGAGTAACCTGGTTGCAAAAAATTGCACATTAAGAGAACTGTGCATGGAAGTGAGCACAAATGCTTCTGCAAACTTTTTTATTTAAAAAAATGCAAGCAGATGAACAAATAGGCTGACCTGAACTTACTTAAGATGAGAAATTGAGCAAAACTGAAAATGGCAAGTTTCTCCAAAGTCCAAGCTATACAGAGAAACAAGCAAGAATACCTGTCTAAGCACCCTCAGAACATAAGAAAAGTTGGCTAGATCAAGCTCATCTAATGCAGCATGCTGGTCTCACAGTGGCCAACCAGATGCTTGTCATGGATTTCTGAAGGGTCCTTTCTTAGATTAGGTTGGGCAAAAGATAGATCATCAGAATCTCTTGTGGGTCTCTGGGAGATTTGCAATAGATCAGCCAGTGCTTCCTTCTAATTACCAATTGGTTAATGAAAATAAAATGACTTTTTCCACCTCAATTGGGCTGCTGAAATGAAGACAGCTTTGAGGAACAGACTTTTGCATGTGAGCTCAGTTCAGTTCTGGTAAAGTAAAGGTAAAGGGACCCCTGACCATTAGGTCCAGTCGTGGCCGACTCTGGGGTTGCAGCGCTCATCTCGCTTTATTGGCTGAGGGAGCCGGCGTACAGCTTCCGGGTCATGTGGCCAGCATGACTAAGTTGCTTCTGGCGAACCAGAGCAGCGCCTGAAAACGCCATTTACCTTCCCACCAGAGTGGTACCTATTTATCTACTTGCACTTTGACGTGCTTTCGAACTGCTAGGTTGGCAGGAGCAGGGACCGAGCAATGGGAGTTCACCCCGTCGTGGGGATTCAAACCACTGACCTTCTGATCAGCAAGCCCTAGGCTCTGTGGTTTAACCCACAGCGCCACCCGCACCCCTGTTCAGTTCTGGTACTCACATCAAATTCCTAGGCTAAAAATGTGCTTGTGGGAACCCTGCTCTGTAATTCAAAGTGTACGTCTTTTGAGCTGTATGCCTCCGGTCAGTAGATCTTGGTGTTTACATAGAAAACAAAGTAGACCCAACAAGCCTAAACCCACCCTTGCTTTAAGTTCCGGCAGCCTCTGTGGGGACTGCATTAAAGAGCCCACTTCCGTGATTTTAATATTTTGTTGGGAGCCACTCAAAGTGGCTGGGGCAACCCAGTCAGATGGGCAGCATATAAATAGCAAAACTATCATTATTATTATCTTCTTTAAAAAAAGGTTAGAAAAAGAATAACCGACGAAAATAATGGAAGTAACAGATTACCATCTCTGGCCTTGATTAAACAAAAGGGAAAAAAGGGAAGTTGGAAAAACTCAAAGATGCCATAGCAAATGAATCTTAATGAGCAATGAATATGACTCACAAAATATTGAACTTTGTCTGGAAGAATCTAGGGATTGATAGGAATGGGGAGAATAGACTTAGTGGGGTACAGAAATGTTTATTTTTCCTTTCTTTGCCCTTTCTCTTTCCTTTCTTAAGGGCAAGTACAGTAATCATTTCTTAAGAATGCAGACCCCATATCAGTTTTGCTGGCCCCTTGTTATGAAAGCACTCAGAAAGAGCAATCGCTGAGATCTGCTGGGTGAGTTCAATGGGGTCTCCATTCTGGAAACCACAAAATAACAATAACAAGCAGCGTTAGTGTGAACACAAAGATAAAACAGAGCGCACACATGGGCAGAAAGGAAAGAAATTGTTTTACTTCTTTTGCCCCGAACCAAGTGATAGGATTAGTAATACTTGGCTTCAGAACTTAGCTCGAATTAATCCTTTGAAATGATGAATAAAAAATGTTTAAAGAGGCCTCTGACTATCAAATGCAGGGATATAATGAGGGATGTCTCACCAATCCAAGAGAGAGAGAGAGAGGAGATGGAGGAGAAGAATAAATATTCATAAGGAGATTTAAAGGCATCATATGCTACAGCCACTTGCAAACTTTCTTATTCTCTACAATAAGTATTAAGATTTTAGATGGGACAGAACTTGTGGGTGTGGGGTACAGCTTGTTAGAATTCCTGCTCCATGATTGCAGTCATGGGATTTTTGTCTATCACATGACGGTATATGTTTTGACTCCACAGAGTGGGAAGTGATGGAGACAGGATGTTTGTGTTAATGTGTTCTGTGAAATGGAACTATTATCCTTTGTTCTTTCTCTTTGCTGTCTGATGCTAGAGAGGGAAGGAGCCATGTTGCAGTGCTCCAGGTGTGTTTATATGTAAATAAAGTAGATTAGCCAAAATGCTGAGTTGCTGAGGTCTGTTACGCAACTGCGCAAACTCTGTGGATCCCTAAGTGTGACGATGCCTGTTGGCATCGGTCGCTGTGATGTTCGGGCAAAAGAAAGCTTTTGAAGCTCCCGAACGATCGGTCAGGAGGGAGAGAACATGCCAGTTGGGCATGTGTCTCTGCCAGGGTCCTACTCGAGTGTAGGCTGTACTCCTGACACAGCTATCCATTTCCATTACGTTCAACTCACCACATTTCCACATCAGTTAGCGATTTTATTTTTGTTTTTAAAGTCCTCACAAGAATACTAGGATGGTGCTGAAAATGGTGCTGTTTCATTGGGGGGGGGGCTTTCAGGGAGGAAGTACTTCCTAAAACATTTTCCTCTCCTTTCCTGTTCGCTGTCTATTCACTACCCCACCTGTTTCTTATGCCTCTGTTTCTTATGGCTTTCTTCCTCAGAATGTGATCCAAACCAGTCAGGAAATACAAAGCAAGCACGATGAGATGGTGACGTTACGCGTAGCCAATCAGATTTGGCTCCATGCTGACATCATGAATCCAGTTCAGAATGAGGGCAATGCTTCCCAACCTCCCCCTGATGAGTGAACACTTTCCCCCCCTAACAGTGTGACTTCTTTAAAAATTGCCATAAATTTGGGGGGGGGGTGTTAATCTTGCTTTAATTTTTTTTGTGAAACACACACACACCATTTCAACACAGCTCTGCGTAAATTATGTGCAGAAATACATTTTGTCTAATTCCGCTATTCTTTCAATCTCTCTGGATTTTGTTTTCAGGTCATGAGGTACCCTGAGCCTTTGGGATAGTGGAGAATTAAAAAAATAAATACAGATGTAAAGGGAAGGACATGAGGCAGGAGTTGATCATGCAGGAGAGCTGCGCACAGGTGAGCTGCAAGCAAGCTGCCGGCCAGCTCTGTGGAGGCTCCTTTTATTGACACAATATGCAAACCCAGGCAGATACATTTTGGGCTGTGACCTTTACACATCTTCCAGTCCCGAGATAGTGGGGCGGAACAAAGCTATTTTGGCACCTGTTTCCACCTTATCATTTTCCCCTTGCACAGTGTATGACGAAGGAGAGAAAAGGTCTCAGACACAAAGGTTACAGACAGGGCACCGCAGACTACTGAGAGGTTAGACAGAGGGCAAGATGTTCAGACAGCTGTGGCTTTGTCTGTGAGGGGGAGTGTGCCCTGCACCCCAAGGTCACACATGCAGGCAGGCTGAGGCTTCCTGCGGGAGGGGAGTGTGCTCCGGACCCAGCGATCATTCCTACACAAATGGTGTAAAAAACAACCACAACACCATCCTATTCGGATGTATCCTTAATAATCACCAGGACAGAGGTGCCTTGAAATTCAAGGTACCCCAACAAATTCCTAGCCAACTGATCTAAGGTCTGCAATTGAATTTTAATGCAAGGTTTCATCCGGATCCATTCGTATACAATATTGCATTTCCAAAATATGGTTCCCCCCCAACCTTGCTATGTTTGCAAAGTGATTTACAAAGTGCAGGGCCAGGGCTAAAGTGCTTTGCAAAAAGGGAATAAATAAGTGATGAAAGCTCAGATTTGTGGTTTAATCTCTCCATGTGCACCAATGGGCATTAAGCATATTTTGCTGGCATCAGGAAGGGGGGATGAGTTGTAAATTTGTTTTCCATCTAATAGAGACTAGCCAATTTTACCATCAGCAAAATTATTTGGAGTGCGCTTAAGAACAATTTTTTTTTCCTCCCCTGCATTGCTACATCGAGTTAGTATTATTGGAAGAACACATAATTTGCTTGACACATTTTTCATTATGCTTCAAAACAGCTCGAGTCCACTTTTTTTTAATGAGCTAATGGTTGATATTTTTCCTGAGCACTGTCTGCCCTTTAGTCATTAAGTAGCAAAATGTTTACTCCAGTAAAATGCATCTTTCTCAGGGATTATTAATCATCGTTTATTGAGAAGTAATCAGTTAGATAGTTTACTTTCCCACCCCTTTTTAAAAATTAAAATGCTGAGATATTCATTTTTATTTTTTATTTTTTTGTTGCGATGAAAATCAAACCAGTAATTACCATATTTACTTTTCATTTATGGGGGAATAATCTGTTTTAATTAAGCCTAACTGAAGAACTTTTATCAGATGTAATTATCCCCGTCGATAAATATGTCTCCACTAATTACATTTAACCATGGGATTTATAGCTCTTAAGTCATTTGGTAGGAAACATAATAAATCTTTAGTAATACATGCTAAATTGCTATAAATTAATTCAGATCATTAACATAATAAACAAATTAGGATAATTTCCCTTAATTAGTTTGGGTGGTTAGCACAAAATCCCAGGCAGAAAACTCAGTGGTGGTAATCAAGACTTTCATCCACAGTTTTTGGAGATATGCTTTTATAATAGATCATTCGAAAAATTCAAACAGAAGCAAGATAGTTTCCACAACACAGCAGGCACTTCCTTACCTGAATATTTCATGAACAGACCCGACTTTTACATTTTACAAACTCAACTAAATGCAAAATCTAAGGTAGTTCACACCTATTACGCTGCAGCACATCAAAAACTTCCCAAAAGAATTAACAAGGCTGCGGAACAAAGCTACTTCTTCAACATTATCTGTTGTAGTCATCAGGCAACATGAAACAGTGTGTAATTTATTCTACTGCACTAAAGAACACCAGTGTGCCATTTGCAGCAGAACAGGGCTGCCATACTTCTTTTGCCAATTCTGTTTCAGGTTAGGGCAGGAGTAGGCAAACTAAGGCCCGGGGCCAGATCCGGCTCAATCGCCTTCTAAATCCAGCCTGCGGACAGTCCAGGAATCAGTGTGTTTTTACATGAGTAGAATGTGTCCTTTTATTTAAAATGCATCTCTGGGTTATTTGTGGGGCATAGGAATTCGTTCATATATATTTTTCAAAATATAGTCTGGCCCCCCACAAGGTTTGACAGACAGTGGACCGGCCCCCTGCTGAAAAAGTTTGCTGACCCCTTGGTTAGGGCCTTTGGAGATATTATGTTTGTTTGTTGCATTTATATTCCATCCCTCAAGGTGGTGTATAGGATTTCCCCCCTCTTCATTAAATCCACACAGCAAGGTTGTGAGGTAGGTTAGTATGTGACTGGTCCAAGGTGACCCAGTGAGTTTCATGGCCAAGTGGGGGATTTGAACCCTCTTTTCTCCACCCCCTTCGTTCGGCCTGGACACTGAGGTTGAGCTCCGAGGGCCTTCTGGCAGTTCGCTCACTGCAAGAAGCAAAGTTACAGGTTACCAGGCAGAGGGCCTTCTCAATAGTGGCGCCCGCCCTGTGGAACGCCCTTCCGCCAGATGTCAAGGAAATGAACAATCACCCGACTTTTAGAAGACATCTGAAGGCAGCCCTGTTTAGGGAAGTTCTTTATCTTTGACGTCTTACTGTGTTTTAATATGTTGGAAGCCACCCAGAGTGGCTTGAGTAACCCTGTCAGATGAGTGACTTATAAATAAATCATCATCAGTGCTTTTTTCTGGTGGGATGCAGGAGTACGCATACCCCTAAACATTTTGTGAATCTAAGTTTGGCCTCATTGAGGGGCAGTATTTCAATTTGAGTAGGAAAATGAGAGTAAAAAGGTAAAGGTAAAGGGACCCGTGACCATTAGGTCCAGTCGTGGCCGATTCTGGGGTTGCGCGCTCATCTCGCTTTATTGGCTGAGGGAGCTGCGTACAGTTTCCGGATCATGTGGCCAGCATAACGAAGCCGCTTCTGGCGAACGCCATTTACCTTCCCGCCAGAGCGGTACCTATTCATCTACTTGCACTTTGACGTGCATTCGAACTGCTAGGTTGGCAGGAGCAGGGACTGAGCAACAGGAGCTCACCCCGTCATGGGGATTCGAACCGCCGACCTTCTGATCGGCAAGTCCTAGGCTCTGTGGTTTACCCCTAAACATTTTTTTTAGGGGGGAAAGCACTGATCATCATCATTATTACAATAAAGCAGCAGCATAAATTTATCTCACTGCACCACTACTGGAAAAATGTTCCCAAGTCTGATATAGCTGAATTGTGGACAGCTCGGTTGAAACCAGAGTTGTGCAAGTTGATATGTATTGTGCTAGTTAACAACAGTAGTAGGAAAATTAGGAGCGGGGGGAGGAGAGAGAGAGAGAATGCTCAGCAGGAGCAGAAACACCAAGAAGCATTCGTTAGAGTGATGAAACAATAAAAAAGAGAGAAGATTCAGAGAAGTCTAGAGGTGCCCTGCTGTTCATTTGGCACAGCTTGTCATAAGGAAAGAACAGTTTGCGGAAGTCGGTATCTAAAGCTTGCCAAATGCCTGGTACTCGGAGATGAAGTCAGCACACCCATGTGTGCTATCTGATGTGGTTTCTGATGCTCCAGCCCATCCACTACAGCCTTCATACTTTGCCTCTGTGCTCATAATGGGGCAGGTGCCTGCCAAGAGCTCAAACGCATTGTGTACACATGGGCTGTTCGCCACCATTATGTGCTTCACATTCCGCAAAGAACAAATAATAGTCTTTGAGGTTGATCCTGTTAGGATCGTCCTACTCTTGTGTAGGACCCTGGTAGAGACACATGCCCGACTGGCATGTTCTCTCTCTCCTGGAGCCTCAAAAGCTTTCTTCAGCCTTAGCACCACAGCAACGGATACCAAGAAGCATCAGCACACTTAAGGAGCTGCAGAGTATTTGCAGTTTGCTACAGAACTCAGTAGCACAGCATTTTGGCTAATCTATGTTTATTTACATATAATACACTTGGAACATTCTGCTTTAGCTCCTTCCTCTTTCTCATCAGACAGCAAACAGAGAAAGAAACAAAGGACAATAGTCCTACATTCCGGAACACAGTAGCATCATAACATCCTGTCTCCGCCACTTCCCACACTGTGGAATGAAAGCATACACCGTCATGTGATAGACAACAATCTCATGACTACAAACATGGAGCAAGAATCCTAACAGATCCTGCCTTCCCTGCCTGCAGTCAATGACTTCCGCTTGCAAGGCAAAGCTCTGACCCATCAAAGTTTGAGGCATCCCGCTAGTTTTCAGTGCATTTCCCCATCACTTTCCTTACAGCAAAAAGCCAGTTTCTTTTTTAAAGCGGACTTGCTCCACTAGAGCGACGGGGTGAGCTCCTGTTGCTTGGTCCCTGCTCCTGCCAACCTAGCAGTTCAAAAGCATGTCAAGTGCAAGTAGATAAATAGGTACCGCTTCAGTGGGAACGTAAACGGCGTTTCCGTGCGCTGCTCTGGTTCACCAGAAGCGGCTTAGTCATGCTGGCCACATGACCAATAAAGCAAGATGAGCGCCGCAACCCCAGAGTCGGCCACGACTAGACCTAATGGTCAGGGGTCCCTTTACCTTTACTTTAAATATTCTGGTATGTGCTTGAACATACTGACAATCTGGAGGTGTCCTTAAGATGGATAGGAAGAGACTGCAGACCTAGTTGGGTTGGGCTCTGCTAGGTGTTATCAGGTTACACACAAGTCCCTTTCATCCATCACCCTCATGTAAGGCATTTCTGTGTTCACTGCAGAGTCTGGCCCCCATCCTGCAACAACCATGTGTTGCCCATGATGAGGGATGGAGCAGAGATTTGACCCACTTTGCATTTAAAGGCGAACCTAATAGATCTACACTTTCTGAAAATTTCAGATATGCCCACCGGCACCAAAAGGATAGTTATTCCTTCAGGTTTTTTTGTTTTTTTTAAAGCCCATTGCCAAATGTAGTGGACACTCTAGTCCTGGAACAGATCCATCCCATATGCTAAAAAGGTCTAAGCAAAAAAAAGAAAAGATAACATATAGTAACATGAAAACTTAAAAACTTCAGGCGAGGTATAGGCAGAACTTGACAGCTGGCAAGGTGACTAAGTTAAGCATTCTGGCTTTTGTACTCTAACCTATAAAGCAGAATTACACACGTTTTCAATAATTACTTCATCCGAAGAAATGCAACACCATATTTGTATTTTGGAACATTCTTCTCTTTTTACTCAATTCATTCCCCCCCCCCACATTGTCATATTAATGGCAATATAATAATATCAGGCCATTAACTCCCCAAATAATGGTCTTGTAAATCAGAGTTAATTAGCTGGCCACAAATTCCACGATGATGACAATGAAAAGGGGGGAGCGGGATGGTACCACTTTCACCAAGTATCACACGTACAGTTTTAAGAGGTATTTCAAATATTTGTCTTAATAGCTGTCAGGGAAAATGACGCCACGTGTTCTCCCAGGGAACATTATTTTCCTTCTGTCTCCAGGCCAGAAAATGGTCACCAGCCTCAAGGCAGCTGCACGCCACTGATTTCCCATTAATTTCAGAATAACCAAACCTTTTTCTCTTGAATGTTTCATAGCGAACCATGCTCTAAACCATTTCCTCTCAATATTGCATGCCAGCAGGGTGATCAGGTGCAAAAGATCAGAACAACATAGCTCGCTTTGGCTTGTTCCTGAAAAAAAAGGGAGCATGAGTCATTTGGGAAGCAAATTAGACATGGAGGGGAAATATAAAGAGCAGGTTTGGTGTGGCAGATACAGTGCACTGAGTGTGAACTAATGTCGACGCCTGGGACCAAAGCCTTACCTCTCAACCTGAAGCTCACTGAAACAATTCCTTAATATAACCTGCCTCCCTGGGTTGTTTGGAGGGAACAATTCCCTATACATCCCACATTGGAAGGGAGGGAGAGAGGCAAGGACTGTTAAGTACAGTGGTACCTCAGTTTTCGAACGTCTCCGTTACCGAACATTTCAGTTTTTGAACACCGTAAACCCGGAAGTAAATGTTTCATTTATTGAACGCGCCTCGGAAGTCGAACCAGAAAAGCGGCTTCCGTATTGAGTTTTCCATACAGTGGTACCTCTGGTTACAAACTTAATGTGTTCCAGAGGTTCGTTCTTAACCTGAAACCATTCTTAACCTGAGGTACCACTTTAGCTAATGGGCCCTCCCACTGCCGCCTTGCCGCCGCGCTGATATTTCTGTTCTCATCCTGAAGTAAAGTTCTTAAGCCGAGGTACTACTTCCGGCTTAGCGGAGTCTGTAACCTGAAGTGTTTGTAACCCGAGGTACCACTGTATTGAGTTTTCCGTTTTGAGGCTTCCGTACTGAATTTTCAGTTTTTGAACATTTCAGAACTCGAACAGTCTTCCAGAATGGATTACATTCGAAAACTGAGGTACCACTTTCTAGTAATTTAATTCACTGGAATTGTAAATGCTTGCTTGTGTTTACTATGTGCTTAAATTTGATTGGTTGGTAACTGAATTCTAGAGAGTTCTCATGTAGTTCTCATGTGATTGGCTAACCTTGGTCACACGGGAGGTATCTAATGATGGAGAGCCTCCATTTTATGTGAAGCAAGATTACTCTGTTTTAGAATCCACTGTGAACACTGGTAAGTTGAACAGAACGTGGAGCGCTTGTTCTCTGCTTGAAAGAAAGAAAGCAAAGCTGCAGGAGACGGCAAAAGTGGAAATTTCTCACTGAGTTAGAGTTGCAGAAGGTTGAAAGTGCTGAGCTCTAGAAAGAGAGGAAAATACAGTTATTTGGAAGTTAGAAGAAGAGAGTGTAAGCCCATGTTTGGAGAAGCACGTCACTGTAAATATTTTGTTTTTAATTCATCTGTAGCTTTCTACAAGTAAAGTTTTTGGATGATAAAATATGGAAATCAGTTTAATTTCCAAAGAAGGGTGTCGGTCATATACCTGTATATATATGATTTAAGCTTCTTAGCTGCAATTTCGCTACTCTGACTTCAACAGGGATTACACAGATTCATGGCCAGGAAGACTCCCCTGCTCAGCGCCTCAGGGCCCCAGTCCTGCCACTCACCACCTGGTCTAGGGCAGGGCCTGACAGGCTCTGTAAAGGACTTCTGACTTGGAAATTTTAGCTTCAGCAACTAGATTTGGTGAACTGGAAATTATGTTATAAATAAGACAAGGGGGAAATTTAAAATAACTTTATTATGCTTATCTTAAGGTACAAGCAACTGAGAAATAGTATCTTGAACTTAGAAACATAATATTTGAAAGATACAGTAAGGTATGAAACAAGGTAACAATTTGCTGACATCTTTATTGTAAAGGACGCAGGGTTTGGGAGATGTGGGGAAGTCCGGTTGGATTTGTAAAAATGATCTGGAAAGTTGATTTTTTTTCTTTTTCTTTTTTGCTTGTTTCTTTTTCCTTTATATCTACATTTTTGACTTTGTATAAGAAAATCCAATAAAAATCTATTTAAAAAAAAATGTAAAGGACTTCTGACGTATTTTTTACCTATGTCATTTTAAACTGTGATATTAATGCTGTATTCTTAGTTTTAGATTTTGATTTATGTGGAAATTGTTTTCCATTTGATTGTGTATTTGTTGATGTGGTTTATCTCTTGTTTATGACTTTTTTGTTGTTTAGTCATTTAGTCGTGTCCGACTCTTCGTGACCCCATGGACCAGAGCACGCCAGGCACTCCTGTCTTCCATTGCCTCCCACAGTTTGGTCAAACTCATGCCTCTCACAGTTTGGTCAAACCTTTGAGAACAATATCCAGCCATCTCGTCCTCTGTCGTCCCCTTCTCCTTGTGCCCACCATCTTTCCCAACATCAGGGTCTTTTCCAGGGAGTCTTCTCTTCTTTTGAGGTGGCCAAAGTATTGGAGCCTCAGATTCACGATCTGTCCTTCCAGTGAGCACTCAGTGCTGATTTCCTTCAGAATGGATAGGTTTGATTTTATTGCAGTCCATGGGACTCTCAAGAGTCTCCTCCAGCAACATAATTCAAAAGCATCAATTCTTCGGCAATCAGCCTTCTTTATGGTCCAGCTCTCACTTCCATACATCACTACTGGGAAAACCATAGCTTTTACTATAGAGACCTTTGTTGACAAGGTGATGTCTCTCCTTTTTAAGATGCTGTCTAGGTTTTGTCATTGCATTATGACTTTTATAATTATGTAAATCTTGTCATGTTGTAAGCCGCATTGAGCATTGTTTTTAACTATGGAAAGGCATCATACAAATTAGATGATGATGATGATGATGATGATGGCGGCAGAAGGGGCTACTGATGGCTACTAGCTATGATGGCTGCGCTCTGTCTCCACAGTTGGAGGCAGTGATGCTCTTGAACAAAACCACGGGAAGAGAGAGTGCTCTTATGCTCATGTTCTGCTCCTTGATTTCCCGCAGACATCTTATTGGCTAATGTGAGAACAGGATGCTGGACCAAATGGGCCACTTCTCTGACCCAGTAGGCTCCTCTTCCGTTCTTAAGATGCCAGAGACTGAACTTAGGCCCTTTGTGCATGCAAAACTGGTACTCTTCCATTGAGCCATGGCCCTTAAACAGCCCCAGAAAGTACCAGAACAGCAAGCACCACTCATCATTCCACACTGAATGTTACTGAGCATTAAAAATCAATAGGTATGAACTTGTGGGAGAGATGGTTTTAAAAAATGCAAGTGCACTGTGCCTTACCTTTGTGCCGGTACTGATTTGCATACGGACGAGGGCAGAATTCACAATCACTGTTGGATTAATTCCTCAGTTTTGTTTAAAGGAAAAGATGAGAGCCAGACTTATGGGGTGATTTGCCCCCTAGGAGGGAGAATCAGAGGGGTGAGTTGCCATCTCCCTTAAGATCCGGCTGTATCTTTTAACATTTCAAAGTAAACCTCACGTACCAAGGTCTCAGAGATACCCAAGCCCTTAGAACTGGGTTCGTGCCGTAGTTCTGACTATTCAGAGGACTCATTTAGGAGCGACACACACAGCGAAACATTTGTGGCCATTTCCGATGGACCATTCCATGGAGCTAGGCAAGGAAGAGAGTCACTCTTTGAAGTCCTTTCTCGGCTGATCTTTAGTTCACAGGCTGTGTTTATCCATCATTTGGGAAACCAGAGCCTTTGATTAGAGCTGGCAAGCACGGCTGTCTCTTGTACCTGATGGAGGAGAAGATTCATTGCTTAGAAGTATAGCAAGGGCTCCTATTAAAGGAAGTGACCTTTGGTGCTTCTAATGATGTAGGAGGAAAATGACTTCTCCATAAAGATTCCTATGGCGCCCTTAATGACAGGACTCTACTCCCATACCAAGTAGGCAAAGGGCAATGGAAGAAGAAGATGAAAAGGGCCCTCGTGACAAATTTTTCAGTGTTATTGCCAGTAGGTATCTTTGTCTTACTTTATTAAAGGCCCTCAGATTTATTTTTTTATTAGGAGTTTGGCATCAGATCATTCCTTTCAAAAAAAAAGGGGGTGAAGAAGAATTAAATCAGGATTGGCTATGGAAACTAATTTTAGGTTGTGAATACCCTATATACTGTAGGGCCTACGGTGAGAATTATTTGTATTTTCCCCTAGCTGGCTTCTTTGTTAAAGGCGGGGCGAAACTGGTATACACTTTTTTCTGAGAGTAACCAGGGCAAAGATCTGGCTGTGTCTTTTAACATTTCAAAGTGTGAGTAAACCTCACGTACCAAGGCATTAGAGATACCCAAGCCCTTAGAATCCAGAAAGAAGCACTGCAAAGCTTTCCTGTTTTCGTTGGGTTTCTAAGAAAATTCTGCAATGCTACAATAACACAGGTGTGGATGAATGAAGCAGGCCTCAGCTTAACCTTCCTCCTCCTCATAATCACCAGGCACACAGCCAACGCCATCTTGGACTTTCCCGTTGCTCTTCCTCTTTATACCACCTGGGTGGCCATCACAGGTAAGCCAAGGAGATGTCCGTGAATGGGATCAGGGCCAGAGTTAGGTTTGATGAGTCCCTAAGCTACTGAAGGTAATGGGGCCCTTGATATGTCCAGCTGTCCTTTGTCAACAACAAATTGTCGCTGGTTTTTGTGTGTTGAATATACAGTGGTACCTCAGGTTACATACGCTTCAGGTTACATACGCTTCAGGTTACAGACTCCGCTAACCCAGAAATAGTGCTTCAGGTTAAGAACTTTGCTTCAGGATGAGAGCAGAAATCGTGCTCCGGCGGCGCAGCGGCAGCGAGAAGCCCCATTAGCTGAAGTGGTGCTTCAGGTTAAGAACAGTTTCAGGTTAAGAACGGACCTCCGGAACAAATTAAGTACTTAACCTAAGGTACCACTGTATGCTATATGGTAGTTTATGGACCTAATAGGTATCTAAAACCATTTGCACATAACAAATAGGAACCAACACAACACAAAACACTGTTGCTGTACGTAGGTTTTATTTTTATATCTTATATTTTAGAAATGTACATCCAGCTTTTTTCCCTTTAATTTTTTTGGGGGCCACCAAGAGAGTGGGGCCTAAGCTATAGCTTGTTTAGGTTATATGTAAATCCAGCACTGGGTGGGATCCAGTGAAGGAGGACCACTAGCACATGGACTTTTGGCTGCATGGTGGAACTTTTACTTCCATGCTTTACTCTCCTTCCCATGCATCCCCCACCTCAAATCTCTTCTGGTTCCCCTCCCCCCACTGGGGTGTGTGTCATAGGACACAAGCAAGCCACACCACCATGACCTCAATGTCTGTGCATTCACAGCACATTAGATGGTGCTCTATGGATAGACAGCAATATGCACAGAACCCCTTTGTATCCCAGCCAAATGTGTGGGTGGTGAAAACAAGCATGGCAGGTCAGCAGTGGGGGACAGCGAAGTTGTGCATTTCCTCCCCCTATGAACAGCCCCCCCCACATGTTCTTTTAATGTACAGAGAGTCGCCTCCACTACTGATGCACACTCAATGGTTGCACTCCCTCACCTGAGGAAGAATCAAGGGAAGGGCTGTGTCTCATCAGTGGAGAATCTCTTTGCATGCAGAAGATCCCAAACATCTCCAGGCAGGGCTGGGAGACGCCCCTGTCTGAAATCCTGGAGAGCATCTGCCAGTCATTGTAGACAAATTGGGGCATAATTTGAGGTTGGCAAGGTTGCCACACACACACACACACACACCGCCAGGGGTGTAGGCCCAGGGTGGTGAAAAAAATCGCACCTCTCCACTGTGGCTTGGAGTGGCTAGGAGCCTGTGAAAGGCAACAAAAGGCAATCTTTTTGGGTTTCTTGTGCACAAGGTAGACAATACAGTCATACCTCGAGTTGTGTTTGCTTCACGGTGCATTTTTTCAGGTTATGAAAGTGGAACCCCAGGAAGTGTTTACTTCCAAATTTGCTGCTTTGGGCATGTGCAGGAGCGCTCTATCGCGTCGATCACACGCACAGAAGTGGCACTCTACTTATGGACTTTTCAGGGTGCGAACGCATCCATAAGAAAAGGTACCAATGTACTGGTCTGGATGGCTCAGTATAAAGCAGTTTACTAATAAGGAGATAAAGGGAGTCCTGCTGGATGAGGACAACGGCCCATCTAGTCCAACAGCCTGGTCTTACAGTGGCCAACCAGATATCTGTAAGACGCCCACAGGCAGGCCCTGAGCGCAATAGCAATTTGTTCCTTAAATAGGTACCGCTCCGGCGGGAAGGTAAACAGTGTTTCCGTGCGCTGCTCTGGTTCTCCAGAAGCGGCTTAGTCATGCTGGCCACATGACCCGGAAGCTGTACGCTGGATCCCTCGGCCAGTAAAGCGAGATGAGCGCCACAACCCCAGAGTCGGCCATGACTGGACCTAATGGTCAGGGATCCCTTTACCTTTAAAGGTAAAGGTAAAGGTACCCCTGCCTGTACGGGCCAGTCTTGCCAGACTCTAGGGTTGTGCGCTCATCTCACTCTATAGGCCGGGAGCCAGCGCTGTCCGCAGACACTTCCGGGTCACGTGGCCAGCGTGACAAGCTGCATCTGGCGAGCCAGCGCAGCACACGGAACGCCGTTTACATTTCCGCTGGTAAGCGGTCCCTATTTATCTACTTGCACCCGGAGGTGCTTTCGAACTGCTAGGTTGGCAGGTGCTGGGACCGAACGATGGGAGCGCACCCCGCCGCGGGGATTCGAACCGCCGACCATACGATCAGCAAGTCCTAGGCACTGAGGTTTCACCCACAGCGCCACCCGCGTCCCTTTACCTTTACCATATCCCATATCTGTTTGCTTGTAAGTGGCACTGAAGCTGCAAGTCAGGGAGGGAAGGGCAGGTAACAGGCAGTGAGTGCCCTGAAAGCAAGGGAGCAGTCTTGAAACATCCCCCTCTCACAGCCCTAAACAGGTTCAAGGGATGCTCAGATCTATCAGCCCAGAGCTGAGCAGTCCTTGGCTCTGGCCATTTGTGGGCCGTGATCTTGCATCGTATCATACACACACACACACACACACACACACACACACACACAGCGCCACCAAATAAATAAAGCGATTTGAGCAGACTGCCGCGGCGTCAAACAAACCTGTCATTAATTACAGAGAAGAATCTGTGTGCGCTTTCAATAATTTATAAAGCTGGATCTGGAGGAGCAAGATTCAAGGCAATTACAGCGGGGATATTAAATTCCTAATGAGATGTGTGCCTTTACATTTCCAGACATCCCATGAAAGGCTACAGAAGGGCTTTCTTTAATGATCAACAGGCCTATCCCCCAACAAGCAGCAGAAAGCTGGAAAAGCTTCCTCTGAATTGCATTGGGGGGGGTGGCCTTCCTCTCTTTATATGGCAATTTAAAGTGGAGACCCGTTAATCTAATAAACTTGATGCATGCAAGATGCTTCCCTAAGAATTTTATCCCTGTGACAGGCGCCTCCTTCGAAAGAGCTGCTTTGTTTTAGCCTTTGAGGTTTAGCAGGGGGAGATGTATCTATTCGCTTAGGCTTTTTACCTACAGCTTAATTGGGCTGGGTATTATATTAAATATGAATATATCCATATGCAACTGTAGTGCTCTGGGTGAATTTCATTCCCCATAAATGTCTTCTTCCCCTTAACGTGCAAAATTGGATTTAGATTCTATTATCAAACATTTGCAATTGCCTTTTATAGGAAATTGCATTTATTTTTATGGTATTTTCTTTATGCATAAAAAGGAGAGACGGTGCGGGGGGATGTAGTCCATATTAATCGCATCTCTTTGCTTTGTTTAAACCGGCTGTCTCCAGTCATTGGCTTTCTGTTGCATTTCAGCGACGGGAAAGATTTTGCCCCAGTTTTCGGCGCTATGAAGTTTGACGGGCAAAACTTCTTTTTTTTAAGGCTTAGCAATTCACAACGTGGCTTACAAGACACTGAAAAGTGCCAAATTTGAGTCAAAGCCAAATGCTCCTGCACATCAGCTTAACAAAGATACTCTGGGGTGTTTTAAAGGTTTGTTCTGCTGGCAGCGCATGGAGCATTTGCATGAAGCCCAATTACTCCAATAAGAAATGCAGTCATTAATCCTCGTGCCGAGCCGCCTCTGAAAAGCTGCCTAGATACATCTCCCAAGCAGTAAGAAAGGAACTTCTCTCAATTTTTCTTTTCTTATTCTGCTAGCTTTTTAAAATTTGCTTTTATCTTCAGCATGTCTTTAACTCATGAAAAAAAATCAGGTCACTTCGATGTGGCATCTAATGCTTTCTCTTTTTAGTGCAAAATTCACACAATGAAATGGCTAGAACAATGCTTCTCTTTCACCTAAGGTCAGTAATGTCATAGAGAAGGCATGTGGAGTAGAGACTTTCTTTGGGTTGGAAGTAAAACACCATGCACTAGAATGTGGGGGTAACTGATGGACAAATTCTGGCAGATGAATGAGGTGATAATGAGGCTTTCAAGTTTTGCTATTGAAAACTATCTAACTTAGGTGCTACCCAGTTGATCATAAGTTTAGAATAAATACAGAGTTTGAAATTGGAATTCTGCCCTTCAAGCATTTTCTTTTTAACATTCACTGCCCTGGCTCTGCCCCTACCCCATCCACTGCTATAGCTTAATTGTGTGCCTATTATTATTATTATTATTATTATTATTATTATTATTATTACCCCACCCATCTGGCCAAGGCCCCATGACCCAGTCACTCCTTATATGATAACATAACCATACTGTACAGCACAATATAGGTTGGGGTTCAAATAGGCCACAACTTTATTGGATACAGATGTGAACAGTCTGCCATAGACGTTGGGTGATGCCATTTAATTTAACTCCAGCCCATCTGCTGGGAGTGTATCTAAGGGTAAACCACAACATGAGGGGGGAGGTCCTAAGACTTACATCAAATAGATGTACCACCCAAGGGGTCCCTACTGGAGAAGTTCTATGGCCTTAGCCCTCGTCTGGGTGTCAGACAGTGGCAACTCCTCATGGATCCCTTTAATGGGATATCCTTAACCAAGAAGGGACAGGCGGAGGCTACTGCCTCCCCTCCAGCCAAGACTAAGGCTTACCCAATGCCTAACCTCACAAAGTTGTGACCATTGCTGTGAGATAGGCCAAAACCAAATGGTCATTTGTTTGGCCCTGAATACGGTAGCTGCCAATGTCCAAGGTCTTAGCATGGAAGAAAAGCATATGAAAAAGGGGAAGGGGGATCCAACAGAAAAACTGAGGAGGAGTGCTAGGATCATCTCAACTTATTCCCCAGGGGGCGGAGCCTGAAGTGAAAAACATGAGACAGGACTTGGTAATGCAGGTGAGCTTTGCACAAGCAAGCTGCCAGCTAGCTCTGTGGAGGCTCTTTTTATTAGCACAATATGCAAAACCAGTCAGATACATTTTGGACTGTGCCCTTTACACATCTTCCAATCACGAGATCGTGGGGTGGTACAAAGTTATTTTGGCACCTGTTTCCACCACGTCAATTTTCCCTTTGAACAATGTATAACGAAGGAGACAAAGGTCACAGACAGGGCACGGCAGACCACTAAGAGAGCAAAAGGTTAGATAGAGGGCATGATGTTCAGATAGCTGTGGCTCATCTGCGGGTGGAAGTGTGCTCCACACCCGAAGGTCCTGTGTTCAGAGAGCTGTGATTCGTCTGCGGGTGGAAGTGTGTTCCACACCCAGTGGTCATTCCTTCAGGACCCAAACAAGGCCCATTGGCTGGTTAGGTCCACCTCCTGGGGAATCCCTGGACAAAAGGCCTGCCAGCCAAAGGCCAGTCTGAAGGCAGGCAGGCCTGCAGTCCTCTCTAGCTGGCTGCCAGACCGCCAACCAGGCCCGTAACCAGGTCGCAATGCTACCTGACCTTTTAAGGTAAGGGGGCTTTTTGACAAAAGTCTGTTATGTTGCACCAGGTTAAAGATCTCAATATACAAAATATAAGCAGCTTTGATCTTCAAAGTAACCTGCTAATATTTTGGTTCTGCAGAAGGAGATGGTAATAAAATTTTATATTATGTGGGGAGGGGAGATTAGGGCAGAACAAGTCAGAGGGTGAGGAAAGTGGCCAAGCAGAGGCAGCAAAAATAAATCTTTGCTTTTCCTTGCTGGTGCTCCTACTTCATGCTAGCAATTTAAAATGCTAACATATCACTGCAATATAGTTTGTGGTACCTCGGGTTAAGTACTTAATTCGTTCCAGAGGTCCGTTCTTAACCTGAAACTGTTCTTAACCTGAAGCACCACTTTAGCTAATGGGGCCTCCTGCTGCCGCTGCACCACCACTGCGCAATTTCTGTTCTCATCCTGAAGCAAAGTTATTAACCCAAGGTACTATTTCTGGGTTAGCGGAGTCTGTAACCTGAAGCGTCTGTAACCCGAGGTACCACTGTTGTTGTTGTTTAGTCGTTTAGTCGTATCCGACTCTTCGTGACCCCATGGGCCAGAGCACGCCAGGCACTCCTGTCTTCCACTGCCTCCCACAGTTTGGCTCATGTTTGTAGCTTCGAGAACACTGTCCAACCATCTCGTCCTCTGTCATCCCCTTCTCCTTGCGCCCTCCATCTTTCCCAACATCAGAGTGTTTTCCAGGGAGTCTTCTCTTCTCATGAGGTGACCAAAGTATTGGCGCCTTCATGGATCACTGCCTTGCCGTGGCAAAGGGCTTGAATAACTCAGAGAAGCTATGAGCTATGCCGTGCATGGCCATCCAAGATGGACAGGTCATAGTGGAGAGTTTTGACCAAACGTGATCCACCTGGAGCAGGAACCGGCAAGCCAATCCAGTATCCCTGCCAAGAAAACTCCATGCACAAAGGCAATAGGTACCACTGTATTTCTAATTAAAAGCAAAAGGCTGGTTTGGGATCAGGGAAGCCAGGTATCCCCAGACTAAGTCCGCCATGCTAACCAATGACTGCTATCTCAACCTTTGCCAGCTCACTATTCTGTGACGGCAGGAGCAGACCCTGGTGTCTCTAAAGGTCTTAATCCAGCCCTGCAAATAGATCTGAGGTAGAAGTGGGGATTGGCGAAATGGTTGCTGATGTCACAAAGGTGTTTGCTTCCCAAAGCTGAGGGGAGCCGTGATATTCCTCTGCATGGTTTTCCTTGACGGTAAGTTGAATGCTCTCCCATGTGAAAGGTTGCAGGTTCCTCAAACGCAGTGTATATACCTTTCTGCTCACGCCCTCTCTGTTGCCTAATGATCTATCTCTCTCTCCTTTTACACATCCTTGCAAAAGGCTTCAGGAAGAAAAGTCAGGCAGACTTGTAGGCCCTTCAGAGACGATTATCAAAAGCCCGTCCCAGGCTCACACCAAGAAGCTAAAGCTGGACACTTCTAGTCTTGGTGATGGTAGTGAAAGGCTTTTTTATACAAAAAAAAAAAAAAAAACAATTTCAACATAACAATATATCAAAACATATCATATTCATTATTTCCCCACCTTTTCCCCCATTCCCCATCAACCCCCCCCCCAGACTTCCCTCAGTTCCTCTCTCTGATTTCTCAGCACATGTTATTCTCTGCATATTATAAAATTATTTCAATCCTTATATTATCTATCTACCATGTTATCAATCACTAGATTTGTATATGTTTATTCAAAACCTGACAAGGAGTCCAATTCATTTTGTTGTCTTTTTAAATACAGTGGTACCTCGGGTTACAGACGCTTCAGGTTACAGACACTTCGGGTTACAAACTCCGCTAACCAGGAAGTGGTTGCTCCAGGTTAAGAACTTTGCCCCAGGATAAGAACGGAAATTGTGCACTGGCGGCACAGCGACAGTGGGAGGCCCCATTAGCTAAAGTGGTACCTCAGGTTAAGAACCGTTTCAGGTTAAGAACGCACCTCCAGAATGAATTAAGTTCTTAACTCGAGGTACCACTGTACTTTGTAAAAAGTTCCCATTCTTCTTTGAAGTCACCATTGTCTTTATCTAGGAAGTGAAAGGCTTATAGCATGTTGAGGCTGGAGCTTGATTCAAGTAAATCAGGTGTTTTGTCTGTCTGTCAAACGGAAGGTCACTTTTAACTGCCAATACCATTGGGCTAAAAATATATTATTCTAGCAGCGCTCTCTCTCTCTCTCTCTCTCTCTCTCTCTCTCTCACACACACACACACACACACACACGTGTTGCAAAGCATAGCAAAGCTTTTCTTAGGTCACGTTCCAACCAAAAGGTCTATTTGCAGGAGGGAAATGTGAAACCATAGCATTCCTTTACTTAAAAGTTAAAGTTGGTTCTCGGAGAGTTAGAATGCCCAAAGAGCATGTATCATTTTAATTATAGTTCTCCCAGGTAACTAGATCAATTTGTTTCTTTTTGTGTAGCAGAAACACTGGTGGTTGTTGTTAACATTGATTTAATATGTAACCTGAAAGCCAGCTCATCTGTTGCAGATCATCTAATTCCCCGGACGTGGGTTGCTGTGAAATAAATCATGCTTTTAATTTACCAAAGTCGCTTGCTTCATGTTTGTCTCTTCTATGTGTTATGACCCACAGGAAGGTGTCACCAAAAATGTCCTCCCTGCGGTGAGATGAGCAGTTCAGTCTCTACAAAATCCCTAGCTATGCTCGCCATAATCATGTTGTGATCAGTCTCCACCCCCTCCAGGAGCAGCCAATGGCATGGAGCAGGCTGGGGACACTGGGAGAATGGGGCTGATAGAAGTTAGTGGACTCAATCTCCCATCATTCCTGACCGCTGACCATGCTGCCTGGGGCTGATGGGACTTGAAGTCCACCAACATCTGGAGCGGCCATATTGGCTACCCTTGGTCCATGGCATAAGGATGAGCTTATGCATCCTGTTTATCAAACATAGGGCAATGGAAAATTACTCCTGCTGTGGTCGTAGCACACAGTACTCCTATTTGGCCCGCTCGAGGCACATCAGCCACAGAAAATGGCAGTGGCGCATCTAGCTCAGCCTTCCACCTTGGAATCATCTAGTTGTATTTTAAAATTTTATTTATCTATTAAATTTGCAATAGCACCCTTCATCCATAGATCCCAGGCCAGTTCACAGGTGTATGCTATGACATTGTGGTCTTCCTGAGTCTCATCAGCTCACAATTATTGTCTGCTATTGCTCTGAACACGCAATAAGGAGCATCATTGCATAGCGACGCCAGAATGTACTGCCATTTTTTCGGTGCGGTGAGGGAACTGGATGATTGGCAACAGTTTTACATGCCGAGACACAACATGGGCATCATGTTCAGTTTGGATTTGAGCTTCCAAACTCCCTACCACAGTGGTTCCCAATTAATTAAGTATGGTGGACCCCGTGTTTTTTCAAAAGCCAATCCATGGACCCTCTACTTTAGAAGTTTTTGATATTTCTATGCAGTGCCAGATTTACGTATAAGCTAAACAAGCTATAGCTTAGGGCCCCACTCTCTTGTGGGGCCCCCCAAAAATTAAAGGAAAAAACTGGATGTACATTTCCAAAATATAAGATTAAAAACAAATAAAATAAAACCTACATACAGCAACGGTGTTTTGTGTTGTGTAGGCTCCTATGATTCAAGGCATGGGCCCCGCCTGCTAGCCTGCTCCCTAAAATATCACAGGTTTGCTCATTTCTATATATAGGGTGCCTACGTTCTACATGGACTTTGCATTCTGCTTGGACTTTTCAACAATTACTTTGAAAAAAATACATATTTTGTTATGTGCAAATGGCTTTAGATACCTATTAGGTCCATAAATTACCATATAGCATATATTCAACACAACAAACAGCGACAAATTGTTGATGTCAAAGGACAGCTGGACATATAAAGGGCCCCATTACCTTCAGTAGCTAAGGACCTCATCAAACCTAAATCCGGCTCTGTTTCCGTGGTGGCTTTTGTTATGTGAATGGTGCCACATAACCCCTGGGTGGGTTACGTAGAGGCCCAGGGGGTCCATGGACCAATTGGGAACCACTGACCTACCATATGGAGATCCCAGGGATTGTATCTGGAACCCTCTGCATGCCAAGCAGATGTCCTACCCCTGAGCTACAGACCTCCGCAAAGAGCCTGCTGCAGTGCGGAAACACTGTACAGAATAAGGAAGATAGAAATGGGAAACTCATACCATGCAATGGTCATACAGGGTAAGTGGTCAATCAGATGTGTGCCTAACATTTCCCACATGCTGAGCATAATGTACACCAGCCTCTTGTGTTTGTGCTTCCCCTTTCCTACTCACTCACTTTCCTTTGTTCCTGACGAAGATCCTTTCCTGGCCTTTATCAGCCCAGGAGGGGCTTTTTGAAGGAAAAAACCATGAGATTCCTTTCTTTTTGTCATCTAAAGGAAGCCGATCCCGCTCAGCTGCCGCTCTGGCGAACGATAAAGCGACTTGTGCGTAATGAGTTAATTGTTTCCTTGAAACATCAAATTGTCTCTGTTTAATTGTTCTACAATAATCCTGCTGCTTTTGATGCTGTTAATTTAAGCTTCTGCAAGCAACGATCCTCCTATCCATCTGCCGCAACTCACTTAGGTGGACTAATCTCGCCGCAGCTTTGTCACCCCGCTTCCGCTAAAGCTTTCGATTGGCATTTTAAAAGCAGTCAATGCAGGTTAACAAAATCCCGTCAACTGATCATTAAGGCACCAAGCCAGGCTTTAAGCAATTCAACTTCCCATGGATCTCAGGTAAAGGGGAGTCAAATGTTTGATACCAGCATACACAGGCTACTCTTTAAATGGCAGGGCTAACATAAGAACCAAAGAAGAGACTTGCTGGATCAGGCCAACTGCCCATCTCGCCCAGCATCCTGTCCTCATAGTAGGTGGCACTGTGGCCTAAACCACTGAGCCTCTTGGGCTTGCTGATCGGAAGGTCGGTGGTTCGAATCCCCGCAACGGGGTGAGCTCCCGTTGCTCTGTCCCAGCTATCATTTTTAACACAGGTGCTTTCTTCAGACAGCTGTTTACGCAGGTAAAAAGGGACAAGGTCTAAAATTGTCACAAAATAGGGGATAGAAGGTTAGCAGGCTTCAGTGACCACTGCAAAGCAGTGTACATGGAAGAGGAGTCAGGAGGGTTAAACAGTGACAGAAAGATCTAGCGTTTACGCTAGTCCCCATTCGAGCTGGGTTAAAAGGTTACTGGAGAGACCAAAGTTATGCTTTGCTAGCTTCTAGTTAATTCCTAGTATATGAGACAAAAGCTAAAGTCTGCTGTATGGAGCAAGATGCCTGGTGTATGAGACAAAATGGAGTCTCTTTGGTTTTCCTTAATACATGTTCCCATTGCCCCCTCCTTCAAGCTCTCAAATGCTTTTGGCTTTCTGGAATATGAGAAAACAACTTATGCTTGCTCAGACAGAGAGAAGTACAGTGGTACCTCAGGTTACATACGCTTCAGGTTACAGACTCCGCTAACCCAGAAATCGTGCTTCAGGTTAATAACTTTGCTTCAGGATGAGAACAGAAATCGTGCTGCGGCGGCGCAGCAGCAGCAGGAGGCCCCATTGGCTAAAGTGGTGCTTCACGTTAAGAACAGTTTCAGGTTACAAATGGACCTCCAGAAGGAATTAAGTACTTAACCCGAGGTACCACTGTATGTGTGTAGCAGGAGAAGAGGTGTCTAGAAACCTCTGCCTTTTGCTTGGCTGCAATGCAACCTATTGCACGAGTCACATCCGTTGCCTCTGGCCACTTTTGCCTCTGGCTTGGCCCATCACCCACATGTTCCCCATGAGAGAATTTGGCCCTCAGGCAGAGGAGATGTTTTCCCACACCTGCTTTTGAGTGCTTGAAGCGTATTGCCTTAGTGCTGCCCTAGGATGTTGGATTATAAGGATTCTTATAATTACAATTGTATTCTTGCTAGTCCAAAGCGTGTACAACCAAAAGTGAGGGGGAAATGCTATTTGTATTTAATTTTCAAAGGCAGAGATTTACTGATCGTTCCTCCCCCATCCCTCACTTTAAAAAGAAAAGGAATTACGTCGCTTGTGCTGAGTTGGCCCCCAATGAAATCACGCTCACACAACATGGTGCGATTGCTGCATCAAAATGATGACATTAATATACGCCATTTCTAACTCATTTAATTGCTTATGGCTCCTGGAATATGTTTTGCTGTTGTTCAGAGCAAGGTGTCATTTCCATTCTTGCTCCCCACTGACCTATATGTTCAGCTGTCATCCGTGATAATAGGCCATTTGGTTACAGACTTTTGACTGCTGAATAATTTACTTGAGTTGCATTGCTTTCCAAAGCATTGCCTATTTCACGACTGAAAGGCAAATGTCACATTGTGTACAGGTTTCCGGTTGCAAGTTCCCTGGTTTCTCTCCCCCCCCCCCCCCCAGAATTTTGCTTGGGTAGGTTATCAATTTCCTGCAAGAGCTCATCTGTTCTACACTATATTACACCAAGTTAGGTGGTGAAATTCTGGACCAGACCATGTCAGGACTCAGGAGGGAAGGTCAGCTCCTTAAATGTTCCTCTATGCCAAAAGCTTCCTGCAGGTAGTAAACCAGTGAGAGGCCTGTGTTCAACATTTCTCCCTGATTTGCTGGTTTAGCACATGATGGGTGCATCTGTCTGCGGGGAAACATTCAAAAAATGAGACGTCCCATTTGCATGTGGGTCTGTCCAGAGTTCCGCCACCTCAACTCAGGCATCACATTGTGTATCAAGCCAGGCCTTCAAAGAAGCTATTGCTGTTCAGGATTCTGGCCAGTCATGACCTATTCCAAGATGCCCCAATCGTAAGAAGAGTCTCGTGTGGGATCCCACCAAAGCCCACCTAGGCCAGCATCCTGTTCTCACATTGACCAGCAAGATGCCACTTTTGGAATAGCTGATCAACTAAATAGATTGAAAGCCTAACACAATCTCAGCGCAGTAGCGCATAACCTTTCAAATTTTGGGAAACAAACTCTCACCGGCCAAGTGCTTGAGACTTCAAGATACTGAGCTGGATCCTGTTTCCACTGGTATTGTGCTATGGTATTACTTTCAAAAAGACTGACGTTATGATCCATCAAACCTTAGAAATACAACTTTTCTTAAAGATTTCCACAATGTTGGCCACTGGTGTAACTACACATCTAGTTTGGCCTCCAGATGTAGGATGCATCCAAATTATAGCTTCCTGCATTTCTTAAATTATGGGGGAAGAGGAACCTCAATGAAATCTGCAAGCCTGAGCCCTGAATGCCATAGCCCTCTAAAAATTAAAGTGTTGAGCATTAACTGTAAGCTATTAGCGCCTGTAATTTAAGGATTGGATCCCTGTGTTCTCAGTGGCTATGTACACACACCAAACATTTAGAAGACCTTTAAAGCATAAGACTTCCCTCAAAGGCACACAAATACCATCCTGGGAGTGGTAGTTTGCCCGCTCAGAGAGCAAAAAGTCCCAGCGCCCTTTAAGCAACTACAGTTCCCATGATTCTTTGGGGGAAGTCATGTGCTTTAAATGTATGGTGCCTGCACAGCCAGTATCCCTTGAAAGGATTATTACCATGGGTAGGCCGACTAAGGCCAATGGGGCGGATCCAGCCCAATTGCCTTCTCAATCCAGCCCGCGGACGGTCTGGGAATCAGCGTGTTTTTATATGAGTAGAATGTGTGCTTTTAGTTAAAATGCATCTCTGGGTTATTTGTGGGGCATAGGAATTCGTTAATTTTTTCTCTCCAAAATATAGTCCAGCCCCCCACAAGGTCTGAGGGACAGTGGACTGGCCCCCTGCTGAAAAAATTTGCTGACCCCTGGATTATTACCTTGCCCACAAGGGAAACACCTAAGAGCAAGAAGTCTACCACATAGGCTGCCCTACCTTCTGCACTGCCCAGCGTCAGCACTTGGTGGTGTCAAGTTAGGACTATTGAGCAGACGTCCAGGGTTCTGCTCAGCAGAACGAACAGAAAGTCCCACAGATCCAAAAGTGTTGGCTTACTACATTTTTAAAGTCACTGAAGTAGCACACACAACCATCTACAGATATATCTCACCACCACCCATCTTAAAAGCACCAAGTCCAGAATTGAAATTACTTAACTGCATCACTAGTCTTCAGTAGTGAGGAACCAGCCCATAAAGGAGATATGTTTTCCATTTTGCTGTGTGCTGGATTTTCCAGCGTAAACAGCTGTCTGAAGAAAGCACCTTTGTTAAAAATGGGGTTTCCCTACCAGGATGCATTTCTTAATTTTTTATGTGAAGAGGGCCATGATCATTCTATTCATATAGTTGCTGCCTTTCACCCACACATGCTATTAAAAATTATGTAACTTTTTTTTTTAATGCTTGGGCAGGTGTGTGTGTGTGTGCACATGCACACACCAGTAATTACGTGTTTTGGTTGCTCTAACCTCTCCACATCACAGTGGATGACTTTTGTAACTTAAAAAAAAAAAATTAATTACACAGGCAGCCTGGGAGGGTGGTTGCCTCTCTCACTTGAAAAATGCCAACACCCCACGCTAATCTGTCACGACTGCTATGCTAGCCTACTAATTTTGTTTGACAAACTCTCTGCGAGAGTTTGGCTCTTGCAGTGCGAAGCAAAAAAAGAAAAGGGAAAGTTTTCCCTTCACTCTACACTCAATGTTTTTGATTCCCATGATTCTTAAGTAACCATTGGTGGGTGTTATCTCTGAGGCTACAGATCACCTGGGAGGGGCTGGCTCAAGTAGCTTCACACTGTACAATTCACTGTGGTGATTGGTTGGGCCAGGCTCAGGTAGGTCTCTTGAACCCCCTCTGTGTGCTGCGTTCCATTTAGAGCAGCGGTTCTCAACCTGTGGGTCCCCAGATGTTGTTGGACTACAACTCCCATCATTCCTGAGCTCTGGCCTTGCTAGCTAGGGGTGATGGGAGTTGTAGTTCAACAACGTCTGGGGACCCACAGGTTGAGAAAGGCTGATTTAGAGGAAGGAACAGGAGTGCACCTCCAGACTCACCCCAAGTCACATGCAGTAGTCCCACCTAAACATCAGTGCATGCACTGACTGGCCCCTAAGTAGCCACATGTTTCACATCAGTATGAATGGGCCCTAAGTGGATAGAACATTCAATGCATTTACATTCAAAAACCAGGATCGCCGATTAGCCAGCGTTCCTGCTTGGATAGTGGAGCCCCTTACAGGTGTGAATCTGGGTGCCCAAAGGGGGTCTCCACAATAATGTGGAGCATAGCTGTCAACGTTTCCCTTTTTAAAGGGGAAATTCCCTTATTCAGAATAGGATTCCTCACAAGAAAAGGGAAAAGTTGACAACTATGCATTATGGAATCAATTTTATTAACAGTTTTCAACACAGAATACAAAAAAAAAGCCAAACTAATTTTGATAAAAATGAAACAGAGAGAAAGGATAAGGGGGCAAAAGGAGGAGGAGGAAGAGATACCTAGTTCTCTATCAAGGTTGTATCTTAAACCTTATTCCACACAAAGGAGGTGAGTCCTCTCAGCTCTCACCTGGGAGCTTCCCCCTTTTCCCCCAGCTTCTCATTTTCCTCCCTAAAAGTGGCCCTGCCCACTTTTGGTTCAGGCCCCGCCCGCTGTTGGTTTCTGGCCCTCAATAAATTACCACTAAAGGAATGCGGCTCTCATTTTTTTAAAAAAAGGCTGCCTGATGTAGAGAGTAGAAGGAATCCATCAAACAGTGTGATTAAGCCCTGTGTTTCCAGTTCATTTGTGCACTCTTGCAATGTTGATAAGTATGCCATTGCACTCCTGTCACTGCTTCTGGGCATTGCCTGGTAATGGAGGCAGGACGCTGTGGGCTGCAGCAGAGTTCAAAAAGAAATCTTTAGTATCTGCAGATTGTGGAAGGGAAGGAATCCCGTGGGTGGGGCGAGAGGGTCTCTTCTTCAGTGGGAGACCCTGCAGAAGCGACTGTTGTTTGTGACCACTTCCTGATATCATTCATTCACAAGAACAATAATTTATTTCTTGTACCCCATCCATCTGACCAGGTTGCCCCAGCCAACCTGGGCGGCTTCCCACAAAGTATAAAGGAAAACACCAAAACATTAAAAGTGCCCTGAAACAGGGCTGCCTTCTGATGCCTGAGAAAAGTCATATGATTGTTTATCTCTTTTACATCTGACGGGAGGGCATTCCATAGGGAGAGTGCCACTGCCAAGAAGGCCCTCTGCCTGGTTCCCTGTAATTTCACTTCTTGCAATGAGGGAACCACCAGAAGACCCTCAGAAGTGGACCTCAGTGTCCAGGCTGAACGATGGGGGTGGAGACGCTCCTTCAGGTATACTGGGCCAAGGCTGTTTAGGGCTTTAAAGGTCAGCACCAACACTTTGCATGACACTAGTGTAAAGGAGGAGAGGTACCTGTCCTGAGTAGCTTATGATCTAAACTCAGCGACCCAGGAATGAGGTCCTCATGAGCTTTGGGCCTTGAAGCATCTCCCTCTTCTGAAGAGGAACTTCCCAAAGCTAGCGTGGTGTAGAGCCAGTGTGGTGTAGTGGTTAAGAGGGGTGGACTCGTAATCTGGTGAACTGGGTTCGCTTCCCTGCTTCTCCACATGCAGCTGCTGGGTGACCTTGGGCCAGTCACACTTCTCTGAAGTCTCTCAGCCCCACTCACCTCACAGAGTGTTTGTTGTGGGGGAGGAAGGGAAAGGAGAATGTTAGCCACTTTGAGACTCCTTAAGGGGAGTGAAAGGTGGGATATCAAGTCCAAACTCATCATCATCATACGTCTGGATAGTAGCTTTGACAATTTCATTTGCACATCAACTTTTTAGCACGGTCCATTTTCAGGTCCTGTTTATGATATCTCAAAAAGTTGGCCAAGACAAGTGAATAATAATAAAACAAAGTTGCTCGAGTCAAGCCAAGTCAGTCTAGGTTTTTACCTCCTCTTCCCCCAAAGAAATTACATCTGAACATTACCTACAAAAGAGCAGGGGAGGAGGGAAGATTAATTCAGCCACAGTCTTTATGATCTCACAATACACTAAAGAAGGGTAAATAATGCAAGGGTGTCCCATTTCCCCAGCATAATTTAACTAATTACACAGTCGGTCCTGTACCATAACCCATCTTATGTAAACATAATGATCTCTTATTTGCAGAGAATTCCCACAGTTTAGTTAACCAATTGCTTCTGTAATTCTTGAGTTGTCATTAAAATCTCCCTAATTTAAATACAAACAGCTGTGTACCATAACATCATTGTCAAAATGTAACCCTTGATACTTTGGTAAATAAGGGGAAGGAAAAAATTCTATATTCCTCATGTGGTATTTAATTACATTGCTTGAAGAGGAAATAATGACTGCTAATGATGGAATTAAGAGCCTCCCGATCTAATTTGATCTAGCATGGCAGTATGTTTCTGGTGTCATGCTGTATAATTTAGCCAAATGATTCCATCCGTGTGTGTGTGTGTGTGTGTGTGTATGTGTATATATGTATATGTATATATGAAATATGGATTACACCACTAGCTATTGAGCCAGTTCCATAGCTGCATAATCAACGCATTGTATTTGGTTTAGTCTATTTATTTACAGTGGTACCTCGCAAGACGAAAAACGCGCAAGACGAAAGAGTTTTCCGTTTTTTGAGTCGTTCCGCAAGACGAATTTCCCTATGGGCTTGCTTCGCAAGACGAAAACGTCTTGCGAGTTCTTGCGAGTTTGTTTCCTTTTTCTTAAAGCCGCTAAGCCGTTAATAGCCGCTAAGCCGCTAAGCCGTTAATAGCCGCTAAGCCATTAATAGCCGCTAAGCCGCTAAGCCGTTAATAGCCGTGCTTCGCAAGACGAAAAATCTGCAAGATGAAGAAACTCGCAGAACGGATTAATTTCGTCTTGCGAGGCACCACTGTACATCGATTCTATAGCACTTTACATTTCCAAACAGATTCCTAAGGGGTTTACAACCCATGTTGGCTAGAGTTGATGGACTCCGAGGACCACAAGTTCTCACACCCCTGATCTAGCCCCATAAAGGTAAAGGGGCCCCTAACCATTAGGTCCAGTCGTGACCGACTCTGGGGTTGCTGCGCTCATCTCACTTTCCCGCCAGAGCGGTACCTATTTATCTACTGGCACTTTGACGTGCTTTCGAACTGCTAGGTTGGCAGGAGCAGGGACCAAGCAATGGGAGCTCACCCTGTCGTGGGGATTCGAACCGCCGACCTTCTGATCGGCAAGTCCTAGGCTCTGTGGTTTAACCCACAGCGCCACCCACGTCCCTGGGTGGGCCTTAGGGGTGCCCTTTATTTTAGGGTTGGCATTCATACATTGGTGACGACCGGACAGTCGGGCCAAGATAAGTGTGTTAGCTTAACATACCCAATGAATCTACTTCCAGTCCCTTGCTGCGTGGCTACAGACTGTGGCTGTAAACATGCCCCAGAGAGGGATTGAAGCCTTCCATATCATTTAACCTTAACTGCTTGGATTACAGTTGGTCTTTGGATCCCAAATGCCTTGGAACTCAGACGTTTTGGCTCCCGGATGCCGCAAACCCAGAAGTGAGTGTTCCGATTTGCGAACGTTATTTGGAACCTGAACGTCCGACGGGGCTTCTGTGCCTTCCGATTGGCTGCAGGAGCTTCATGCAGCCAATCAGAAGCTGTGCTTTGGTTTCTGAATGTTTTGGAAGTGGAACGGACTTCTGGAATGGATTCTGTTCGGCTTCCAAGGTACGACTATACTATGATTTTGTTAATGGGTTTGGTTGGTAGCAGAACTTCTAGACCGTTTATATTTAACAAATGTAACCATTCGCACCACGCAAGCCAAATAACATATCGTCTTTACGACTGTGTCGACAAAGCGAGAGGTCATTGCAGCACATACAACTCCCACACGAAGCCTGCAGTGGCTCCCAATTAGGCCATCAGAAATGCAAGAATCTGCTGTCTGGATGTACCCTGAGCAAAGCAAGTTTAATACATGACATCCAATAAGCAATTGAAGCAATTTGAGTCATTTGAACACAAGAGAAGTCGGCAGCCGGGGCGACAGAATCTTCGTTTTCCCACTTGCAGTGAACTCAGGTTCCTGCTGTTGACTTTAATGGGACTCAATCAACTTGAATCCCGAGTACTTTAGCTTAATTGGTTTGTGGAAGTGGCTGTTAGTCACCTTCTATTTAACCACATTATATAACTCTGCACCTGCAAGTTATGTTTATGGGCTTTTAAAAATCTGGTCCCTGAAAGAACCTCTGTATTCCACCCCCACCCCCTCCAGCTCTGGCGGATGTAATGAATGGCTTCGAGAAGGAGAGAGAGAGAAAATACATCTCCAAGCAGGTCTCCTTGCCCAAGACTTTAGATATATTTTGCACCAGACTGCACTTAAACCATATAATTAACAAGCCATATAATTAGACTTCTATGCAGCAACTTGAATGCATGGAAATGGCGACATCTTATTTGATCTGTTTCTTGCATGCCCCTGAGTCCCATCTCCTGATTTAACTGGCAGCAAGAAGGGTTTCCTTTTCTTTTTTTTTAAGGAAAACAAAAATTTAAAATGGCAATGTGGACTGAATTGCATTCTGTTCCTGTATGTGTATCTGTATCACATTCCTGAATTCAGTTATAGTTGCCATTCCCCTTTAAGTATTCTCAACGCCCTCTCTCCTTCCTTACAGAGTGTGGGCTTTGCCAGTTTTCTTAAACGGGGCTGAGTAGGATTTTTAGAGGAAACCCCTGATTGGCCTTTGGGATCCCCCCCCCCCAATTTCACACTACCGGAGGATTCTAATTGACTTTAGAGTGACATAAATGGTCCTTTAGTTCCAAGGAAATGTGGAAGAACTGGTCTTCGGATGAAGGGTGGTATACAAATTTAATAAATAATAACAACAACAATTTTCAATAAATAAAATATTGAAAAAAGAAACCCAGCTATTTGTTCCCAAACTTTACCACATAAAAGACAAATGTCACCTCTTGGTTGTGTAAACTCACCCTTTGCAAATGTTTGTGAAGTTTTCACCCATGACCATCGTGATGTGGGCTTGTGCTTTTTCCTACCTAGAAGAGCTTTCACAGTAGAAAGTTGTAATAATAATTTTAATTTGTAATAGTTTTATTATTTATAACCTGCCCATCTGTCTGGGTTGCCCCAGCCACTTTGGACGGCTGCCAACACACGTAAAAGTATAAAAGTATAATAAAACGTCCAACATAATAATATCCCAGAATAATAATAATCATTTTATTATTTGTGAAGCAGCCCTAATCCAGATCTCCATGCCCTTCTGCAAGGAAGCAGATAACTTGCAAATCTGAATAATTCAACTACTGTGTGGTCAATTACAGATAGCGTACATGTTGCTATAGCTCTAAGGGTGTCTACAGCGGTTGGAGGATGGATGGCGACTAACAGATTGCGGTTGAATCCTGACAAGACAGAAGTAATGTTTTTGGGGGACAGGAGGCAGGCAGGTGTGGAAGACTCCCTAGTCCTGAATGGGGTAACTGTGCCCCTGAAGGACCAGGTGCCCAGCCTGGGAGTCATTTTGGACTCACAGCTGTCCATGGAGGCGCAGGTCAATTCTGTGTCAAGGGCGGCTGTCTACCAGCTCCATCTGGTACACAGGCTGAGACCCTATCTGCCCGTGGACTGCCCTGCCAGAGTGGTACATACTCTGGTTATCTCTCGCTTGGACTACTGCAATGCGCTCTATGTGGGGCTACCTTTGAAGGTGACCCAGAAACTACAACTAATCCAGAATGCGGCAGCTAGACTGGTGCCTGGGAGCGGCTGTGGAAATAATGTAGTCACTCCTACTAACAATATTTTTTGAGAAACATATAAAGCCAGGGACCTGTAGTTGGCTTTATATGTTTCTCAAAAAATATTGTTGGTAGCAATGACTATTTTCATTTATATACATGCATTCAAAATAAGATGGGTTTATGAAGCATTCTATATCCACCGACCACGCTGATGAAGAATTCTATGAAACAGTAGTCAATATCCGGAATTACTGTTCAGTGTTGGACATCACTGTTGAATACACAAAGCTTCCACCATATAAAGTTTGGTACCTCGCTTCATTTAAAGATTTTCAGAGACTTTGAGACTAAAGATTTCATTTTGAATTTTTTATGATTTGAAGGAATTCTATAAAGATTGTCTATTACGTATATATATGGTCATCATGTTGCCTAGACATTGCAGACATTGCTAGAGTCAGATGATGTATGACGACCTTATTGGAACCAGTTTGCTGTATAAAGGTTTAATTTACACATTTTGCTCTGCCCCCTTTCTCCTCTGGCTCCTCACACCTGCCATGTGGCCCCTGAAATGTTGTTCAGAAGGAAATGTGGCCTTGGGGGTGAAAAAGATCCCCCATCTCTGACCTTTTTGGTACGGTGGCCTAACTGATTTGGTCAAGCTCATCTCTTTTCTTCCTGATTTGGTCAAGATAATCTCTTCCTTAGTATGAAAGGTCACCTGTGGAAGAGAAAGAGAGGTACCATTCTCAGAGGCATGGGAGTAAGAACAGTTGATAGTTGGAAGCTGGAATTATGGAGAAAGAAGGAGCTTAACAAATCGGCTCCTACGTTAATAGCTATAATAGGATGGTAACTGTTTCCTAGACTACAATGTTACCATTTTCTCAAAAACTGTTAATTGTCTAATATACCCTAATGGAGTAATTTATCGTGTTCTAATCCATTTTAGGGCGTTTCACATTGCACATTATCTACCTTCCTAGGAGATTGTTCATGGTTTTTACTGTGTTTGCTAAACTGTAATATACCTGAAAGCCTAAATATTGGATGACAATCCAATAATTGCTGCTTTTTTAGATTCACAATAATTCGCCAGAATTGCCCACGAAGAGGAATTTGGGCGTCCCATAGATTTAAGCAGATCACAAATGAACTCCTCCATCCCTTTTGATTTAGCTGAAGTGGCAATCGTTTGTGAAAACAAGACATTTAAAACACACCTGGAGGGTATCAATAGCTACTAACCATTGATAGCATGAGATAGCATGTCTCTGAGTACCTGCGTACAAGTGGGTAGAGAATGCTGTTGTGCTCAGGTCCTGTTTGTGTGCTTCCTATATGCATCTGGTTGGCCACTATGAGAACAGGATGCTGAATTGGATGAGCCTTGGGTCGGATCCTGACAGGTTCTTCTTATGTGGCCTGTTGACATAACTGGAGAAAGAAAAAGGCTAGTGAATAAATTCAATTCAGTTAATAATAATTGTGAGCTGCAGCTGTGCCCTATTTCCCAGAGCTGGTGTCAGACAAGATTCTTTGGGATAGAGGAACTTTGCTGGTAAATATGTGGCTAGTAAATATGTGGCTAGGGATGCGGGTGGCACTGTGGGTTAAACCACAGAGCCTAGGACTTGCCGATCAGAAGGTTGGCGGTTCGAATCCCCATGACGGGGTGAGCTCCCGTTGCTCGGTCCCTGCTCCTGCCAACCTAGCAATTCGAAAGCACGTCAAAGTGCCAGTAGATAAATAGGTAGTGCTCCGGCGGGAAGGTAAATGGCGTTTCCGTGCACTGCTCTAGTTCGCCAGAAGCGGCTTAATCATGCTGGCCACATGACCTGGAAGTTGTACGCCGGCTCCCTCAGCCAGTAAAGCGAAGTGAGTGCAGCAACCCCAGAGTCGGTCACGACTGGACCTAATGGTCAGGGGTCCCTTTACTCTTTACCTTTACTAAGGCCCACCCAAGCCAAGGTGGTAGGAAGTGACTGAGGAGTGTCCTTCAGACAATAATGTTTCAGGTTTACCCATCCAGTTTTTCCACATTTCCTTGTGGGCCCAGGCTAAATGCCAAGGAGATAATGAAACACTTAAGCCACTCCAAAGCCAATCAGAATCACCCGAAGGTGTAAAGTGGGGTGGGGGGAGGATTCCCAAAGGCCAATCAGTGGTTTGCTCTAAAATTCCTACTCGATCCCATAAAAGACAACTGGCAAAACTCACATTGTATAGGGAAGAGAGGGAGGGCATGGAGAAAAATGGAAAAAAGAACGGCTATTATGTGGCTCTTGCAACAGTTCTGCAGATTGAAGTGGTTGAGTGGGCATACATGGTTAAAGTGCAGGGAGACCATTTCATCCTTTATCTCTGGCCTATTCTCAGATTGGTCCCATGTACTCTGGGTGGTTACTGTGGGAATGTTCAGGGATGCAGGAGAGGATATATTGTTTGATTATATCCTTTCCAACTTGGGTCAACAAGTTCCACAATTTAGCAGAGTATCATTCCCCTTTTTAAACTTACACAGCGGATGCATTTGCTCAGGCTCGCAAAAGCCTCTATAATAAGTTTCATTGATAATTTCCCCTTTAGTCCCTCATAAAAAGATAGACATGACACAGTCTTCTATAAAAGTATAAAAAGAGTTTACTCACACATTCTATTCAAAATTGGATCCCAGAAGGCAGACTTAAGTTAGAAAAGTAATATACCTGGAATCTATCCCATAGACAGTCCCTTTGTCCTCTCTTGACTGGAAGCCAAGAGAACATCTTAGGCTAAGCAAATGTTGCTTCTTTGACAAATGTGGTCAGAGAGAGAGAGACGGCTGACCAGTCCTGCTCTTTTGTTACCTGGGCAGGTGAGGTCACACCCACCTCTAGTGCCATGCAGAGGAAGTCTGTCCCAGCTTAGGAGAAACAGAAAGTTCTGACTGGCTGGTCCAGGTATCCCCTTTTCCACTCTAGGGATGTTGTACTTGACTGCTCTTGTGTTTCACATCCCTCAGTTACTGCATGGTATCTATCAGTAGGGATATGAGAAGGCATCGTTTTCTGTTCTTCCCTGTTTTGGTCACATGCAGCCCTGTTTCTGTTTTGCTGCAGTTCGCCTCCTGCCAAAAACAACAGGTGGTATTCAACTAACTCCCACGCAGAGCAGACCCATTAAAAATAATGGACATAACCAAATTGGGTTCAATTTCGATCTATTCCGAGCAGAATACCACCCAACGCTATTTGTCTCACCGTCAAGTCTTGCAAAAAGTATGCAACAAATTCCATAAATTACATTATCGTTGTGCTACTCCACCTGTTTCCATATAAAGGAAATGAAATGGGGAGGGGAGATACTCACTTATGTGTTGTTTTTGGACTGAAACAACAACAGCAGCAGAAATAAATAAATAAATAAATAAATATAAATAAATTGTCCAGTAGCACCTCAGAGACCAACTAAGTTTGTTCTGGGTGTAAGCTTTCGTTTGCATGCACACTTCTTCAGATACACCTGAATCAACAGCAGCAGCAAATACTGGTTGTATTTGCTAGACTGATTTCCGTTTCAGACACGGGATGAAAAAACAAACACCAGCAATTTCCGCTCCAGTTTCTGTTTTTGTTGGAATTCTCCAACACCCCTATCTGCCAGGAGTGGTGGTGTCCCAGACTGTGCCTTGATGCCGTGACCAAACTCCCAGAATCTCAGCCCCTTCCAAGCCTACAATTCATAGCCAGCTCACCACTCTCTGCCACATAATACAATATCACTTTATCGGTGCGTTATCTCCAGAGGAAAGGAGAGAGGTCCGTATGGTGCAGGCATCCATTCCTCTTCATCTAGGATTTAAAACCAAGATTATTTATCCTGCAAGGGACGGTGCTAATGGAGCTGCGTGTTGAGACCAATTAATTCTCTCAGTGTTCATGGAAAACCCATTGCAAAGTCAAAACATACAGGCTCATTAACATTTTCTCTTCATTATCCAAGAGTCATTTGTGCTAATAGTAACAAAGTGGAAAGAAAATATTTGTAGCCTCTTGCTTGTGCTAATAGTGTCTCTGGCTAGTGTTTCTTGATCGTGCTACTAGTGAGCTGATCATGCCGGCTCTCCATAAATTAATGACCATCTCATTAAGCAACAATAATAGCCTGTAAGCAACTGTATCCATGCAATTAGTGCCCCAAAGCTTCAGTGGCTGTAACTCCCTGTGGGCAATATTTTCTTTCCCCAGTGACACTAGTCTCGCCTACTAGTCAGTAAAGGGCCATTACGCTTCCCCGCTAAGAATGTTTGAAGAACATCATCATCATCTGTTTATTTCTATGCCACACTTGGCGTCCAAAGCAGCTCACATCATACCAAGCATTTTTAAAAGAAACAATTGGAAGGAATCGCAATATCAGTAAGTTAATACGGAAATAATCGATCCCTGCAACATCGTATAAAACAGTGCCAATAACCTAACCTCATTTAACAGCTGAAACTAAACAGGAGAGAGAATAATACCCAAATAAATATAGCACAGCAGCGCACCAAAGAGCACATTGTTCCGGACGATACACCTAGATACAATAGTTTGGATTCAGGACTGAATCTCCAGACATCCAAAGACCCCCACTGCCTTCTGGGTAGCTGCCCTGCCCTGTGGAAAGCCCTTCTGGCAGATATCAAAGAGATAAGCAATCATACGATTTTCTGCAGATATCTGAAGGCAGTCCTGTTTCAAGAAACTTTTAATACAGTGGTACCTTGGGTTACATACGCTTCAGGTTACATACGCTTCAGGTCACAGACTCCACAAACCCAGAAATAGTACCTCGGGTTAAGAACTTTGCTTCAGGATGAGAACAGAAATCGTGCTCTGGCAGCGCAGCAGCAGCGGGAGGCCCCATTAGCTAAAGTGTTGCTTCAGGTTAAGAACAGTTTCAGGTTAAGAACGGACCTCCGGAACAAATTAAGTACTTAACCCGAGGTACCACTGTATTTGATGTTTTGGTAATTTGGCGTGTTTATACTTTGTTGGAAGCCATCCAAAGTGGCTGGGGCAACCCAGTCAGATGGGTAGGGTATAAGAAATGTCTTCTTCTTCTTCTTCTTGGATTGTCACATGGAAGATGGAGCATGCTTGTTTCCTGCTGCTCCAGAGGGTAGAACCCCCAAACCAATGGATTCAACCTACAAAAAAGGAGATTCTGACTAAACATTAGGAAGAACTTTCTGAAGGTGAGAACTGTTCACTTGTGGAACAGACAACCTTGGAAGGTTGTGGAGGTTTCTAAGCAGAGGTTGGATGGTCATTTTTCAGGAATTCTTTAGCTGAGATTCCTGCATTGCAGGGAGTTGGACTAGTGACACTTGAGGTCCCAATTCTACAATTCCATAATTCTAAATTGATGGCCATCACTGTCTCCTGTGGGAACCAGTCCCATGGCTTGGCTTGACTCACTCTGGCCACCTTGGGCAGAAGAGACTTTGCTGCTCATGTGGCTGGTCTTCTTGCAGTTTCCTCCTTTGGCCAGAGCTGTGTGGCGGTGCACAGACTGAATTACCCCTGCCTTGTATCCTTCCCATTGCTGGTTCAAGGCCAGCCAGTCATGTCCTGCTCAAAGGTACCTTGAAGGATTTGCCTGCTTACTTATTTCGGACATCACTTTTGTTGTTGTTGTTGATATTGTACTTTCCTCACTTTTTCTGCAGCAGCAAGGACAAATGCAAATCCGCCACATATTCCAATTATAGCCGAAGTCACTTAAGTGTTTTGCAGTTCACAGTTTTACGCTTTTGACTTCCATATATATATATATATATATATATATAT